>OX596077.1:59940874-60353374 GCA_951394005.1 Protophormia terraenovae | reverse complement strand
TTTTTAACACTTTTTTTCCAGCTTATATCACATGCATTTCATATAACAATTATGAATATTATGAAATATTCAAATAAAAATTATTATTTTAAAATAAGCATGCATTTTGACTTTGATTTAACAAAGTAATTATTAAGAGATTTATTTAAAACATTTTCAACTTTTAACAATATATTGATCTTTTTTTTTTACCTTGTTCCAAGTCTTTAAATAATTTATAGCGTCATCAAAATCGTTATCTCCAGCTTCAATAACACTTTTAGACTCATCAATGATTTAAACCAATTTGTTTCCTTCTTAAAGTGTTAATCATTTGCATAAATAATAAAATCGCAAAAGGTGCTAATAAATTTTTGATGAAATACAAATTCTAAGCTGAAATAGATTTTCACATACAAGATAACAAAATTAAATTGTATGTTTATATTAAAATAATGATAATAAAAATAATTATTATTAAACATTTTAAATTGAACTTGAAATCGAAAGTGATTTTTAATCGAGACTAAAAGGTAAAGTATAATAAATATTTACTATGTATATCAGTAAAATTTAACAAACAACCTTCGTTTATCAGCTTCATTTTAACGTTAACAACATTTAATACTTTTTATATTAAAAAAAATGCATTTTATATAATTTGATACATTCCCATAAACTAAAACAAAACACTTTTGCGATTATCTAATGTGCCAAAACAATAACAATAACAACAACATCAGCAAAAAAACAAAAAAATCCCCAGAATTATAAAAATCCTTCAACCAAAGAAATTCTAAGAAAACAACCTTTTTGTAACCGACACGTCCTAATTCGAAAGATGAAATGATGACTCTTGAAGTGAAGACAAACATAAATTTATCTGTATCTACTTGACATACACTTAAACACATACATATGTACATACATTCAAAAATATATCTGAGATTATGGTTGAAAATGTGTATGCGTTTAATTGATCGTATAATGACGCTGGCTACGACGAAAGAGCGACTTTAACTTAGTCATCAACAAGTGAAAAAAAATGATTATCACAACAGGAATATAATACTCGCATAAATACAAATACTATAATACATGGTAATCTTACACTTTTTAAGCAAAAAAATAAAAAAATACTTAAAATTTTTGAAATATATACATAAATAATAACTTGTTGTTTCTACGTTTTCCGAAGGTTAGGCCTATAAAGTTCATAAAACATTGCTATCGAGATCTAGGACAGGTTTGTTTATTAGAGATCTTGAAGCTAAAAATTGCATCTTTCAGTCCATGAATAACTAACTATTGGCAGTGCAGGTGCATTGCGTGCTAGTCCATCAGAAGTTCTGAACACCATATTGCACCTAACACCCATAGACCTACACATCATTGAATCATCAGTTAATAGTGCGATAAGATTATCTGCAACGGAAAGCTGGAGATCAAGAACATATGGGCACGCGAGGATATTAAGTTTAATACCACCGCAAGCCAATCAATCTATCGACTATATGATTCCCCAGATGGACTTCAGAAGCGAATGGAGAAGGGGAAATCTTATTGAACAATATCGACTGTATGACATTACTATAGTCTGGGTTTTTGCGCATAGGGATTTCTATGGTAATGAACAGGCAGACGAATTAGCCCGGGCAGGCTCTGCTATGAATGCCTCCTTATCGGGTTCTGTCGCAATCCCGTTAGGATATACATTTCTATCTCATTACAGACTCAATCCAACTCATTCACCTGGCGAGTAGTGTGGTCTTATCAAAACGGAATCTAACGAGTGTAACTAACTGATTGCCCGTAAGTTGTACGGGCTACCACATAAACAAATAATGATTCATATATTTTGCCACTTTTAAACTTTATTCAGCTAAACAAGGGCTAAACCTCCTAATATGGTGGATGTCTGGAAGGACACAAATTGGGCCTTAAATGAATATAGTAGGATATTAAGGAAAAAAATGTTTTCAATAAATCTGTATCTCCTAAACTAAACTGAAATGTATGCAAGAGTTGTAGAGGAGAACTTAATCTATCATCCAACTCATCTAGTAGTCACCCTGTGATAACACGAAGTAAGCTACAGAGTATCAAATTTTAGTAATGTGTAATACCTCCTTTCCTAGAGATAACCTCAAAAATGCGGTTTGGAATTGAGTCATAAAGGCTTTTAATGTAATCCAAAGAAATCGTACTCCACGCTTTGTTAATGGCTTCAATTAGGTCGGACTTTGTTTCATATTGTTTCCCAGATTCATACACTTTACGAGCTAATCATCCCCATACATTTTCCATTATATTTAAATCCGGGGAGTATGGCGGCCAATCGAGTAATGTCACATTTTGTTTTCTAATCCAGTTTTTAACCACATTTGCAATAAGAATAGATGCATTATCATGTTGATATGTCCATGACATAGAGCTAAAAATATTGGAAAAATGGAGAAATGTTTTTTCGAGAACAGTAATATGCGAACAGTAAAATATTGCAAATCACTTGTTCCAAAGTAGGAAACTGAAACCCAGACCATCACACCTCCAGCACAGCTCTGATGAAGCTCCAAATAACTTTCTTCTTTTCGCAAATCGTGGAAATAATAACTGTAGCCATCTGGTCCTTCTGAATTTAATTTTTTTGTCATATGATGCCGGCTAAAAAGTAGTCGTTTTTTCTTTTCGAGATGGGTTAAGTTCTTTTTAACTTTTAATCTTTTAAGATTAGTGGCTTTCTGTATTACATGCTTTACTGTTGTTATGCTTGCTTTAATGCCAGTTTTTTCTTTGATTTTAGCAGCAGAGTCTTGGGAGTTTGAAGCACTTCTGATAATTGCTCTTCTATCTGCAGTCGAAAGAACAGTACAGGTACCTCATTTCATATGGACGGATTACGGAGATAATTACTGACCACACAACGAGTTCGACCAATATAAATTTGCTATTTGGCTAATATTTAGTCCACATTCCTTATAGGCTTTGATTTTGCCAATTTCCTCGTTTGACAACGCTTTTTTTCTCCCCATTTTGTAGGAATTCAAAACAAACTAGTTTAATTTTTATTAAAATCAACTAAAAAAATACTTTTACAGATGTTACTTTGTTACAAAATAAAATATATATAAAAATGTATTCTAATGAGCTAAAAAAAATAAATATTTTTTTTAAGTTAAGAAGACATAGTCGGTCAAGATCGACCAAATGATACCCTACTCTATTGTGTATGAGTATCAAAATATCAGACCTGTGGCCAATTGTGGACCGATTAATTTACTAAGTGTAAAATAAAATATACATACGAACAGAATAATGCGTTGCACAGTGTCCCGTTTCAAAAATAAAATGAAAATAAATCTGATGCTGAATTTGGACCTTTAGTCACTTTTCTCGATAGAAATCGCGCAAATCCCAAATTTCAAAAATTTCCAAAAATGGAATTTTTTAAGTTTTTTGCAATATCATCCCAACCGATATCGGGAGCAAAAATTTCTATTACCAAAAGATTAAAAACACATCCAGCTTTGTAAAAAATATAATTATTTTTTAATTCCAGCTTTGCAATTTGAGAAATTAAGTAAAAAATTGGAAAATAAAAAAAATGGGTCAATTTTGAGAGACCCTGGTACACGCAGTATAAAAGTTTTTAATTATTTTTTTTTTTTTTCCTTCACGCAATTCCTCATAAAGTAATCTTTCAGAAAAGTATAAATACTATATACATATGTTACTTAAGAAATTTTTTTTTATAACTCAAAAAGAACTCGACGTAAGTGCCCTCTCTGACCAAAATCAGTTTTCTATATGATTTGGAGAGCAAATAATGAGTATAGAAAATCAAAATTTCTTAAAAGCAAAGACTTCATAAATGGTTGATAAAGAAATTTTTAAACTACTTTTGTAAATTGCAAAAAAAAAAAACTATTAGCTTAATATTTTTAAAATTATTTCTTAAGTAATATATAAAATGAACACCAATTTTTCACGCCTTTTTTTTAGCAATTTTTCAAAAATAATCAATACAAAAGAAATATAAGAACCAAAAAAGAGAATTGTTTTTTAAAGCAAAACTCTACTTTTCAAAAACTTATAAAATATTACAAATATATAAAAATAGACTTATTTACCAATTCAGTGATGTATAAAATGTATATACAGATCATTATTTAAATAATTTATAAGGGCCTCAAAACTGACGACTTAAGCCAAGTCTCACTAAATTCACTGTTTTATAATATTTCCACATGTGCGCTTCCACATACGTAACACACAATTGAATGGTGCGTTTTTTTTTAACGAGAAAATATTCGTAATAATCCATAAAATTGATTTAATAGTTTAATTTTGGCCGAGAGGAAAGCAATCTATTGCCAAATTAATCTCAATATATTTCTTGAATAAATATAAAAAATAAAATTTTAAATATGTAAAGAAAAAAATGTTATTACAAAACTTTGAAAAAAATAGTGAAAAAATTGTATTATGATTGATTCCATGCCAAGACGGACAGCAATCGGATTAGAAATCTACGATTTTAATGAAATTCACTGCAAGCATTGACCATTGGAAGTATTTCCGAAAACATGAAATTTCAGACCCATGTTTCTCTCCGATCCAGAAATATGACGGATTAAAAAACCGAAAACATTTTAAAAACTTTACAAATGAACACATATTTAACTTATAATAACTTCTTTAATATACATGGTAGATCTCCAGTTGTTACTGCATATTAAAGACAAAGATGTTACCTTTATAACGATATATACAAAGTTTTTTACATCAAACATAAAAAAATTAAAACTATTATATCTCAAAAACCGGTATTTTAAAAATTCTTAAAAAATTATATATTGTTAAAATAACTTTTCTCCATCTATATATATATAAAAGAGTAACGTGACTGACTGACTGACTGACTGATTCATCATCCCACAGCCTAAACGCCTGAAACTAGAGAAACGAAATCTGGAACGTAGGTAGGTCTCTCTCCACATAGATCTACTAAGACGGGATTTTTGGAAATTCGGATGTTTAGGGGGTAAAAAACGGTAAAATCGGTAACCTTATATCTCCCAAACTAATAAAGATACAAAAAAAGTTGAATAGTTATCGTTATTAATTTAAAAAATAATCGGACAGGTGTCTGATACTTTTTTGGCACCATATGTATCTTTGAAACCAATCAACATACAGCTAAAATTTATGTCGTATTCATAACTTATCAAAAAATTACAAATACAAATTTGGTACTTTTTAGAAACTCGAACGTTTAAAGGGTAAAAATAGTACCTATTTTTGGTAGTTTTTTCATAAAACATTTTTTTATATTTATTGAAATATTCATATGAGTATTTTAATATGGATATCACTACAATTTAGAAATTCATTGGAATACAATTTTTGATACTTCGATGGGTGAAAAAAAATACCATAAAGGGGTAAGAGCGGGAAAATATATTTTATTCAAACTCAATAATGAATTTTCAATTATATTAAACAAAAATTAATTAAATGTAGTCCTATATGGATAAGAATTCACAAGAGTGGAATTTGAAGTACTGTGGGTAAGAATTCTAGAGGAGGGGCTTTGTGTTACTTTTTTGTTCTTCTAATGGTACTTTTTGAATTTTCTATAATTATGACCCTGGAAACAAGAAATTACAAATATGTGGTCCTAAGTGAATAAAAATCAATAGGAGGGGACTTTGTGGTATTTTTTTGTTTTTAGTACTTTTTGAATTTTCTATAATATTCAACATCGAAACATGAAATTAAAGATATGTGGCCCTAAGTGAATGATAATCCATAAGAAAACTTTGTGGTACTTTTTCGTTCTTCTAATAATACTTTTAGAACGTTCTGTAATATTCATCATAGAAACATTAAATTGAAGATGTAAGGTCCTAAGTGAATCAGAATCCTTAAAAGGGATTTTATGGTACTTTTTCTTTATTCTAATATACTTTTTTTGTAATTGTAATATTTATTTTTCGTTATTCATTATTCTAAACCAAAAGCATAAAAATAAATTTAAAATATTATATTTTTTATCAGAAATATATATTAAACATGCCTTTTGTACTTTTCGAAATACTATTTTTTTACTGTAATTTTTGGTACTTTTTTAAGTAAAATATTTAAAAAGTTTATTGCTGTTAATTCCGACACAACAACACTATTAAAAATATTCTCACGGGAGTTAAGAATCTTAGTTTAAATTTATTATATAGTATATAGTAGCGGGTTTACAGCTCGTATGCATATACAATTTCAAGTTGGAGTCTTATTTAGTTTAGAAGTTATGGACAAAAATGAAATCCAATTATTAATAACTCCTAAGCTATAGAAAATAAAATGTTAATTTTAGTGTAATTTTAAAAGAAAAGACATTACCTTTAAAATGATATATAGTGTGTTACTTTAGATCGAAAGTTCTTACAAAAAATAAACTATTATATTATTAATACCACTCTTCTTTATACAAAATTTCATGTTGGACACTTCTTTAGTTTAGAAGTTATGGAAAAAATATAAACTGAAGTCAAATTTTGTATATTAAATTTTTTTTTTTAATATGTGCTCGTAGAAAAAAACAATTTCAAAATAATTTTTGTAAATATTTTAAACTTTACATACAAAAAGTGTGCTTATGAAGCAAAATACGGTAATTTTGCTTCATAACTCCTAACCCAAAAGAGGCTCCAACTTGAAATTCGGCACAAATATAGAGTAGAGTTACAATATCAAAATATATATTTTTTAAGAATTTTAAAACATCTTTTTTAGGATATTAAGCATTGAAATTTATATTATCGATTTTGACCTTTGAACTTTCGAAGTATATAAATATTTTATTTGACGTTTTAAAGTCAATGTGTTTTTAATTGTAAAAATTTTACAATGAATATTTTAGAAATTATTAGCAATAAAGTGTGATTACTTTTGGAAAAATGCAACCGCTTTTTAATTTTTTAAACGTCATATTTTTTGACCGGGAAGAGTCTTTACTCAGAAAGTTTATTTTTTCCGTTTAAAAATGGCTTTATTTGGCTAGAGGAGGCCAAGTTCTGCTGGGGTTTAGACAAAAGTATAAACTTTTTATACAAGTATTTGGTATCTAAGAAAAGGTTAGAATTTGAGATTGATAATTTTAAAATAAAAGCTATTGGAATGTAATTTGATTGCAGAATTTCTCGAAGGACTTAAAATTTAGCATTTATGTTTTTTTAACATAAATTTAATATTTAAACATTAATAAAATTTAAACGAATGGTGATATTTTATTGAAATTTTAGTATAATATATATAAACTTGTTCTAAAATAAGAGAATTTAAAAAAATTCATACATTTTTACATGAAAATACCCAAAATCTCAATCCGTATAAAATATGTTAAAAAAATCTACTTTTTTCTTTAAAATTGTCACCCTGTCGTTATTAGGGGCCTCCGTCAGAAAATACTTTTTGGGTGTTTACCTTACATATAGAGATATAAAATTAAAATAATTTTAAGTCGATCTTAGCTTTCTAATTTGAGAACATAACAAAAAAAGAAAAAAAAAAAAACAAAATTTACAAAATTTGGATAGGGCTTGTGGGCAGAGATTTTCTCCAAACTCCTTCGAATTTACTTTACACACATTTACATTAAGATTTCTTTTGAAAACAATAGAAAAATGATAAAGCCCAGAACAAAAACAATTTTTATCAGTGAATAAATATTGCTACCAGTGTTACCGTTTGGCCAAATTATAATCATTTTGAGATTGTTTCACAGTATAGTGATATAAAAAGCCGCGAAGTATTAATAAATGAACTGAAACTGTTAGTAAGAAAAAATAACAATAAAGTTTATAAACAGCTATTTAAATCATCATATGTCGAATCTTTTTGGACTGGATTGAAAAAAGAGAAAAAGATTCGAGGAATACTTTTATCCTAATTTACATTTTTACATTTCTCAAAGCAATCGCTCGTGAAAACGTGTGTGTGTTTTTTTAAAATAAACTATCAATAATAAAATAATATTTTGTCTAACAGACTTATGTCAATACTTGTGAATCTAAGCATTCCGTGCTAAATTTTTCCGACGGGGATTTGAAAGACTGGAATACTAGTAATAAATTTGTACAATAGTACAGAAGTCTTATTTGTGAATAAATCTTTATTTTTGCAATAATATAAATTGTTGTAAAATAATCATAAATTATTTTCTTATTAATATAACTGAATTTTGTAGTGATCCTTAAAATACAAAATTTATTGTTTTTGTTATCAAATTTGAAATCCCCTTTTTTTTACATTTTTTGAAAATTCTCAACGGTAACGCTAATTGCTACCTTTTTGGAAAAAAAATAAAAAAATTTAACATTTTTTAAAGTTCCAAATTCAGATTAATATAACTTTTGAACGGATTCATATATTTATATGATTCTTGCAGCAATATTATTTAGAATTTTGTAAGTAATCTGGCGAATGTTAAGCCCGCCAAGTTAAAAAAAAAAAAAACGAGGCTAAAAATGAGGTAAAAATTTATTTCGACCCAAATATCTCTTATACTAAAAGACATAACCTACACATGTAAGCAATTTTTTTTTTTTTTTTTTGAGATTTACAAGGACTATTTATATAAAAAATTTCTTTTCTGTCATATCTGTAACGGTTCAATAGTTACTGAATTATTTCCAAAAAATGCGTTTTGGAACCACTGTGTAATGTAGGCGAACTATAACTTTCTTAATAGTTTTCAATTCTTTTTCTTTGTCCATATTTCAGGCTCTGTAATTAGATTTTGTCCACAAATCAATATGAAGACCATAAATCTTTCTTTATTTTCAGCTTCTAATAGCAGCTATTCTAACTATAACATTTTGAACTAGAATATAATAAATATTTTAATTGTCTTAAAATAATAAATAAACCAAAGCAATATTTATCCATGGGTACCAAATATACATACTTATATGTACATCTGTATCACTTAGCTTATAACTAAAAGAGTAAACAAATATTATGGCTCTTCTGGTTCATATTCACTTACATACATACATATCTACACACATATATTACATACCAATCGGCATTTATTAAGGCAAGTTAAAATTTCGCACATGTTTCAGTTAATAATTTTGTTGCTATTTTTGCCAAAATAAACTTTGTTAATTTTATTTTTTTTTTATCTAGTGCGCCCATCATTTATTTATTCCCCCTTTTTAGTTGTCGGAGATGATCGAGATTGTATTTCGGTATTTTATACTATATGACGAAGAGAAAAAAAATAAATAAAGTGTGCGTGAGTAAAACGTTCCTCAAAGACGTTAAGTAATTCTATTTAACGATCTCATCATACATACATACATTCATACTTACTTCATATATAGTTTTATATTGTATATTTATTATTGTTGTTGTTATATTTCGTTATTATTACTGACAGTTGTGATTCTTTTATATGCTCATTATTCGTAAATAGTGTAGTGCGTTTTTAGTATAAAATGAGAAGCCCATCATCATAACGACATCAGTACAAATTTGTCAACTCGCATTTTAAGTACAAGAAAAAAACAAGTCCAGCAAAAGAATTTAATTTCCTTGTCCCTATAAGTGTGTGTTTGTGTGTATAATTGTTTAAGTGTATCTCATTTGTGGATTATTTTAACCTAGACCTACAAAATATTCCAGATATAATATAAATCTGAAAACAAAACAAAGTGTTTCTACAATACATTTGACAAATAAAGGATTAAATTACAATTTAATTAAATTAAATTTAAATTTTATCTCACATTATAAAACAAAATAAAATAAATTAAACAAAATGTACAAGTTCGGTTTGGTTTTATTGTGCGCTGTTTTATTCGCCTTTGCCTTGGCTCGTCCTGCTCAAGATCAAACAGCTGATGCTGTAACCACTACCACAACACCAGCCACCATCATTAAACAGGTCGATGTCAATAATCCTGATGGCAGTTTTAACAGCAGGTTGGTATTTTGAAATTATTTTATATTAAAAATGTGTTTCTTTAAGCAAATATATAATATAAATTTCCAAATCAATTAGACAATTAAAATCTTTTATGGAAGTATCATTTTCAAACTAACCAGATATTATTCATTTTAAACTAATTTCCTTATTTTAACGTTTATTAAAAAGCAATTTTAATGGTATGCTTTAGCTTTAAAAGCTTTTAAAAGGAAAGAACCCTCAAGGTCAACACTAATCTTACCAATTTGTTTTAGATGATAATCCATAACTTTCTAATTAAATCGGTTATTATTCTTTAGATAATAAATTTCCTTTGTATTAACATCAGTTTTTTTATTATTAAAATTTAATAAAATTCCTTAAATTCTTTAAAATTCTGATAATCTGAACAACAAGTTTAATAAGAGCTTTTAAAGTTTTAAAACTTGAAAACTTCTTTATTATTTAATTAACAAACTTGACAATGAAATTTTTGGACTTGATATTTAACTTTGAAGTCGTGAATAAAAAATTACATTAAACGAAGCCATATGTATTTATTATACTACAAGACCTTTAAGCTCTAGATAATTGCAATATATTTATTGCAATAAAACCAAACAAGAAAATTTACGGTTCCTTACTAGAGCATATCGGCCTCCAGACAATGATATTTAATACTGCTCTTGTCTACAGATATGCTAGAACAAATCTATTTCTTAATTAAAGTTAAAAAAAAAATTGAATTTGTCTGGTGTAACTACAAAACATTTTAAGCTTGTTCAAAAAAAATATACAAATCTTATTTAAAATGCAATTATTTTATTTAAAAAAATTTAACAAATTTAATTTTCCTTTTAGCTACGAAACCTCCAACGGCATCAGAGTTGAAAACATTGGCTATATGAAAAAAATCTTGGTACCCCGCACCGAAACCGAAGACGGTCAAGTGATTGAAGAACATGAAGAATTGATTTTGGTACAAACTGGCTCTTACAGTTATTTGGATCCCGAAGGCAATGTTATTACCCTTAAATATGTAGCCGATGAAAATGGTTTCCAACCTGAAGGTGATCATTTACCTCAACCTCTACAATAGACGAATCGTATAACTCTACTCTAACTAAATTTGTACTTAATTACTTAGTTTAAAGATTTAAGAATATCTAGTTTAAGTTAAATGTATCTATCAATTAAATAATGTCGAATGATAATATTTTGTAAAAATGCTCTTTAAGTCACATAAAATTAAAAATACATACGAATAAATGATAAAGCAATTTTAAGAAGAAATCATGAAAAATTCCCTTTTAATTTGTAAATGAATGAAGAATTAAGTGTTTATGGCAGTCGAGACAAATATACAAATGGAATTTTTGAATTTACGCGTAAAAAGTTTTAGGAGAACATGGACTTGCATCGTTCGTTAAGTTAAATAATAAAAAACGAGAAAAGAAGATATAGTCGGTCAAGATCGTTGTGTATGAGCTTAAAAATTCGGGAAGGGGATTTATATTAGACCTGTGGCCAATTGTAGACCAACACTTTTACTAAATGTAAAATAAAATATACAAATACAGAATAATGCATTAATAATAACATCTAGAAGATTTTAAACACTATAGGTCGATTCCCGGAAGTGGGTTTATATTGAAGCTATGGTAAATTATGGACCGATTCTCATACAATTTCGCAATGTTATTTCTACTTACTTAAAACTTATTTGTGTTGAATATTAACTTAATACTAACATTCGTATGGGATTTATGTACGTTAAAGTGATTTTCGGAAGAGGGGTTTATATGGGAGTTATGGTTAATAGTGGACCGAAAAAAAAAAAAAAATTTGGTACAAAGATTGATACTTGTACAAAACTTCTTTTTGCCGAATTTCGTTAAATTATTCTCATTTTTAAGGCATTTTTGAGTATTGAAACTCTATTACGGGAGGACATCTGTATGGAAGCTAGGTGAAATAACGGACCGATCACAACAAATTTCAATAGGCTTCGTCCTTGTATCATAAAAATCCCACGTACCAAATTTGAACTATCTTCAAAATTGCGACCTGTACTTTGTGCAAAAAATGATTTATAGGATTGGAACTCCATGTTCACATGTATCCATTTTGACGGATAAATCCTGAAAAATGCTTCCGTTTTGTCGACCTGTGTTATATTGAAAAATAGATTAATTGATTTTTAAAAAAGCTGTACTGTATTCGAAAAATCTCGGGATTATTATAACAAACCAATTTTAAAATTAGTTTAAAAACCACCAGTAGTTTTGAGCTACCCCACCTATACTAATCATAATGAACAATATATCAGAATAATATCGAGAAATGTCTGAAGCATGATTTCTAATGCTTTGACTATAATAAGAAGTATACCTTAGCTCCAAACTTTCATTGCTTCCCACCACTCAATTAGTCTTACAACTGAGTGAACAAAAACAAACAGCCAGCAAGATCCTGAACTTGTAAACTAAAAATACTGCAAATTTTGTATCCAATGAATTTAGCATAAGTTTGTCATTTAAAAATGTTATTTAAAAATTAAGAATACATTAAATCATTCAAATAGTTATTAGGAAATTAGTAGCGAAAAAATAAAAAAAAGGAAAATTTTGAATCATTAACTCTAAAATTATAGAGCAAATAAATAATAATGTTGGTATCATTTATAAAAATCGTACAAACGGTTCCGAGTTATAGACCCCAACCACTTATGGTGGTGTAGGGTATTAATGTGATAGACGAAAGACCATTCACCCTTTATCTTGAAATCGAAGTAAAAACTTTCCTAGATTAATTAGTGCAATAAATTCGATATTAATGAAAATAATTGACAATATTCCCGGAATGATACGAGATCCTTCGGCCAAGAGCTGTAAACCCAGCTACCACTATCACATTTTTAATTCTGGGGCAATATTTTTATTAGCACTGCTGCTCCGAAGTCTTTTGCTCCAAATTTTCACCCAGTTATGGTGCAACTTTTGCTGGGGCTAGTACCACCATAGGAAATGTTTTGGATTAAGATAAAAATAGTGTGGTCGGAATACTTCATTGTAACTTGCTATAAACGATAACGAGATAATTATGTGACTTTTTCATTATTTTGGCGCCCTATAATCCAGGAGTGTTAGAGGAAATCATATATATTAATTATCATCATCGTATGCAATACCTCTACTCTTCCCACTTCAATCACAACAAGCGTCGCCGCAAGCAATCAGCATGTGATATCCATATTGCAGTTTATATGCAAAGGCCTCCAGGTTTTGGCACCAGATGCCACAGTGTAGGCATCCAATTCATCATCTACAACACCATACAGTTTAGAGCTTCTTCTTTCATGATCTAAATTCCAGAGATCAATATCTAGATTCAATGTATTAGATCAGTAGAAGCCGAATTGTCAAGTTGTAGTTAACAGCTCGGTCTCTCTCCAAACCAAAGAAAAAGAATAATTGGATTGCGATCCAAAGAAACGTTTTGCCGACAATGTATTGAGCATCCAGAGAGAGAAGGCGAAACGAAGTAATATACGCAAATTACGGAACCTTCTAGTCGTGAATATACCACAACTTTTCACGACAACTGAAGACTCAGAGGACATTCCATACTTGTATTGAAGAACATTGACGAGCAAAATTTCGAATAACTGACAACGGTATTTAACCTTTCAGTGGGGAGACTTGTCTTACCCAATGTCTGGAAACAGTAGGGAAAGATGCGTGAGAAGGACATTCGTACAGGCCGATTACCTTCCTGTTACCTTTCGTGAAGTATTAACCACCATGTCCACCTGAATCCCACATAGTTTATCTTCTACCTTTCAAAACTCCAGTGCCTCCTTCACACTTCTGCAATCACGCATAAATTTCTGAGTAATACCCAATAGTGAAACATAATACAGTTTGCGATTTCCCAGAGCCGTGTAAGTACATACTGTCGTATATGGCAGCTTTGAACGACATTCATAAAGACTTCACAAATCCCGCGGTGGTCGTACTTGGAGGTCGCCCACAGACTATTGTAGCGCTTATCTATCCGAAATGTCCCAAATAGCTCAAAGGTTATATACCTGATGTATATGATGTAAATTTGTTTAAATAATACCGTCTCCTTCTCTGCACAGAAAAAAATATTTCAAATTACACAGGTCAACAGCAAAAAAAGGCTTCAATAACTACTATATAGATTTGATGTAGCATGGTTCCAGTAGTCCAAAAATGGGCAAAATTTAAAATTCTATGGAGAGGTTTTTTTTAAATTTTTTTTGTAAAATTACAAATTTTTTAGGCGTTTTTCCACATAATTAATGATAACTCAAAAAGTTTTAATTCGATATTATTGAAATAAATTTAGAAAAATTTTCATAACCTTTAATCCCTTCATATACTGTGTTTCAATCGGCTCAGTAGTTTCGGAGTTATAATAAAAAAATTAAACAAAAAATATATTTTTTGCGTAAAAAAAGCAATTTTTTTTTGTTTTAAAAAAATCATTAAAAATCGAAAACGGCAAAAACTGATCAGATTTATTACTTTATCGCAAAGCTACATATAATAGCAACAAAATAGAAACACAGGGTGTCCGTTTCATACTTTTCTGCTAATATTTCTAAAACAAAAACATGTACGACAACGAAATTTTGTATAAATAGTATAAGGGTCGATATAAACTTGGAAACCAATGAGCGTGGTCCGCCCACTTTATCGCCCACCTCCCATATAAGGTGAATTGTCAACGAAATTTTGTACAAGTAGTTCAAGGATCAATGTAAACTCGGAAACAAAATTGGGCGTGGTCACCCACCTTACCGCCCACGTCCTTATAAAAAGTTGATGATGGGTATATAGATTGGCCCAAGCCGAATATAACATTCTCGCTTGTTTTTTTAATTTTTTTTACTAAGTTTATTTTTTTTTGCCTAACAATTTTTTTTTCATAACTTTGAAACTATTGATCGCATCAAAAACAATTGTATACATCATTTAAAGATATTGTTAGCCAAAATTTTTGTAAATTTAGTTTAACAAAATCGGACAAGTTGTTTTTGAGTTATGACAACATAAGTGGAGAAATTTTTCTAAAAACTAAAATTTTGTAAAAATTAGCGAATTCACTTAATTGCGAATAAATGCGAAAATAATCAATAGATTTTTATGATCGATATCTCATTTTGTTGCTATTATATGCGGCTTTGCGATAAAGTAATAAATCTAACAGTTTTTGCCGTTTTCGATTTTTAATGATTTTTTTAAAACAAAAAAACTTGCTTCTTTCACGTAAAAAATATATTTTTTGTTTAATTTTTTTATTATAACTCCGAAACTACTGAGCCGATTGAAACGCAATATATAAAAGGATTAAAGGTTATGAAAATATAAATTTTTCAAAATTTATTTCAATAATATCGGACTAAAACTTTTTGAGTTATCATTATGTGGAAAAACGCCTAAAAAAATCTGTAATTTTACAAAAAAAAATTAAAAAAAAACCTCTCCATAGAATTTTAAATTTTGCACATTTTTGGACTACTGGAACCACAATACATCAAAATTGTAAAGTGGTTTTTAAAGCCTTCAAAATTTTTTTGATTTTGTTGTCTTGTGTTATTTTTAAATAAAATTATTAACTAACTTTATATTGGAATATAATTTTCTTATTAGTTTACATTTTTTTCTAATGAATTGACAACTGTTAATAAGATATAAAGAAAAATTAAAGACTTGTCTATAAAAATACAGAAATAAGATAAATTTTAGTCCATTTCCAAGAATGTTCAAGTTCATTATAACTATTTAAAACAAAAGCAGTAACAATAAAATCAATTATTCTAGTTATTAATATTATCATTTTTATGATATATATTAATTAAAAATTAATTAATATAAGCAATTTCGTAATTGAAGTCCATTTTTACTTTTTTCTGTGTGCTATGTCATTACAACTTATGAAATAGAAGTTTAAATTAATTGTAAATTACCCCATGACTGTAGTGTCATTTTCGAGGAAGGGTCGCTGTTTTACTGCATACAATTATCTTGAGAAATTTTACCTGTAAAAGACTGGAAATGGTAGGTCATACACAAACCTCAATATTAAAACCTCTTCTCACTTTATCCAACCATTTCGAACAACATCACTCCAGTTCAGATAGAATCTGAATCCACTTCAAGAAAAGAATTTATCGGTGCTTGAAGTCTTGAAAAAGCAGCACCCAAAATATCTTTACTTTTTTTAGATTCAAATCCATTAAAGTCTTGCCATTACCCAAAGCTACAAAATGTTAAATTGGATATTAAATTAAAAGTTTCTTATATGAAATATTTTTATTCCAGTATTGTGAATAATTAATATTCCACCTGTTAACTGCAACAGATTAATTTATTGGTAAATTTTTAAACTTTTTTCTCTGATACAACTTATCTAGATTAAAATAAAATGTGCAACAATTAACCGTTTAATCGAAATAATAATCAGTGTTGTTGGTAATTGTGTTCCGTTTTATTTCTACTAAAGAAATATTGTATTTATTTCGATGTTGCACGCATGCTCATTTGTGGTTTGAAGTTGTAAAATGACACAAGTTCTGGTTATTTATTGTAAGTTTTGTTTTTATTTTTTTTTTTTAAGTCTGTTGTTGTCATTACTTTTATACTTTTTATTAACATTCTTTAAACAAATACAAAAAGATTACATTAGCGGTTTTCTGGGTGTCATTGATTTAGGTGTCATATAAAATTCAAAAATAAGTACCAGTTCGTTACGCATATTTAAACACCGTCTCAAAGTGTTCATATATTGTACATAGGGTACACGCACCTTTATCATCTCGTAACACTAATTCATCACAGTGGCATCAGTTCATGTTTTTTTTTTTTTTTTTAATACGACTGACTTTAAGGGTAAATACTTACAATCACCTAACCACATAAACATCTATCTGCAACAATTGTTAAGTTAAATCTTTAATAGCAAAACCACTAAGACCACCATCAGTGTCTTCGAATGCCTAATCTTTACAATTCTGTTGATTTTTACATCATTGATGTTTTTCTGTTTATTTTACCTTTTTTTTGGATATTGTTTTTGGTTGCTATTCAATTAACATAAATTTAGGTTTTGTATTAATTAATACCTGGTAATTGTTAATAGTTTCATTTAACATTACGTATTACTTACATACGCTCTGTTGCATTATACAGTTTGTTAATTGATATTTACATTTTGAACACAAATACGAATAAACTTATTGGTGAAACTGACCTATAAAAAAAAGCAGGAAAGTAGGTAAGTGGTTTGTAATTTCAAGAAATTAAAATTAATTTGTCATCCCGTTGTATATTCTACATCAGTTTTATAAAACGTAAAGAAAATTCGTGTCGACAATGATAATTTTATTTTGGAATAATAACACAGATCAACAAAATTAATATTTTTTTATCAGCTAGGGATTTGTAAGTTAATTTGAATATACATGAGTTCAAAGCCTATAAATCACCTTTTTTGAATCAGTATAAACCGTTATGTAGAAAATTAATGAGGTTGCACCACATAGCACAAGGGGTCCTTGTTTATAAAACTCTTTAGTAAAACTTGGCAATGAGTCAATCAGCCCAATCGTAAAGAAAAATTCCGCATGCTCTTGGGCTTATAACTTTTGATGCGGTGAAAAATAAATAATTCTATTAACTGGTTTGTATTTGCCATTATGCACAGAAATATACGTGAATGAGTGCCTTTGGAAAAGACTTCTCCCTTTCCTAAGGAAATACAGTGTATCCGCTGTTTTCTGGACTGTTCCCGCTTCTTCTCATTACAACAACAAAACAATGGAGTTGTAACAAAGAAATTGTAAGAGTTTGTACCGAAAAAGGCTAATCCATCAAATTGTCCGAAACTCCGTGCAATTGAAAGATATTGGACTCTATTAAAAAATAATTTAAAGGAAATTAAAAGCTCAGCATATAATAAAACGGTGTTTAAAAATAAGTGGACTTATTCGATCAAAAAAGTAACCGAAACACAATAAAACCTTTAAATAGAATAATTCTGAAAAAGATCAGATATTTCCTTAAAAACCAACAGGAAATAATTTATTCTTTTATGTTTAGAACTTGAACATAACAGTCATTTATAAAAATATCACTTTAAAAAATTCTCACATTGGTTTGATTTATATAAGCAGATTTGCATGCATGGATTTTTTTCGTGCGCAGTCCTTATGTACAATTGGGGGGGCCCGCTAGTATGGATAAAAAATAAAGATCGATGTTCCCAGCTCAAATAAAAATTTACTTCATTCATAAGATCAACTTTTAAATTGTAAGAAAATAATTATCAAAAATTAGAATAACTTTTGCTTAACACAAACTAAGCCATAGTTTCTTTCTTAATATGAAAAGAGTCTGTCTCAATTTTATTGAAACGATTCTGTAGGTGACACTTTTTAATACATCTTTAAAAAAATTAGAAAAATATTGCGACAAAAGAATCACAAAAACATTTAAATGGGATGTAAAAATAAACAAATTTCATTCAGGATAATTATTACAAATTTATTTGTTTAATCTTATAGAATTAATTTAAATTTAATCTTAAACTATATTTTTAGAACATAAGAAATAAGACTCTATGAATATTTCAAAAATGATTGATAACACAGGGAAACACTGATTCTGCAGCACGGGCTTTCTCGGTCAATTCGGATACACGGTATTAATAAGTACTAAGCCTCTAATCCACTTTTTATACCCTACACCACCATAGGTGGGGAGGGTATAATGCGTTTGTGCTGATGTTTGTAACACCCAAAAATATTGGTCTAAGACCCATCTCGGCTTAACTCACTTTCTGAGTCGATTTAACGATGTCCGTCCGTCCGTCTGTCCGTCCATGTAAACCTTGTAATCAAACTACAGATCGCAATTTTCAACCAAAATTTATGAAATTTGATACACAGGTTTCTTTTAGTCCAGGGACAAAGTTTATTGAAATTGGTTATGATTGGTCCATTATTTCACCCAGCCCCCATTCAAATGTCCTCCCGGAAAAGGGTTTAACGATCATAAATCTCTTAAATATAGCAATATTTTAATGAAATTTGGCACATATACGTTTTATATAAATCTAAATAAGTATGCCAATTTTTTAAAAGATCGGTCCATAATTTACCATAGCTCCCATATAAGGCCTCATTTCGAGAATCACCCAAAAGTGAATAAATTCAAATAAATGTCAGCATCAACGTAATATTCTGTATTTGTATGTCCTATTTTACACTTATGAGTATCGGTCCACATTTGACTTCATGTCTAATAAAAGACCCCTCCCCGAATTATAATGTACACAATGGTGTAGGGTATCATATGGTCGGGCTTGACCGACTATATCTTTTTCTCTCGTTTTGAATTAACTCTAGTTCTCGCGATTTGTAAAATTATTGAGGTTGTCCTATATATTGCTGCGTATCTTGAAAACTACTAGTCTGATTTTATTAAAAGAACATTAAAAGATTCTTATTAAAATTATTTTTAAGTCGTTCTTACATTACTTTTTAATATATTCAACAGCTATAGAGATATAAAGCTCATCTTTGAGGAAACAATGGCATTTACAGAACTTCAAGAATTTTTTTAAACTTTCGAATTTTTATGATTTTATGAAAAAATTTTTCTTACTTTGTAACTCTGTGTATTTTTCGATTCAAATATCAATATTTAATAAATGTGTTTTTAAATAAAAACATATTTTTTAAAACGATTTTTTTTTAACCGATCTATTCGGTATTCGAAAAAATAACATTTTGGACAGCACATTGACTGCCAAAAAACCAGTTTGAAAAGCGAGTCAATCACCCTAGCTGCCATTCAATAATTAAAAAAGATTTTCACTAAATCGGTTGTTTAAGAACCGATTTGGTTTTGGACGATATCTCTGTTGCAAATGAACCAATTGAGTTCATTCAGCATACAAATTCAGAATATTTTGTTTATATACTTTTTCAGATTTTTGCAATTGAAATAAAGTTTTTGTAAAAAACTGGTACTTTGAGAAACTATATGTAATAAAATCTGTTTTAGTAAAGATATCTTAACAACAAAATATGAAGAAACTCCCAAATCAAAAAAATTAAATGACTTCTAAAGGGGTAAATGAAATAATTCCCAACATTTGGAAGTTTTATATTAATAAAAAATTAAGTGCCAAAATTGATGAAATAACTATCAAATCAAAAAAGCCCCAAAATAAATGAAATAAGTCTCAATTACAAAAATTATCAAATGAAATAATTAATAAAGCTGCAGTTTCACAAGGAATTACACTTCTACTCTGTACAATTTATAATACCGGCTTCGCTAA
Source organism: Protophormia terraenovae (assembly GCA_951394005.1). NCBI lineage: Eukaryota > Metazoa > Arthropoda > Insecta > Diptera > Calliphoridae > Protophormia > Protophormia terraenovae. The sequence goes on along the minus strand of OX596077.1, from coordinate 60,333,048 downwards.
GAAAAGTTTATCTGTATATCCGGCCATGCGAAATAAAGTTTTTCTGCATTTGCCTATGTCTATGCAGAAAAACTTGATTTAGCGAAAAGCCGGTTTTTTAAATACCACAGAGGAGAGAACCCTTGAGCCAGGACGAAGGTCGGCTATTCAGAAGTACTTTTATAAGCGAAGCCATTAATTCTCAGAATCCACAGACAAGATTCTTTAAAAGTCCGGCCAGAAATAAATTAATCCGTCATTAATATGCGTAAATAATTTAAAATTGGTATGCGGATAACAAATATAATGCTTCATTCACATTCACAAATTTTTTACGGATACAAAAAGAGGATGGCCAGATTAATGAGGACAAAGAAGAAGTATGATAAATTTATTCTTGATAAATATCAAAATAATTTACACAGCTTGAGCGTAAGATGTAGTCATAAGCTTTACAATGATATATGTTTCATAACAATCAGTTAAATGAAAGAAGAGATATAGAAGACTTTCCTTACATACAACACATTCTATCAAAATAATTTGTAATGTTAAGAAATTTTCGAAAATATAATAATATTAAATACATTTATCAAAATAAACTCTAAATACTAAATGATATAGTTAATTTGGTGGCAAATTGATAGTCTTGTGTTGTCCACTGTTATCCTTTCCAATGTGGCCCACCCCTGCACAGTGTCACATTAACCAAATTAGAACAACAAAAATACAAAATAAAAGCTTATTAATTGAAATAATTATATTCGTATTTATTAGTAAACATAACATTTATTGTGGAAAAAAATACTTAAAATATTGAAGTGTCTGTGGTGCAACTTTTACAAATATTTTAATTTTATTTACAACTTTTGTAAAGAACTATGTTAATTTGTACTTCTTATATCTGAGTAAATACTGCAGATATTGATACGATTTTTTTGGTATATAATAAATGTATCCAAATTATTCTATAATAATTTGCTAGGTTAAAAAAATACTGAAATATTGTTTTGTATTTAAAAGAAATCGTAATATTATAAAATATATTTTTTTGGGAAATTCTATTTTGAATGGACTGGAACTAAAAAATTCCAACGAGTTTCAATTTAAAAATACGATTATTATATAAAACAAAACATCTATAAAAGTATATTTAAGAAAATTAGCTGAGACCTTTTGCGATTTTTTAAAATATGAGAAGAAAATGTGCGGTACCTCATATTAGCAATATTTTAAGAATTATTTAAACATTTTAAGGTAATGGATAAAAATTTGTTATGAAAATGTTACGCTAAGCATGATGTGATTAGATCTTGCCACGCCCACTTTCAAAATACTCTTTTTTTTTAATAAAATTAATTTTTTTTTAGTATGGGAGTGGCATTTTTAGTGGGAATATTCACGGCCTCATCTATTAAAAGAATACACAATTTCAGACCAAAATCTCGAAAACTGGATTTTTTTCGTTCTAAAACTGCCAAATGTGACGCTGTGCCCTGTATGGTTTGTTACAAACATATACGTTTTTACTTAAAATTATTGAGATAAATTAATAAATTACACGAAATTAAAAAAGAAGTTTTCCAACTTAGTTAACATTTGAAAAAAAGTTAATTAAGGGTATTAAAATTTTATTTTATGACTTTTATATTAAAAGTTACTCCAAACTTCCAATAATATTACAAAATTAATTTTCTAAATATACTAAACTTTAAACACGCAGAGAAAAAACATTGTTACAGCATGATCACCACAACTATTCAATGTTTATATAGCCGTTTTTCATTGATTTAAATAATACTGTGTTCATGATAGCAACGTATATGATTCTGTTTAATCATTTAATGATTACCCATAATCAAAATTTTAATATGGTTAACTGAATTATAACATGTATTTAAATATGTTTATATGAAATCATATTTATGATAAATCCAATAATTTAGTCAATTCTACAACTATTTAGTTAATTCTACAAACATTCAGTTAATTTTACAAATTTGGTTAATTCTACAACCATTAAGCCATTAACTTTAATGCCTTTTGAATACACATTTTTGTGTATCAGTCCAGTAGTTTGTTAGTATATTAATTCTCATTTAGTTTATATATGAACAAATATAAATTGATAAGGTTTGTTTTTATTCAGTATGATGAATTTACCACATATCGTGGTACAAATGAATATAAATATGAAAACATGGGATTATATATATGATAAAATGGAATTATACTTATGATGGAATTAGTTCATATATATGATAGAATGGATTTATATATATGATGAAATTATTTTATATATATGATAAAATGGAATTATATATATGATGAAATTAGATAATATATATGATAACATAGGATTATTAAATGATAAAAACGTGATGAAATTGAAAGCAATACTTAAGAAAAGGTTATAAAACTTACTAAGAATTATTAATAAAGTTATGAACCTTACTAATACATTGTAAATTTTAATCATAGTAATGATTACGTACAAATATACTTATTGTAACCTGGAATCATATATTACATTCATAGTATGTTGCTCTTAGTTTATGGTCACTGGAACCATATTTTTTCTTTGCGTGGATATATTAAAAAAATTATCATTTCAAGAAGTTACTACAAAGAAATGTTGTGTTAAGAAGGGTTGCAGGTAGTAGCAGCTGAAATTTATAGACTCAACCTCTGAAACCTATTGAAAAAAGTTTCTGGTCCATTAAAGTTTGCGTTTAAAATTTTTGTGATGATACAAGTAACCAACTTTTCTACAGTCCATAAAAATACCAAAAAGATATTTTTATAACCAGTATTTAGACCAAAATATTGTAAAAAAATGTTGCAAGTTTAAAAAGAAAAAAGATCTTATGTGGCAGAAATGCATAACGCAATTTAAACAGTATTTTCTTAAAACAATGATTAGTGAAAAATATTCCAGTTGGCGTCATTATTACTTCCAAACTAGATGTCTAAGTTGCGAAAAAATTTATGAATCATATTATCTGAAGTATTGGCTTTATAGTCCAATCAAAATTTTATCAAAAATTAAAAAAACGTTTTCGTTATTTTTGGCCGGAATTTACCACCTTGCAGTGCGTGGTAGTAAATTTATGCAAATGACTAGACATTACAGCTTTTTCCTTAAAAATTGGATTTATTGTTAATATTTTCATTAAAGATCATAGCTCTCATAAAACTCTCTTCCGGAAAATCGCTTTAATCGTTGATGAAATTTTACATATTACATAAAATTTCGTTACGGACCCTGGATCGGCCAGAATGGGCCGATATGGTCAGGCTCTACACAGACATTTTTTTTTTTTTTTTTTTTTTGTAAGAAGAAAATCAGTAAATTTTTCCAAAAAATGCAAATTTTATCAAGGAGCTGCAATTTAATATTAGTTTTATTATGGTATTGAGAAACTTATTTTACATATCAAACATCCACCATTAAATATACCCATTTGAGTTGGAGAAGTTTATATTGATTTATATAACTATTTTAAAAACCCACACGCAGAGAAAAAACATGGTTACAGCATGACCACCACAACTATTCAATGATTCTATAGCCCTTTTTCATTGATTTAAATATACTGTGTTCATGATAGCAACGTTTATGATTCTGTTTAATCATTTAATGATTACCCACAATCAAAATTTTAATATGGTTCACTGAATTATAATATGTATTTAAATATGTTTATATGAAATCATATTTATGAATAAATCCAATCATTTAGTCAATTCTACAACAATTTAGTTAATTACATAACCATTCATTTCATTTTACAAATTTGGTTAATTCTACAACCATTAAGCCATTAACTTCTAATGCCTTTTGAATACACATTTTTGTGTATCAGTCAAGTAGTTATAATTCTCATTTAGTTTATATATGAACAAATATAAATTGACAAGTTTTGTTGTTATTCAGTATGATGAATGTACCACATATCGTGGTACATATGAATATAAATATGAAAATATATGATCATATATATGATAAAATGGGATTATATATATGATGAAATTAATTCATATATATTATAAAATGGAATTATACCTATGATGGAATTAGTTCATATATATGATAGAATGGAATATATATATGATAAAATTGAATTACATATATGATGAAATTAGTTTATATATATGATAACATGAAATTATTAAATGATAAAAACATGATGAAATTGAAAGCAATACTTAAGAAAAGGTTATAAAACTTACTAAAAGTTATTAATAAGGTTATGAACTTTACTAATAAATTATAAATTGGAATCATAATAATGATTACGTACAAATATACTTATTGTAACCTGGAATCATATATTACAATCATAGTATGTTGCTCTTAGTTTATGTTCACAGGAACCATATTTTTTCTTTGCGTGCAGCAAAAACTTTGGTTGCCATGTAATGAGTTAAGAAGCTAATATAATCGCTCTCCACTACTTACACATTAGCTGAATAACTCATTATTTAAACACGGTGATGACATTAGAGGCAACTACTTACCCTATACATTACTTAGATATCATTACAATAACTAATTACTTTTAAACTGTTAAACAACGCATTGATTTTAAAGCATTACTGAAGTCATGATAAGTAATAACAAAAGGAACTAGTTATATTTTAGGTTATAAATAAGTAATGAAATATCAGGATATAAAATATTTTTTTGTAGTTGTAAAAAGATTTTTTAAATTTTAATTTAAACGAGAGAGGAAGATATAGTCGGTCAAGCCCGACCATATGATACCCTACACCATTGTGTACATCAAAATTCGGGCAGGGGTCTTTTATTAGACTTGGTGCCAATTTTGGACCGATATTTTGATTAAGTGTAAAATAAAACATTCGAATACAGAATATAACTTCCATACTAACATTTATAAGAATTTATTAATTTTTGGGTGACACCCGAAAAAAGACCTTATATGGGAGCTATGGTAAATTATGGGCCGATCTTCGAAAAATTTGGCACTATTATTTACATTTTTATAAAACTTAATTGTGTCGAATATTAACTTGATACTAATATTTTAATGGGATTTATGCCCTTTAAAGTGATTTTCGGAAGAGGGGTTTATATGAAAGCTATGGTCAATTCTGAACCGATCTTCCTGAAATTCGGCATACATATTTAAACTTTTATAGAACTTATATGTACCAAATTTCATTTAAATATTGCTATATTTAAAGGACTTATGATCGTTAAACTCTTTTCCGGGAGGACATTTGTATGGGGACTAGGTGAAATAATGAACCGATCATAACCACTTTCAATAGGGTTCGTCCTTGACCTAATAAAAGATCTTGTGCAAAATTTCATTGACTTATCTTTAAAATTGCGTCTTGTAGTTTGATTACAAGGTTTACATGGACAGACAGACGGTCAGACGGACGGACGGACATCGTTAAATCGACTCAGGAAGTGATTCTGAGTCCAATGGTATACTTTAAGGTGGTGGTTTGATGATTTTTTCTATGCGTTACAAACATCAGCACAAACGCATAATACCCCAACCACCTATGGTGGTGTATAAAAACTTAACAACAACCAAAAATGTAATTAAAATAAATGTAATAAAAATAAACTATTTTAGATTATAAATTGATTCATACGCAAATTTTGCCTTTCATTTATGTATCCCTTCTTCAAATATATGAATTGGTAACTGCATATTGGTAACATCAATAAAAATTAATATTTTTAAAAATCTGATAATAAATAATTATTTACATTAGGGTTATAAATAATTAGTTACTAAACAACTTCTATGTAATGCAGACAGTATGTTGTTGTCATTACAAAGTAACTACATCCGTAACTACATGTCATTACCAAGTTTTTGCTGGGAAGTTTAATAAACATAAAAAAATTAAATGAATTAATTTAGTTTATTTACTTATTCGAGATTTCTTTTGTCCAAAAAATAAATATTTATCCCAATTTATGATTGGGATAAATATTATATATTAGTAAAAAGGTTGTAGTCAAACCAGGTGTAGTGACCAGGTAAAATGATTCCGGGAGGATCTTTTATGGGACCTGTGCTTAATTATAGACTAATTCTTGCAATACTGTAATTTATATAAAGGCGAAGTCAGACTATACGGATTTGTATGTGTTAAACGCGAATCTACTTTAAGTTTTTTATTTCAACAGGTCTTCATAAAAAAAAAAAAAAAAATTGTTTCTTAACAGTTTTTTAAAAGGTGAAAACTCCAAAAATATTTTTGTTTTTGCCTTTATCATAAAGCTGCTGGCGCTAAGAATAAAATAAGCCATTTATCGTAAAAATTAATGCACAAATCCTGATTTTATTTACAGTTAAATGAAAATATCCATGTATACTTACAATCAAGTGGAGATACACTGGCAAGCAAAAAAATATCTTAGTTAAACAAAATAAGTAGACTAGATGGAATTTGGCGAGCTGAACAAGAATATTTCACTTTCACTTTTATTCCATCACGTACTGATTCTTTTTTATGGACATGATTAATATGAACACCTTATTTTGCTGTCACACTTGCATAACTCGAAATCGAATTATCTTCAGGTTATCTTAGAAAATTTTTTTATCTGGTAAATTTTTCGTAATTAAGGAGCAAAGTTTTTCCAATTTTACATTTTTTCGCTACTAATTTTCGAAAATATTGAGAGGATTAAAAATAATGTTAAGATATCTTGAATACAGTTTCGTCTGCATCTTTTGGTGTCTCTATTTTATAAATCGGGCAACTCGTTCTCGAGTTATAGTAAAATATACGCGTGTAATTGTTTTATTAATGTGGAAATTAAAAAACAACACCTAAAGATTTTTTTTTATACCCTACACCACCATAGGTGGTTGGCTGGCTGGGTGGCTGTCTATCCATGTAAACCTTGTGAACAAAGTACGAAGCCTATTGAAATTGGTTATGATCGGTCCATTATTTCACCTAGCCCCTAGTCCTCCCGGAATAGGGTTTTAACGGTCTTAAATACCTTAAATATAGCAATATTTCAATGAAACTCGGTACAAAGGAGTTTTGTTTATGTATCAATCTTTGCGCCAAATTTCATCAAGATCGGTTCATAATTGATCATAGCTCCCATATAAAGCCCTCTTCCGAAAATCACTTTAACGTGCATAAATCCCATACGAGTGATAGTATCAAGTTAATATTAAACGCAAATAAGTTTTATATAAGTAGAAACAACATTGTCAAAATTTATGAGAATCGGTCCATAATTTAACATAGCTCCCATATAAACCCTCTTCCGGGAATAGCCCTAAAGGGCATAAAATCATATAGATATTTGTATCAATGCATTGTTCTATATTTGTATAATTTATTTTACATTTAGTAAAAGTGTTGGTCTACAATTGGCCACTGGTCGAATTTTTAGCTTATACACAATGGTGTAGGGTATCATATGGTCGGTCTTGACCGACTATAGTTTCTCGTTTTTTTTTTTTTTTTTTTTTTTCTTTTGCCCATTTAGTTGTAGGTATACATGTGTATTGTGAACAAAATCAAGATTTGTGTATCAATTTTGATGATACATGGCATATTTTTTTCATAGCAATACCAACTTTATGATAATGAATTAAAAACTGCACATTTCAAGAAAAAAATCTTCAATTTTTCATGAAAACTTTTTTCCGACAGAAATTTCGGAATAACTCCGAAACTGTTGGGCAGATAAAAAATATGTTATGTGACTTAAATGTAATTATCGTCTGCATCCTTTGATGTTTCAATGGTCTAAATTGAACTCGATTTATGATAAAATATATTCATAAATTCGCCTTATTAAGGGGAAGATATTAAATATGCCCATACAAAATTAAAACCTGCTGGTAAAAACTGAAAAAAGATTCGTGTTTACCAGTAAAATTCCATCTAGTCCACATATATTTTGTTTTCGACCAGTGTAATAGGTGGCGACAAAGACTCTATTCCTAGTAACCGTAATTTAATGGTAAAAATACTTTCAGAAGGTAAAACATAGCGATATATGAAAAATTTTGTGGAATGTTCTCCCACAGTTATTGCGAATTTCAAAAAATATATTCCAAACCACGAACTACCAAGTAAAAAAAATTTACAAGTGACTCTACGCGTACAAAGCAAATGGTGAACTCAAAAATTTTTTGTGACGTCCACTAAGGTAAAATAGGGCTTAGAGCAGAAAGGTGATGCATCAACTATTCCTCCACATATCCAAAAAAAAAAAATCTCTAAGAAAGATGTCCAAGAAAAGTCCCATTACTAAACTACAGACAGGTACGCAATTCCCTTAATTTCGCAATACTTTACTGCGAATGACCCCACACGTAATGACGTACACTCTCTGCACAGATGAGTCCAAAGTATTTCTTCTTGGTACATATGGGATGCATGGGACAAGAATATATGTGAGGAGACCAAATTACAAATAATATAACCAAAAATTTTTTCTGAAGTCCGTCAAGCACGCTGGTGGGAAAATCAACGGGTGGGGATACTTTTCATATCGTGGCTCAGGGTCCATATTTTAGATAAAAGGATTTTGTAATATTAAGAACATGCATGTTGCCTTATTCAAAAGAGAGTATTCCGCTCAAATGGGTGTTTTAGCAGGAAAATATTCCTAAGCAGACTAGCGAATTGACAAAAAAAATGCACGCAGAGAAAAAACATAGTTGCAGCATGATCAACATAACTATTCCATGATTATATAGCCGTTTTTCATTGATTTAAATATACTGTGTTCATGATAGCAACGTTTATGATTCTGTTTAATCATTTAATGATTACCCACAATCAAAATTTTAATATGGTTCACTGAATTATAATATGTATTTAAATATGTTTATATGAAACCATATTTATGAATAAATCCAATCATTTAGTGACTTCTACAACCATTAAGCCATTAACTTTTAATGTCTTTTGAATACACATTTTTTGTATCAGTCCAGTAGTTATAATTCTCATTTAGTTTATATATGAACAAATATAAATTTACAAGTTTTGTTTTTATTCAATATGATGAATGTACCACATATCGTGGTACAAATGAATACAAATATGAAAATATGGGATCATATATATGATAAAATGGGATTATATATATGATGAAATTCGTTCATATATATGATAAATTGGAATTATACTTATGATGGAATTAATTCATATATATGATAGAATGGAATAATATATATGATAAAATGGAATTATATATATGATGAAATTATTTTATATTTATGATAAAATGGAATTATATATATGATGAAAATAGTTTATATATATGACAACATGGAATTATTAAATGATAAAAACATAATGAAATTGAAAGCAATACTTAAGAAAAGGTTATAAAACTTACTAAAAGTTATTAATAAGGTTATGAACCTTACTAATAAATTATAAATTGGAATCATAATAATGATTACGTACAAATATATTTATTGTAACCTGGAATCATATATTACCATCATAGTATGTTGCTCTTAGTTTATGGTCAAAAGAACCATATTTTTTCTTTGCGTGTGGTTTTCCGGAAAAGCTTTATTCTGGAGAGACCGGATAAGTCACCATATTTGATTCCCATTGAAAATCTTTAGGGAGATGTCAAAGATTATGATTTTGAAAAAAACTTGGGATATGATCAGGAATTGTGGACGCCAGTGTAGTCAGCTTGGAAAAATATTCCTATAGAGAGGTCTAGATCATTGGTGGCCGTCGTTGCGTAGCTGTCAATAAGTAAATATTTATGTGTGTAAACAAAATATGGCAAAAAAGAAAAACTTAATCACGTAGTTTTATTTGTACATGTATTTTGCTTCGTTGAAACTATTTTTTGCACAGTAAATTTCTAGTGTATTCCATAATTTTAAGTATTTGATTTGAGTTATGATGTTCAATTTTAAGATTTACTTATTTTTTTGTAAAATTTATGAAAAATGTAACAAATTCAAAGAACAAACATTTTTTGAAATCAACAAAAAATCTTCATTTTATTGAATGTAAAATGTTACATATGGCGCTACTATTATATTACACAGAGCTGTATTTATAAAACTATACATATTTTGAAACTTTGTATTTTTTCGTACAGCCTAAAAGTATACATTACTTAAAACAATGTAATACAAAACTTTAGTTGGGTTTAAATATTACACCTTAAGATATAAAACAAAAAACAATAATCGTTGTTGTTGCTGTTGTATCGTTAATACCACCAACAATGTTTTTATTTATTCATGCAGATTGTGATCATAAAAACCACAAAATTTATTATTCGCAACATGTCGTCAATAAAACACAATATGAACAAGATCATTAAACAAACACAATTCGCATTAGACATTATTAGATTAACGACCATTCTGCCAACTTAAAAAAAAAAAAAAAAAAAAACAAAAAAACAACAATCATCACTCAGTCATTCATTCGCATCATACGACTGATGGGATTTGGATTCAGATACATAATTTAAAATATGGCAAACAGCTAAACAAAAAAAAAAAGAAAAAAAAAAAAACAAACCTAATTAAAATGTATGGAACGGATTTGTGAATAATAGTAATCTGCATGTTCATATGTATGTAAATGATTCCAAATCAACAAGAAGAATAACATAAAAAAACAACAACAGATGAATTGAATTAAAATGAATTACTAGAATTTTACATACATCAGAGATGACAGTTGACATTTACTTACTTACTACCTTTATCAAATACAAAAGACGCTGAGTGATATTTTTAGCACTGAAGACAAAAGTTGGAACACGTGAGAGGAATATTATTATTAGATCAAAACACCAACTATGAGAATAATATTTTAAAAGCCCAACCTAAAATGACATAAAACAAGATTTTTTTTTCTCTTAAAGATTTAAATAAATGATGGTAAAAAGAATTAAAACCGAAAGAGAAGACAAAAGACAAAATTATTGCCAAAGACATTCCGTTTTACATTTTTGATTTATTCCAAATTTATTTTTGTCGATTTATTATTTAAAAAAAAGTCATACTGTAAAACATCTTCAAACTGGTATTGCATTAATATCCTATTCAAGTAATTTACCTTTCAACGCAATTGAAAAAGTGCTTAATAACACCAACATAACGTAGGCGGAATAAAATTGCAGCAAAACTAAAAATGTTAAATTTTTTCATAAATTTACATAAAGCTTATATAATATCTTTAAAAGATAACTTATAATGTTAGATTTATTCGTATGTTTAAAATTTTGCTCTGTTTTATACACTTTTAAAGCAGTTCCGATGTACTTTTAATACCCTAGACCACCATAGGAGCTTGGGGTATTATGTATTTGTGCAAATATTGTAACGCAGGGAAGAAATTTTCGGACCCTTAAAGTATATCATTCGATTCAGAATCACTTTCTGAGTTGATTTAACGATGTCCGTCCGTCCGTCTTATTAAACATAAACATCTTTGTTTTGCCAAATTTAATTTAATATTCCTATTTTAAAGGTATTTATGAGTGTTAAAACTTTATTCCGGGAGGTAATTTGAGGGCTAGGTGAAATAATGGGCCGATCATAACCAAATTCAGTATGTTTCGTGTGCCAAATTTCATCAAATTATCTTAAAAGCTGCGACCCGTACTTTGCGATCTGTACAAGCTTTACATGGAATGTTCCGAGTCGAACAGTACTCTTTAAAGTTTAGTCCAAAGATTTCCTTCAGCATAAACACATAAAACCCCAACCACCTGTGGTGGCGTAGGGTATATATATTACCGTGTAGAAATACCTAAGCATGAGTAATTCCGCATCAAAACGAAAAAAAAAACAGGCATTTTCAGATTTGATATCTCTGATTTCAATGAAATTTGCAAGTGTTGCTCATTTTAAAAATGTTCATACTGTAGACCAGGGTTGTCAGATTTTTTTGAGACTCTGTCGCCAAATTGTTAATTAGAAATCGCCAAAAATCGCCAAAATTAAATTTTATACATTTTTTTTTTAAGAAAAACAAAAAACAACTAAAATATTTAGTGCTTCAAATTCTATATATTTTTAAAATGTAAATTCAGCATCAACAAAGTCAATGATAATTTCAGTAGCTAATAATAATTGAATAAAAAATATATTAATTTCATTACACTTTCCTGACATACATATGTAGCTCAATTTTTAGTTCTACAACAAGTTCCAGAACACATGAAAATAGCCTGTACTTGTTCTACTTTGACGTTATGACCAATGATTTTTGTTTGAAATTGTCACCTCCAGAACTAGTTCTGTGGAAGTGTTAGCTAGCCAGTACCCACTCTATGGAACGGTTCTATAACTAGTCCTTTAATCAATGATTTTTGTTCGAAATTGCCACATTCAGAATTAGTTCTGTAGAAGCGTTAAAGAACGGTTTCAAAACCTATTTTTTACTTTTTATTCGAATGGGCTATTTCCTAAAGGCCATTTTTAAAATCAATTTAATTTTGTAAATACTTTTTTTAATTTTTAGAATTTTTTAAACAATTTAGGATGTCATTTGAGTAATTAGTTCTCAGAAGTGATATCATACAGAATTCCCAGCAAAAACTTCGCCTACAAAATAAAGTGATTTGTAAGCGAAATCAGTATGAAAAACAGCTTCCGCTTTTAGTGCTATAACTGATGAATTTTGCTCGCGATGTCCAAAATTTCATAAGTTTTTACTTGGGTTCCAAAAGAGTTGTTGTGGATGATGATTTTTTTACGCACAAGAAAAAACATTTAGCCCGGTTGAGATTTGAATTTTTATGTGCTAAAAAGTGGTTTTCATATAGGGAAATAAATAAACTCAATTATACATAAAAAAAAATAAATAAATATTTGCCTCAAGTGGGAGTTGAACTCTCTTTGAATTTAAGTACGCGTTTTTATAGTTAGGCGCTCTAGACAACTGAGCCACGTAAAAATCAAATTACTCTCATATTTACTAAATACTAGTTATTGAAGTATTATTTGGTAATGCTGCGAAAAGGCTACATTATAATGCATACAAGAAGCTGTTGCTTTTAAAAATAGAAGCTAAGTTTTTGCTGGGTTTGGTCTTAAGCACTAGTTCTCTAAAACATTCCTTAAAACGAATTTAGAACCACAATAAAGTTCTAATCCAGTTGTGTCAGAATTGGTTGTGATACCACTAGTTCTTAGGATGTTATTAAAGAATCTGAAGTGGTTCTGGTTACATCAGTCTAGAACTAATGATTTTGGAACATGTTATAATTTTTTTCCTGGGGTTATCCTATTAAACTTATAAATTGTTTCGAAGAATTAATTTATTCATGAACGTTTTCTTTTCATTATGGTCCATAAAATCTTAATACTCATACTTGAAAGATGATGGGAAACCAATTGTCAAACATTTATTGAAGATATTTATGAATTAAGGATTTTTATTTTGTTAGTCGGATTTCGTAAACAGCAATTTTTCTTGCTGTAGTTCGTAGACGTTGCTTTAAATTTGTTAATTTAAAGGTATTGAATTTGAATTGAATAAAAATTAATATTCATTTGAAAAAAAGTGATATTTTCTCAATTTCATATCAAATGTTATTCCTAAATAATTCTTAATCAAAAAATAAATTAATACTTAAAGATAAAAACTAGTGGCATATTCACAATTTAATACCAAATGCTTTTGTTAAATCAGGCTATATTTAAGAAAATAGTAAAAACATTTGACTTCAATTAATTATAAATTTAAGATAAAACCTTTGTATTTAAAAATGGATTTTAAAATTGCTAATAAATGTCTTACAATAGTTTTAGAATTTTTACTCATTTTTTGCAACTTTATTTTATAAGTATGGAGAAATTAATATTCATACATATGTGTGTTATCTGTTTAAAGAAATAATTTTAATTTTATGTTCAAGCAAAAGGTTTTTGCGAACACCTAAAAATCTTTATACGGACCCCTTGTTGAGAACCGCGGACCACCGATTTGAGAACCGCCGTTTTGTATAAAAAAATACTAAAAATAGATGTTGGTTAGTAAGAAAACGTAATAGTTTTACTATTAGTAGTTTCACTAAATTTTAAAAATTAGCCAAATAAATCGCCACCTTGTTAAAAATCGCCAAAAAATTCGCCATGTCGCAAAACGGAAAATTCAGTCGCCAAGAGCAATTAAAAATCGCCACGTTTGGCGAAAAATCGCCACATCTGACAGCCCTGCTGTAGACCAGTGTTCCCCAAAACCGTGCACTTTCTCTCTTGTGTTGAATATGAATAAAAAACACACAAATCAACTCAGTCTCGCACAAGCATTCAAAGAAGGAGGTTGTGTTACCGCTTGTTGCTTGAGATACACTCATGAAAAATGTTTAATATTAAGTGGAAATATGAGTTCTTGATGGTTTAAAAAATAATGATTACTTTTGATTTTTATTATTTACTCAAATCAAGATTTCGATTTTTTGTCTTATATACCAAAAATATAAATTTTACATAATTATTATATTTAAAGTTAAAGTCACATTTAACTAATATATTTTAATTAAATATAGTCATTAAATAATTATGTTTAGAGTCGCTGTTTATTACTATTAAAATTCTATACTATTTAAGATTATTTCCGTTTACATATCTTAAATTTACGAAGAAACTTTCAAAATTAAATTACTATAAAAATTAGGTTATTTTTCTGGTGTATAATTTCAAAGTGAGAGAGTTATACAAAACATACACAAACACAATTGTTTATGTACGAGTGTGGGGATCACTGCTGTAGACCCTTGCGGTTCTTTAAAAAAACTACTGAATTTGCGTTTGACTCTATTGCGTAGTGCTGGACAATTCTACTACTTTTGAGTACTCGATACTGCTCAATACTTTTTCATTTGGGTGCTCGATACTTAACGAATTTTTTAATTTGAAATATAATTTCTAATAAATGTTCTTTTATTTAAAATTAAAACAAATATGGGAAATTCTTCAAACTCGTTTACTTTTGATGTTCAAAAAAATATTGAAAATTTTTAAATGGCACATCGACGATATTTAGTACCAATATTCCTTGGCTCTAATGGAACACAGATCAGTTCGCGTGAATGACTTTTACCAAACGGCATCAATGTTATGGCGGTTTAAGATAAACATTTAAAAAAAAATTGCAAAATTCTATTTATAGTGCTAAATAAAAAATTATTGCATTTATGTACTCTACAATGCACAGTGTGCGATTCAGAAAATGAAATGGAAATAACTATGGAACTTTGGAACGGTTGAACTGATTTCTATGAAATTTCACATGGTGATAGTAGAGGTGTAGGCGAGTTTAAGTTTTGAGCTTGGACTATATAGACCTACAGAGGGCGAGTCCACAGGGTCCCAAAGTTGGACACCTCGGGTATACAATTTATTAAAAACGATCCCGATTCTTTATATCTGAACCGATTTTTATATGGGAGGATTCTGCTAGTCGATATCTATAAAAAACATAGTCGTATGCATATATTATCTCTTTTAGTTTAAGAGATATTAAGCTTCAAAAATTAAAATTTTTACTTTTTAGCCTGTCTTGGTGAAGTTTTTTCGCTACAGTGGGTCCAATTTTAGTCCCATTGTTTTAAAATTCATTCTTATTTTGTTAAAAACAAATAGAAAAGTTGTGAAAAGAAAGAATTTTGTAAAAAATATTTACGGAGTCAAAAGTTACAAGCATTTAAATTTAAACTTTAAAAAAAAATTGATTTTTTCCCGTTTTTTTGCCAAAAAAAGTGGTAACATTCTTTTTCTGTTATATACAAATTTTCTTATGTAACATATATAGTATTTAGATTTCTCTGAAAGATAACTAAACACAAAATACTTTAAAGAAAAAAATGCTTTCAAAAATTTAATTTTGCGAGAACCAGAGTTTCCCAAATTTTACCAATTTTTTCAACTAATTTCGAACTTTCGCTTTAATTTCTCAAATCGCAAAGCTGGAATCAAAAAAAAGTTATACTTTTTACTTAGTCTGAAGTGTTTTAATTTATTTCGCAATAGGAGCTTTTGCTCCCCGTTATCGGTTAGAAAGATGTAGCAACCGATAGCAAGTTTTTTAGGAATTACGGGATTTTTATAGACAAGTCTAAAAAAGTGAATAGCGTTTTGAAATAAGCATCAAAAAATCTACTCATGCGTGAAATCTCATTAAAAAATATTAACTAACAAGAATTTTATTGCACAATTAAAAATGAAAAATATGCAAAAAATCACAAATCAATGCCTTCTCGGTGTTTTTTGCAAAAGATCTCAACTAGCAGAATCCCCCCATATAAAAATCGTTGAAATCGGTTCAGATATAAGGAATCAGGATCGTTTTTAATAAATTTTATACCCGAGGTGTCCAACTTTGGGACCCTGTGGACTCGGTCAAGCCCGACTATATAATACCCTACACCATTTCGATCCACATAATTTTGTTTTTACGTATATACAACTTACTTTTGTTAAATATTAACATAATACTAACATTTGTATGGAATTTATGCACGTTTAGTGATTTTCGGGAGAGGAGTTTATATGGGAGCTATGGTCAGTTATGGACCATAGCAGACAGATTTTTGCTGATATAAATTTTTGCTGATAACTTATTTGTACTAAATTTCATTAAAATATTCTTATTTTTAAGGCATCTATAAGTGAAAAACAAAATAAAAGCTAAGGAGCATTCAAAATACAAAAAATACAAAAATTGGATAGTTGAAAGTATCCCTTTTTCAACTATCCAATTTTTGTATTGGATAGTTGAAATTTTTGTATTGGATAGAAAATTTGAGAACCGTTGATCTAAGTAGTAGATAAATATCATTAATATATATTTTAACTAATCAGTTTTCTAAAATGTAAAATAAATAATTTTTTATGCAATTTAAAATTGCCAAAAATTTGCTGAAATTATTCAGTTTATATACTAATTTATATAAATAAAACATTTGCAAAATTTCTTTTTTTTTAATAAATTATAAACCATATTTATGAATATAATCGTGAAAATAGGTCAATGAAATTTAGTTTATAATCAACGCTTTCATCTAACAAAAATATTTTTGCGATGAATTTAAAAAACATTTATATTTTTTTTATATAATTTGCATGGAGAACAAATTAGATCTCTATGTTTCGAAATAAAATTAAAGTTTACCTAATTTTAAGATACAGCTGCTCCATTTTCTATTGCGAATTGAATCAAAGACAATAAAAGTTTTTTCTGAAGTTTTGGATATTTCTTTCTTGCTTCTTTTAATAATTATTATATCGAAACGTTATAATTATAGTTGGTCACATTATTCAAGATGATACTTGTATTTAGCAGTGCCTTAAATGCATGAGAATTCATACATTATCCCCCCCTTCAGAAAACCAGTTTCGAAATTCAAATACACTTCACATAACTGCAATGACACGATTCAAATGAAAGCAAATTTATTATCAGACTAATATACCAGTTAAATAATTTTGAAATAAGTACAGATCACTTAATCCTGTTACAACATTCGTAAACATATTAGCGAAAAAAAAAATAAAGCAAAAATTAAAATTTTACCGGACATTGACGTTTTGAATTTTGTTGTTTTTATTTTTGTTTATTCACATACTGACCTACTTTGTTTCATGCAAAATACAACAACAACAAAAACGCCTTTAAACAAGTTTTAATTTTAAACAACAATTCGATAAACACAAAAACAAAAAGTTGAATAAATTGTTAAAATAAATAAAGTGCAACAAATTGATGTTGAAAGAACTTAAATTTTTATTTAATTTTTTTTTTTCGCTGCTGTTGTTGTTGCTAGTGAGTATGTTTATTTGATTTGGGAAATGTTAGTTGTTATTTCCTTTTCGATTAAAGTCTCTAAAAGACCTTGAAACGCTGCATGGCTATTTGCTAAGTTGTTTATTATTATTTTTCTTTTTTTATTTTCGAAAAATCTAGTCTAGCAAATTAATTTGACATTTAAATGCCTCTAATTAAGCTTTGAAATAAAGCTTAATATTGTTTTGTGTATTTCAAGAATATTGGTTTAATTTTTTTTTAGCCAAAATCAACAAAGTATAATATGAGTTTATGCAGAAGTTTTCCTTTCTCTTATGCATAACAATCGTCGGTAAAATTTTTAGAGAAGATTTAATGATGTCCTTCCATCCCTTTGACCTTGTAAATTTAACACATGGAATTATGCAACTGAATATTTCAATTGATATTTCACAGTTTTAAATCTAAACAAAATTGGTTAACAGCTCCCATATAATGACCATTTCAAAGAGTATCTCTATTAGATTTTCTGAATAAAATCTATGAGGGAATAGTTTTTAAAGGAAAGTTGTATGACCAAATATAAAATTCCAGTTCAAAAATAATAAATTGTATCCCAATACAGGACCTTCTTAAAAATCTCGAACCATTTTTTTTTTTTTTTTTTTTTTTTTTTTTTTTTTGTAGAATTCTGCTAAAATTCCTTTTGAAATATGTATATAATTATGACTTCTGTGAGGAGTAATTAAATAAGTTTAAACAAAAAACAATATATCACATATGCTTATACGTATAAGCCTCGAACAAAAAAGTGTCTCAAGTTAACGGAATCTTCTCGATTTTATTTCTCATGTCTCTCCAACAACTCTCTCAATTCCAAGCAGAGTCATTGTTGTTATTTCTTTACAAACACAAACAGAATAAGTTACAATGATATAACAAGATAAAGTTAGAGTATTTTTTTCAATTTTAATTGAGAGATATGTAAGAGAGGAATCATAAACAAAATATAAAATAATTTAATACTTTTAATTTCTTTAATTAAAAATCGCAAAGCGTCGGTAAAAAATTCCGGGGAAAAATTACGATTCCGAGTATCCCGGGAATTAATAAGTACTAAAAATGTAAGTATTTGCCTATTTTTTCTACTTTATTAAATATTTTTAGTAAATAAGTACAGTGGTTTCCCGATTTAACGAATACTCAGTTTAACGAATTCGCGATTTAACGTAAGTCCAAATTTTTAATATTGAGTACCTTATATTACGAACAAATAATATATTTTAGTACTCGATATAACGAATTTTTCCAAAAAAGTGATTTGAAATCTATAAAAATAAGAAGAAGTAAATAAAACACATTTCTCATCCTATTGAAGGTGTACTACTCTCCCCTTTTATGCAAAAAGAAGAGAATTAGAAATTTTCGTTTGGACAATATTTTTCATTTCAAAACTATTTTCTAAATAAAAAACAAGTAAAAATACGTTACAAGGCTGTTATTTTTTACTTTTTAAATATGCTTTCGTTTATATTTTGTGCAATGTCATTTTATCATGTACCTCCGTACATATGTGATACAAACGATGTATTTTATAAAATGCAATAAAATGGCCAATTAAACATTTCTTTGCATTTCTTTGCAAAAATCTTACAAAATCTGAAAGAGTACCCTTTAATAAAGTGGTGCAATTGCTCGTTATCCAAATATCATGATAACGTTCGGAAATATTAAACTTGAAAATCAAAAAAAGTTAAACTGCCGACCACCGGTACACTTACCCAATATTAATTTGAACAAATAAATGAATTATTTTGAGATTGTTTCACAGTATTTTGATATAAAGAGCCGCGGAATATTTATAAATGTACTGAAACTGTTAGTAACTAAAAATAATAATAAAGTTTATGAACAGCTATTTAAATAATCATATGCCGAATCTTTTTAGACTGTATAGAGAAAATAAAAAACAGATACGATGAATACTTATGTCCTAATTTATATTTTTACACTCCTCATATCAATCCCTTGGGGGATCGTGTATTTTTTATTAATTTATCAATAATAAAAAAATATTTTGTCTACAGTCTTAAGTCAATATTTGTGGATCCATACGTTCAGTCTTAAATTTTTTCAAAGGGGATTTAGAAGACGAGTGAAGACCTGGTACAAAAGTAAAGAAGTTAATAAAAAAAGGATTGTATGTCAACTATTTTTGTAAATAAATCTTTATTTTTGTAGTAATAAAAATTGTTATAAAATAATTATAACAGAATTAAATTTTGCAGTTTTTCTTAAAACACATTTTTTGCTTTTGTTGTTATCAAGTAAACAAATTTTAAGGAGTTTTTTAGGGTTTAAAGCAGATGGCCCCTTTTTTAAAAAAAACTACCTTTTTTGTCTACTTTTTATTTTGAAATCCCCTTTTTTGGACACTTCTTAAAAACTCTCATCGGTAACGCTGTATGTGATGCATTTATGGTGGAAAATTCGAAATTAATAAGTAATTCTCCATTCAATTGAGAATTACTTATTAAGCTGATTTAACATTATAAACAGTTCATAACAGTTGCAATCAAAGACCTATCTCTAGTATTTAACAACCATAGTAAATTCTTTGTATTTTGTCAAAAAAAAAAAAAAAAAAAAAAAAAAAACTGTTATTCGAATTTTGTTTTTTATGAATTTAATAATTTTTTATTTTTCACCTTTGTTGTTATAAGATAACTAAATTGTGTTTTAACGTTAAAAAGTTAAAAAAAAATGTTGACTTTAAAATAAATATTTTAAAGTATATTTTGTTAGTAAAAAATATTAGCAATTTAACGAATTGGCCTGACAATATATCATTCGTTAAACCGGGAAACCACTGTATTATCTATCACAACGACAATACAGAAATGCTTTGTATTACAATTTTTTACAAAATGATAATTTTAATTGTTTATTGAAATGGTGTAAAGACAACCATTCATTAACTACCCAGCAAAAACTTTGTAATGGTATGTAGTTACGGATGTAGTTACTTTTCAATCATAACAACATACTTTCTGCATTACATGAAAGTAGATTAGTAACTACTTACTTTTAACTTGATATGTAATCAGTTACATAAGATCAGATTTTTGGAAATGTTACTTTTTTATCTATCTCTTCATTTATATTATAAAAATTATATATTTTAAAAGTGGGTAAAATATGAAAATACTTTAATTATTTGTTAAAGTCACGAAGACTAAAACAAATAATTAATCGTAAACACACCAGTCTCCGGAGAAGTCGAAACCACGACGTAAGCAGGCAGAATAACTTATTGTTAACAAATCCATTAGGCCACTTCATACGTACATGAATTCATTAATGAACTCCGTAATTTGAGTTTATGTAAAATACTACATTAAACATAAAATACGGTATAACTCTTAAACCAATATAGGGGTATAAAAATGTACTAGAGAAAATTTGTAGGAAATTTTATTATCTATAAATGTTGTATTAACATTAAAATACGTACTATGCTCAATAAGCTAGTTATATGCAAAAAGTGTTATTGTTCATTTAATTTTACTGTCTTGTGTTCTAAATAAATTTTGTGTCTGAAAAAATGTTTGTCAAATTATTCAAAATTAAAAATTCTTGACATAAAAAAATAAAATCAAGAAAATACAATTTTCTTGTTAATGTTTACAAAAATCAATTTCTTATTTCAAAAGGCTATTGGTAAATTATTAGTGTTTAGAAGTGGTAAGTATCTGAATATTACTAAAAAATCTCCACTAATTTGTATTGTTTCTCTTAGGCACATTGGCACAAATTTGAAACTCAACAGGCAACAAATTAGAAGCGATTGCAATTTAGGAAATACAATTACATAAAGGTAAGAAAAATTAATTGGCTATCTTAAAACAATTTGTTAAACGTATTAAACTCTTAACAATTTTCAGACGGGGGCAGGTCAGTAAGGTCCGGTATTTTAATGCGCTTCAAGAATTAACTCCAAGTCTATGATATGAAATAGTATGTCAAATCCTGATTTCCGCATATTTTCAAATAAATCAATTTAAAAAAAATTATCTGCTTTTTATTTTCAATACTTTAGTACTTACTTGTAACCGATAATGTAACTAGTTACTATTCATTTTGCTAATAATGACTTCTGTAATACTTTGAAACTAATGAGTGATTGAATAGCTACAAAGTAATTAGTTCTTGTAACGACATCTAAGTAATGACTTTCTGAAATGCCTACCTGTAATAATATAGAGTAAGTAGTTGCCTCTAATGACATCACCGTGTTAAAATAATGAGTTATTCATCTAATGTGAAAGTAGTGTAGAGCCATTATATTAGCTTCTTATCTCATTACATGGCAAGCAAAGTTTTTGCTGGGTAGAAATACAATTTTTAAAATTATCCCATAAAAGTTCAAAAATGTATTTTTAATTTAAGTAAGCCATAAAATTTTGTTACAAAAATAGTACAGTGAAGTCTTTTCACTTAAATCCAACACGAAAAATTAAAAATTTGAAACTTACCTCTCAATTGTTAAAGGCAATAAAATTGAACCTTACCCCACCATAAGTGGGAGGGTATTATGCGTTTGTGTTGAAATATAGGTCTAAACCACCTTATTTTATACCAATGGGCTTAGAATAACTTTCTGAGTCTATTTAACGATGTCCGTCTGTCTTCCATTGAAGACTCATATGAATATTTTGCTAACAGAAATTGCACTTTCCATAAAATAACTCTTTGAAAAAATATTTTAATAAAATCATTTTAGTATAGAAACTTTGTGTAAAAGTATAGAAATAATAATAAAAAATGCAAAAAATAACGTGAAAATTTTAAATTAAAATTACTGTAATTGTAATTGAAAAAATATCAATTACAATTACTCGTATTTGTAATTGAAAATATTCAACTACAATTACATGTAAAGAAATTTAATTGAAAATGTAACCATTAACCCCCAACCCTGTTGCTTACTCAGCGAAAAAATTTCATCAATTTTCCAAATGTACTTGTATTATGATGACTTGTGATATATTATACAAAGCGGAGAAAATCTATCGTAATTTTCCTTTAAATTGTAATAAATTTTGATCAAGAGAAAAGTTTATATAAAGTGTTAGAATTAAATATAGTGCCTTAAGTTAAGAATTAGAAATGTGAAAAAAGGTTAAATAAAAAAGCATTGCTTATTGTATTTATAAGTATTTTGTCAGGAATTCCCAGGTTCCCGTTAACACAACAAAATTTATCCCGATTCCTGAGAATAAAAAAGGTCCTGAATTGAAAAAGCCTAGTCGCAAATAAATAAAATAAAAACACGACTAAATAAGATAATATAAGAAAAAACATCAAAACAAAAAAAATCGACAAAACAGAAAAAATCGCCAAAACGAAAAAAAAGCTCAAAAAATTCTGAAACAAAAAAATCCAAGTAGGTCAAAACTATGGAACGAAAAAATCGTTAAACAGAAACCAAATTAAATTCAAATAATTGTTCGATTAAATTAAAATCAAGAATTTCAAGTAAAAATTTATTCGAGTAAATTATGCCGATTAATGGAACAATTCGATTTTAAAGATTTCCCTTCTTTACTAGTTTTAAAGATGTTTGAATTTTATTTTTTACATTTGCTTAAAAACAACTGTTGCAAATTTTTATAGAGTTTAGAATCTAATTGTGCTGTCCCAAATTGGAATTTTATTAAAAAAGATTGTATTTGGTAAAAAAAACCAAATATATTAATTTTCTTTCTACTACACATTTTTATTTTTTTTATTTTATTTTTCAAAGAAAATACAACACAAATATGATCGTAGTACGTTCAATTGTATTCATATCATTATTCATAATTGTTTTTCTACAAATGTCAAAACGGACAGCAATCGGATTTGTCATCTCCGATATCAATGAAATTCACTACAAGCATTGACCATTGGAAGTATTTCCGAAAACATGAAATATAACGGTTTAAAAAACGAAAAATATGTAAAAACTTTACAAATGAATACTTATTTTTAATAACTTCTTAAATATACATGGTAGATCTCAAGTTGATGCTTCATATTAAAGACAAAGATCTTACCTTAATAACGATATATATAAAGTTGTTTATATCAAAAGTTCAAAGGCCAAAGTTGGACATAAAAAATTCAAACTATTATATCTCAAAATCCAGCATCTTTTAAATTCTTAAAAAATTATATATTATTGGCAAAACTTTTCTTCATATGTATATAAAATGTCAAGTTGGAGTCTTATTTAGTTTAGAAGTTATGGGCAAAAATAAAATGAAATTATTAATAGAACTATAGAAAATAAAATGTTAATTTTAGTGTAATCAAAGAGTAACAAGAGACGAAACTAATTGTCAAAAACCTAAGTCGGTTGTCAAAAGCCTAACTCATGCAACCACAAAATACATGTAATCAAATAAATTTTTTTGTTGCCAAAAGAAAATAAAAACACATTTTTGTTTACAAAACAACAATTTTGTTTAATTGTCAATCGAGAAATTCGTCTCTATATGCTAGTCTATGAGTGTAATTTTAAAAACAAAGATATTACCTTCAAAATGATTATAGTAAGTTACTTTAGCTCGAAAGTTCAAAGGTCAAAATAAGACTTACAAAAATTAAACATTATATCTCCGAAAACGATATCTTTAAAATGCTAAAAAATTATTTAATATTAATACAACTCTTCTTTATACTTTTGAAAAAATTCATGTTGGACACTCCTTTAGTTTAGAAGTTATTTAACAAAATAAACTAAAATTAAATTTTATAGGTATATAATTTTTTTTTTTTTTTTAAAATATGTGCTCATAGAAAAAAAATAATTTTAAAAAATTCTTTGTAAATATTTAAAATTTTACATACAAAAAATAAGCTTTTTACCGTATTTTGCTTCATAACACCTAAACCAAAAGAGGCTCCAAAATTAGGCACAAATATAGAGTAGAGTTAAATTACAAAATGCAAAAGTATATAATAATAACAATTTAAAATAAAGTTTTTTGAGATATTCAGCTTTGATCTTTATATTATCGTAATTAAATTTTATACACGTTATTTTAAAATCAATATCTTTTTGTATTACAATTTCCATACATATGTTATTGATTATTAACAATCAAACGACCTGCATTTTCCGAAAAATATTGTTTACAAAAATTAATTTTACAATAAACTTTTTTTAAAACGTTAAGGTTAGTAGAGTACTCCAAGTAATTATTTATTACATCTCTTATACATTAATTTAAGCCATTAAAACTGCCACAAATAGTTGGCCTTTTTTCGGGGGTAAAATATTATAAAAACTTCGTTGCCAATTAGTGGGTGCGGAAGATGCTGCCCACGAAACAATCAAAAAGAAAACCAACTGAAAACAGCCAAAACAAACTGGTTTGAAATCTCACAAAACTTTATTGCAAAAACAATAAACTATTTGTTGCAGCCATATGCTTAGGCAGATATTCAACATACACGGGTACATCAGGCCAGGGTAATACCAACAACTGACAATTAAATGTGACTAACGAAAAACGATGCCAAATTACAGAAAATGTTGTAGCAAAGACAATTTAAAAATCTACCGGCTAAGCGGTTATTCAACTTTTTTTTGTTATTTATCATTATTTTATTTTTTGTTTATTGTTTAAATTTATGCAAACAAAAAATATAATGCGAATAAATATAGTCAATAGACAAAACAAAATGAAAAAAAAAAAAAAAACAAAATCGTCGCTCATAGTCAGTCAATTGATTTTTGTTGTGATTTCTTAATCTGGAAAAACGTACTTAGTTGTAAATGCAGTCAGTCAAAGTGGAAGATAAATATTTAGATACACACAACAATAACAACAAAAATAAAAATACAGTAAATAAAATTTTTTCAAAATAACAAACTAAGGAAATATAAATTAATTTTTCTCAATTTCTTGTTTGTTTGATGGTTTCCTTTCGCAATTTTTGTTTTTATTAAAAAAAATTGTTAATGGAAATTTATATTTAACCTTTTAACTTAATTTGTTTTTTTAGAGTAATTCAAATAAACCACAAATACTTGCCTAATATTATTATCAAAATACTATTAAGTAGATATTCGTAATTTTCAGATACGAATACATTTATAATAAAAACAATTCAGCTTCATTCCACTTAAAAAATAAACATAATAGAGATAAATAAAATCAAAAACACACTTAAAATATAATTAACAAAAATAATATAAACAAATATTATATGAACTAACCAAAAAGAAATAATAACTGAAAAGAATTGCATATTTATAAAAATGTTGTCTATTTAATTTTGAGCAAAAACCAAATAGTTTCAATTCATTATTGTGGTTTATTGTTAAATTAAGTTAACTTTTATTAAAGGTGTTCAGGAGATTTTTTATTAAATGAATAACTGCTGCTGCGACTTCGGCAGCAACTGTTGTCGTCTGCGCAAATATAAAAAATTTACTCTTTTGTATACAAAGTCTTTAATGGAAAGACATTATTTTAGTTTAACTTTATTGGTATTTACTCAATAAATTATTTACATTTATGTGTGCAAAATAAAGCAGAACCCGGCTAAGGTAGCCTTTGAGGAAATTCCATAATATTTAAAGACAGCTGTTAAAGGTATATATCAATTTGTCATAATAATTACACAAATTTTCGTCGAAGAGAATTATTATCTTAATTATCTTCAAATTTTGAATTAATCCTCATTATCTGTATTGTTCAATCCGGTTGATCTTAGAGTTTTGGCTTGTTTATATTTAATTGATATTACAGATTATATAAAATTATAATTTTTATAGTTCTAACCGCTATTTACAAATTCCTGGACCTGTTTTTGCAAACCCTTCCATTAAAGATTTAATAGTTGTTACCGTCACATTTTTGAAATAGTTTACCCATTCTCTTCGGGCAAAAAATGTGTGTACACATTGTGCCCTCTTATGAAAAGATGAAGCCTTTTTTGCAAACATTCTTTGATGAATATTTCGGTACTTATAGAGCCAATTGTAACAAAAGACTTTCGTACTTTGCCGCAACTAGATAAAGCTTGTCATACCATGATTTTTTAGTTTTTATTTATTTTTTTTTTTTAAATTTTCATTTTATCGAGCATTAGCAACATAAACATTTTGGCCCAGAAGCTGCGAAAATTTTGCACATACGTTTCGTTGCACAGTGGGGTCTAACGCAAATTTTTAAATTAAATATAAATGTATTTTTACATACATACTTTTACATACTCGATGTAGTGAACTTTAACACCCTGTAGCTTATCTTGTGTTATCACAGGGTGAATACAAGACGATTTTTCTAAAAGCTTAGGTGCTCCTCTACAACACTTCCATACATTTCAATTTAATCCGAGCAGTAGTTTAGGAGATACAGATTTATTATCAAAAAATGTGAGTTTGACCCCACTGTGCGTCGTTCATTATTAGGGATCGCAAAATTTTTCGACTTCCCGGGATTCCCGGGATCCCGGATTAAAAACTATATAATACTATTCTCATTAGTTGAACAACGTAGACCCAAATGGATATGTATTTTTGCATTAGCAGATTTAAAACAGAATTGTAAATTTAATTAGAAAAAGAAATTTTATCAATTGCTTAATCTACTAATTAATTAACTCGAGCGAATGCTGTCGTGAAAGAGTTTTGTGGATATCGACACAATATTAAGCAAATAGTCTTTTCCGAAACCCGTCGGGGTAATTCAATTATGTGTTAAAACTATATTAAATTGTTTGTAGTTTCAATGGGTGGTCCAACATTATATGAAAATATCAAAAATATATTTTAACGTACCTTTAAAAAGTTTTGAACATCATATAAAATATCTAGAACTAATTTCAATTTCCTACACGGTCATCGAAATAAAACTAAATTTTATTACAATTTGCTTTGTTCTTGTTATTAAAGATACTTAAGAAGAAAGAAGAAATAATTTTTACATTGTCTATTAAGTCGAGAAAAGTAGTTAGTTCTAACTAATTGTATTTTTGACTAATTGATTATACAAATTTATAGAATTTATGTAGAATTTCTTCTATTTTTTTTTTTTTTTTTTTTTTTGTTTTTTGATATTTTTAGGAAAGCAAGAGTTGCGAAATATTTTTGCACAAAATTTAACTAAAAAAATAATCACGAGATCATTATAATACAAATAAGAGTAAATTTTCTTAAAAACTGTATACATTTGTATAATAAATGATCATCTGAATGTCTTTTAAATATTGAACATAATTGAACAATGAATCAAAAGTCCAAAAACAATGAAACAAAAAAAAATAAATAAATAACTGAACCATATAAAGGCATTTTTGTAAGAGCATTTGGAATATATCTGAAAACCTCTGTATATAATTTTAAAACAAACTTTGGCAATACAAGACACTTTACGTTGGTTTCAAACCATTTCGAAATTTTTTAAAATTCCTCATACTATTTATTTCATACGATCGGAAATCATTTCGAGAATTTTGCTATTGAAATTCAGAAAAAAGGTTAAAAGTGGCGGATGTATTAAAAAAGAACGAGGTTTAAACTGGTTATCTATTTTCTGGAACCCCTATAGAAGCTAGAGACTTCGCTTTTGAAAAACAAAATCTAGAACTTTTTTTCTGAATTCTTGTGTTAAAGAAATGAAGTCAATCGGTCTATTAGTAACAAAGATGTCAGGCAAAATGCATTTTTGGCTTGAAACAAATTTTGAAATAGAGGTAGATATTTGTTATAATTATACATATTTTTCGCTATATCTCGTTGATGTGCCCTAAATAGTCAACGTAGTAAATTATATTAAAGTTTTTTAAACAAGATTGAATATTTTTAAAAAAGACTCATTCACAGTTTCTAATGAAATAGCATGAATTACTGCGTGAGCATAGTTTTTTATTATTTACCACAATAAAATCGGAGAGTTCACGGACTTTTTGAAAATTACGCAAAAATTGCTCTAGATATAAGAACTGCGATAAATCAGGACCCTAAACTTAAATAAAATGTCATTTGTATATCATTTAATTCTTAGTTACTTATTAATGTTAATATAATAATTTTCTTATGTACATGTTTTGTTATCTATCTTTAATTTGTCTTAGCTGAAACTAACTGTATAATTCAAACAATTTAAAATGCAAAATATATACATTATATGCCATTTACTTATAGTACTTTGCATTTAGTACTTACTTGCATAGCTTAAAAAAGTACTTACATACAAAGTATATACATATGTACAGTGTTGGAAAAAATAATAGGGACACTCTAATTTTTCAATATATTCTTACTTTTTTATTTACTATTCCATAAATATTAAAAAGTATATACATACAATTAAATAACTTCAAATATTTTAACTTATAAACCAAAAATAAGGAACTAGTTCTGCCAAAAAATAATTTTTTTTTTTTTAAATAGTCCTAAAAAAAATAATAGGGACACTTAATGTTTTGCAAAAAAATATTTATTTTTTTTTAACATTACCATCATTTCCAAATATTTCTTCAATACTTGGTTGAAGATCCTTTCATTTTTATAACCTCCTGACAACGGCGATTCATAGATCCCACAACTCTTGTTTATTTTTTGATTTAAAGCTACCAATTTTATTTTTGAGGACTCCCCAGAGATGCTGAATGGGGTTTAAGTCCGGTGATTGGAACGGCCACTCCATTACAGGCACCTCATTCTGCTGAAACCACGTTTTGACGCTTCTAGCGGAATGCTTGGGATCATTATCCTGCATGAATTCTCATTTTAGTGGCATTTCATCCTCAGCAAATGGAAACATTTTATTCTGGAGAATGTCTATATAGTCAGCAGCATTCATTTTTCCCTGAATCCAAACTATTGGACCAACTCCAGAAGCCGAAAAACATCCCCATAGCATTATTTTGAATCAAATTCAGCATTTGCAGGACGACGTACAAATGATTTTCCGTCAAATCCAAATAAATTGACTTTTGTTTCGTCTGACCATAGCACGTTGTTCCACTTTTTACGGCACAGGTGTCGCCTGGCAAATTCCAACCTTTTTTGTATGTTTTTCTTGCTCAAGAGTGATACTTTCCTCGGATTGCGTCCCATTAATCCGACTTCCTGCAGCCTATTTCTTATTGTTCGACTTCTCACTGAAGCACACAATTAATTTTTAAGGCTACTTGATGACATAAAGGGGTTATATTTGGAAACTAGAACTAAACGTTGGTCAAAACGCGCTGACGTTTTACGTTTTCTACCTCTAGTTTCATGACTTTTTTTCGAATGAATGGCATTGAATACTTTAGTTTTGGAACATTTCATTATCTGTGCAATTTTTCTAATTGATAACTCGTTCGAATTTAATTTAAGAATAACATTTTTTTCAGATTCAGTACAATGAACACCACGACCCATTTTAAAATTTATTTACCGAAGACATAAATCATAAGCACGAAACCAATATGATTAAATTAATCACATAAACTTTGCTTTACGGATTTTTAATATGTTTATGTTAAAAATAATAATTTTTACTGACTAATGGTAATTTTTTGTAGTGCGTCCCTATATTTTTTCCAATTGAAATTACAACTTCACTGATATTTTTTTTTTTTTTTTGCAAATAAATATAAAATAAAAGCGCAAAAGAGAAAAAGTAAACAAATTATGAAATTCCGTTATTTTAGAAACAGTTAAATAGCGGGACCCCAAAAAAAAACTTAATATAAAGAAACTGTTTGCATCTGTTTGCGAAAATAAGGGTCGTCCCTATTATTTTTTCCAACAATGTATGTATTTGTTAAATAAAATTTAAAACCAGTTTTTTTTTTTATATTTTAATAATTTTTGATTTTGTCTTTATTCGTTTTACCAACTAAATAACGGCATAATTTACAATGATGCGCGACATTTAGAGATTTTTCAAAGAATAACTATTTTTAAGTGTCGGTTACAGATATTTTTCAATTCAAATTAAGTATGTATATGTATTTGGTTTACTTTTTTCCTATAATTACTATAATACTAACGTATAAACGTGGTGCATTAAAAATTAAATTTAAAATTGTAATATGTAAATAAAATCTGTTTTACAAGATACAATTTATTAAATTACTACAAATCAATATTTTTCTAAGACTTTCTATAAAACAGTCTTAAAAGAGAGCGCGATAGTTGTTTCGCTCTTAAATATCGATGCAACTTAAAATGTAAACAATAAATATATTTGTATTTATATGAAAATGTACTTGTATAATTTTTTAAATGTATGTGAATAGACAACAATTACCAAATCACTGCAAAAAGACAGATGAATTGTTTAATGGCTGAATATGTAGTATGTATGAGGTACATACATACAAACGTACATTCACCAATGT
The DNA here is from genome assembly GCA_951394005.1 of Protophormia terraenovae. NCBI lineage: Eukaryota > Metazoa > Arthropoda > Insecta > Diptera > Calliphoridae > Protophormia > Protophormia terraenovae. Next base: position 60,301,917 of record OX596077.1, on the reverse strand, counting down.
ACCGGCAACTAGTAAATGAATACTATTTCACAAATAGCTCTCCTGAAATTCCTCCAAAATTAATGATCAACTATAAATTAAGGTTACCAGTTTTAAAATTTCCACCCATTTTTTAAATTTAAGTTGGAAATATTCAACGGATCCCTAGGATTTAATAATAACCTCCGCGAAGAGCTAACACCTCTAATAATGAATTAATTATATATATTATTATTATTATTTTTTTTTTTTTTTTCGGAATATGAGTGGGAATAATAGATCGAAGCCAAACGAAAATTTAATTGCAGTATTAAAATATCTAAGTTTTGTGTCTATTGTCTAGTACTCGTAATTGTTTCCCGTGAAATAGAGATCTGATTGTAAAGTTTTTCTTGAAGCATGTTTATACTCTACACCAAACAGTGGGGTCAAACGCAAATTTTTTGGTAATAAATCTGTATCTCCTAAACTACTGGTTAGATTAGATTTAAATGTATGAAAGAGTTGCAGAGGAGGACCTAAGCTTTGATTAAAATCATCTTGTAGTCACCCTGTGATTACACAAGAAAATCTACAGGGTGTCAAAATTAACTACCTCGAGTATGAAAAAGTTTAAAAAAATCGTTACTTATACAAATGAAGTCCGATTTTAAAGATTTTTATATTTTTGTAAAGCGCTTGGCAAGATAAAAAAAGAAGCTTACTCACCCAAGTTATATCTTACAGTTAAAAAGATATTTACACTTGAATTTTGAATTTTTGATTTTTTGGCTCGACTTTCTTTCGTTGTTCGGGAATAAGCACTGAGGTATATGAGGTAAAAATTTTTTAAAAATATTTTGTAATTCGCTATATATTGCAAAATAACATACTGAAAGAATTTTTGGAATATCTCAATGCGTCTATACGTGAAAAATATTCAAATTCAGCACTCTGAAATTGGTACGAAAAATGGCTATTTTTTACAAAAATATAGTACAATTCTTTCACTTTTTTACTCAAAGTTCCATTAAAGAAAAAACTTTTTTCTTTATATATTTCAAAAGACAAGACTTCATAAATGGTTAATAAAGAAATTTTGAACTGATTTAGGCTTGCACCCTATATCAGGCATTGCACAGTGGTCCCAAAACGGAATTTTTTGGAAATAATTCTGTAACTTTAGAACTGCTAGATGTATTTGAATGAAATTTCACATGGGTAATCCCCATGTGAAATTGATTTGGAGGAGGACAGGTTCGTAGCAGGTTTGGAGGACGAGGGGTGGAGTTGGTCTGAAATTTAAAAAAAAAAATCGCCAAAATTTCATTTATATTTTGATTGAAAAAAAATTTTGCACACAGGTAGTCCTTATAATTCTCTACAAAAAAATACGCTTACATGTGTGGGTTGACCACTTTCGGAGGTTCTCCTCCTGCTCACAGACCAGCTAGAAATTTGTAATCCTTCAAATTATTTGTAAAATACCTCAGTAATAACTGTGTTAAATTTCATTGAAATATATTTATCCGTTCAAAAGTTACGTTTTATTATTTAAAAAAAAACACATTGAAACTGCTGTGCACTTATATATGTATATTTCAACGTATTTTTTTTTTTTTTAATAATAAAACGTAACTTTTGAACGGACAGTTAAAAAAAATTCGTTTGGTCCTGCATTCGCTTTTGACCAGGCGGGAAGCAATTTAGTGTCAAATCTCTTCTAAATCTATTTTTTTATGAAATATCGTCAAAAAATTTAAAAATGCTCGCGTAACATTTTTTCCATTAATCGATAAAAATTTCACTTTTTCCAAAATTCACCATTTTCGACCAATGCCTGATGTAGGGTGCAAGCCTAAATCAGTTCAAAATTTCTTTATTAACCATTTATGAAGTCTTGTCTTTTGAAATATATAAAGAAAAAAGTTTTTTCTTTAACGGAACTTTGAGTAAAAAGTGAAAGAATTGTACTATATTTCTGTAAAAAATAGCCATTTTTCATACTATTTTCAGAGTGCTATAGACGCATTGAGATAATCCAAAAATTCTTTCAGTATGTTATTTTGCAATATATAGCGAATTACAAAATATTTTTAAAAAATTTTTACCTCATATACCTCAGTGCTTGTTCTCGAAAAACGAAAGAAAGTCGAGCCAAAAAATCAAAAATTCAAAATTCAAGTGTAAATATCTTTTTAACTGTAAGATATAACTTGGGTGAGTAAGCTTATTTTTTTTTATCTTGCCAAGCGCTTTACAAAAATATAAAAATCTTTAAAATCGGACTTCATTTGTATGTTACGATTTTTTTAAACTCTTACATACTCGAGGTAGTCAATTTTGACACCCTGTAGATTTTCGTGTGTAATCACAGGGTGACTACAAGATGATTTTTTCCAAAGCTTAGGTTCTCCTCTACAACTCTTTCATACATTTAAATCTAATCCAACCAGTAGTTTAGGAGATACAGATTTATTACCAAAAAATTTGAGTTTGACCCCAATGTGCACCACCATAAGTGGTTTGCAACTAGGGTTTGGGGTCCGAGAATTCCCGGGCGGGAAATCCCGGGAATTCCCGTGATTTTTTCGCCGGGAATTCCCGGGAATTTTTTTAAATTTTCCCGGGAAAACGGGAAATTTAATATTCATTTATTTTTATAATCCTATAACAGAAAGTTTTATTGTTTGTATCGCCTCAGTGACAATTTTACATTAATGTAAACAAACTACTTACTAAAGGCATTTTTAGATGTTAATACAAAATATAAATAAAATTAGATACAAGTGATTTTTTATATTATTGAAAAACATTTCATCGGTGCACTGATGAAAATTCCTATTTGACTACTTTTCACTTGAAAAAAAAAAAAGTTTTATGTTGTCCATTCACAGTTCGAACATACTAGTTTTTTTTACTACATATTTCTATAATTTGTTAAACATTTAATGATGATGTACCATTTTAAATACATTTAAATACTAATTTTTCATTCCATAATACCATTCACAAAATCATACTTCTATTGAATCAATTTATAAAGGAATTACTGAATTTTTGTTAATTCAAATCTTTATATTTATATTTTTTAAATATTTTATATATATTTTTTCTTTCATTGAATTCATTATATTATGTTTTTTAATAGGTTTGTTCCTGTACTTTTTGAGTAAAATGAGAAAAGGCTGAAGTTTCTCTCAAAAATGTTCAAAAATACGGGAACACAAAAACCAATTTTTAGCCAGAAATAAAATATCAAACTATTTGGAAATTCATATGTGAATCTTATTTTTTTTTAGCATATATCAACGTTCATATTTTTTTTTAATTAAAACTTTCTTCTTAGTAACAAAAACAAAATCTAGGAATAGAGTTTTAACACTCAAAAGTGCCTTAAAAATAGGAATAATTTAATGAAATTTTGCATAAATAAGTTTTATATAAACAAAAATCCATCTGCCAAATTTTGTGAATATCGGACCATAGCTCCCATATAAACCCATCTTCCGCAAATTACTTTAACGTGCATAATCCGACAGAAATGTTAGTATTATGTTAATACATAATACAAATAAGGTTTATATAAGTAAAAACAAAATTATGTTGATCGGAATAGTGTAGGGTATCATATGGTCGGTCTTGACCGACTGTACTTTCCTCGTTTTATTTTTTATTCATTTGACTATTTACCAAGTTTATCCAAAGAAATAGTCTGAACTGTTTTGTGCAAGAAGTATAATATTATTTTCTTAAAATCTCTCTTACTTCCCAAAATTCGAGTACGAGAATACTTTTGGGTAAAATAGGCATCCCGAGTGGTCCCAATTTAGAGTACGGGAACAAAGCTAATATTTTACCAAATTAATCAAAAAATATTTTCTAAAGCTAATTCGTAATAGATTTGAATAAAAAACAAATTTAATGATTCAATATTTTTTTAAGCTTGAATTGTGTAATTGGTAGTAAATTCATTAAGCAATTAATTCTTGTGAAGTCAAAGAATTTAAGTCTATGAATTCTTATGAAAGCTTTAATAAAATAACTGGGAAAATAAGTTTAATTCGATTTTGAAAAGTGAATTAAAGAATTAAACTTTTGGAACCTTGCTTACAATAGGCACTTATTTTATTTGTATGAAATATTTAAAATTGTTTAAATTTTTAATTGGTTTCATACTATAATATTTTGTATTAATACCAAAAATATTTTAAAATGTATTATGCTGTAAACACTTCCAATACTTAGTATGTTGAAGTCTTTAAAATTTTGAAAAGTAATTGCATCTCTTAAAGCCAATTTCTGCACATTTTTTTATTTATAATTTTATTTATAGTCAATTCTGTTAAGTTTTTGTTTTTATTTTTTTTTTTTTTTTAATATTATAATAAAGAAAATTAAAAATATGACATTTAATAATACTTTCCATAATACATTTTTTGATATTTTTTATAGAAAATGAAAATCTGGTATGAATATATAGTATTATAGTGTAAAATCACCTTAAATAATCATACATTTATTTATAATCTTGTTTTATAGTATTGAATAAAAAAAATCACATTCTTTATAAGAAATCAATGCTTCTTTTTTAAAATTTGAATTTCCCGGGATTCCCGGGAAATCGAATTTTTTATTCCCGTTTCCCGGGAAACAAAATATCACGGGAAACCCCAAACCCTATTTGCAACGCATAGAAAAAGTTATCCAACACTCACCCACATTAAAGTATAGCATTCGACTCAGAATCACTTTTTAAATCGATCTAAAGATGTCCGTCCGTCTGGCTGGCTGTCCATGTAAACTTTGTGCACAAAGTACAATTTTGAAGATATTTCAATGAAATTTGGCACGCGGATCTCTTATTATATAAGGACTTTTAGCGAACGACTTTTCGACATTTGATAAAAGTCATTTACGAGAACAGATTTGTGTTTTATTAAATCCAGTTAATATTGGTACAAAATAGCGTTGATGTGTCATTTAAAAAATTTTCAAATGTTTTTTGAACCCCAAAAGTAAACGTATTTAAAGAAATTACATCGAAAAAATACATTGCCACAAATCACCTTATAGAAACTAAACCAAAAGGCTGTTAATAAAATATAAAGAAAAATTAAATATTTGTTAATAAAAGTACAGAAATAAAATAAATTTAAGTAAATTTTCAAAAAATTTCAGCTCATTGCATCTATTTAAGGAAAAGAAGTAATAATAATATCAATTATTGTAAAAATTATTATTTAAAATAAAAAACAATTTTTACTAAGAGTGGTTGTAAGTCACTCTATGAATGCTTGCTCAGCACTGTTGAATGCTAATTCGGCACTGTTGAATGCTAATTCGGCACTAACTTTATTAATAATTGTAAAAACCTTAAGAACTAATATTGAATTCCTTAAAACTATCTAGACTAAATAATTTTAAGTACTTTTCTATTTTACACATAAGCCCTTCAATAATTCTTATCACACACAAGTGTGAAAGATAAGGGTTGATTGTATACATGTGTAAAATGTAGATTTTCTACCTTTGTCCTTTCATCAGTATTTGGCAATTGCTGCTTATGTTGATAGTAGTTGTTGCTGTTTGATGTGGTAGTATTACCCTCATAATTACTAGGAACTGTAGCCAAATTATTTACATCTATTGTAAGCCACGGTTGGTTGGTTTTAGAGTTGATTAAATCAGTTGTAGAAGTCGACGCCAGACTTTATTTCTTCTGCTTTCATGTGACTTTCGCCTTTAACAGTTTCTGATACCTCTGGCACTTTCTCTGTTTGATCAACGGAAAAGTTTACAGATTTCTTGGTGACATTGGTTCCAGTGAATTTTAATTTTGCAGCTTCTTGCCTTTCGGTAGGACCAATAACAGCAACCGTTTTATCTTCTATTGGCACTTTCGTTACTTTTTCTGCTATATGCTTTGAAGGCTCTTCCATAATTTCTTCGAAAAATTCTATAGCACTAAAATATGCTTCGTCCACGTCGTACATTTGCCACCACACTTTACGAGAGCTTTCGGAACCTCCAAGGATTTCAAACATATTTTTTATTTGCTCATATCTCGTCTCAATAAATTGTTTTTTAATTACCAGCGATCTTTTGGATATGGTTATTTTACCTGATGTTAATTTCAAACACCAGTCAACTATCCATTCAGCTCTTGAGTAGAATTCATCTAGGAAATCGTGAGCTTCCTCTTGGACATTTGCCTTTTTGATTTCCATACTTCTCTCTTCTGGTTGTTGTGTTATTATGGCTTCACTGGTGCCATTTTCCACAGGAGAAACACCATTAGCGGTAACAGCTTCTTTATTGCCTATTTTACTGCGCGTTTCATCTGATGGATTAACTTCTTCTGATATGGCGTCTTCTTTCATTATTTCAGATGATTTTATCTTCCCAATTAATTTTTAAAGTACATTTTGGTATTTGTGTTTTACTTCAATAAATTTGGTTGCGATGCCAATATTAAATCTGCTGCATTTAGAGTAACATATTTCAATCTCATCGAAATATGTTTCTAAAAGTTTTTTATTGGTAAGCAGTTCTTCATACTTATAGAACTCTAAATCCATAATCGTATCATTTATATTAAATTTAAACAGGGACCAAATATATGAAAATTTTTTGTCATACGAAAGATTTAAAAATATTTCACAGTCCTCAATTTTATGTCCACGTTTGAGGCAACATCTGCATATTTCAACATAGATGCTATTCGTAACAATATCAACTTTTTGTTGTTGCATTTCGCCTCTTGCAGGTAGAACCATTTTATTAAAAAATCTTTATTTATTTCAAAATATGGATTAATTAATATTATTCGTACTTCCTCACAGTGATTTCATATCACTGATTCGTTACGAAGTACAAAATATTAAAAATAGTTTATAAATATTAATTTTAATATTTATTTTTAGGATTGTTCATCCATAGGTAACTATCCGGTTCGAAGGACCAAATGTAAAATTTATTATTTAAAATAAAAAACAATTTTTACTAAGAGTGGTTGTAAGTCACTCTATGAATGCTTGCTCAGCACTGTTGAATGCTAATTCGGCACTAACTTTATTAATAATTGTAAAAACCTTAAGAACTAATATTGAATTCCTTAAAACTATCTAGACTAAATAATTTTAAGTACTTTTCTATTTTACACATAAGCCCTTCAATAATTCTTATCACACACAAGTGTGAAAGATAAGGGTTGATTGTATACATGTGTAAAAGACCAACGCACATGCGTATGTCCACAACAAATGTAAACAATCATAAAATTTATAAAAAAAATATTACAAATGGTAATTAAAATTTAACATAATACTTAAAAGAAAGATATAAAAAAAGTAATAAAATAATAAATAAAATATGTTCAAATAAGTTTGAACAATTATTCTAGTTATTAATGTTATCATTTTGATGATTGGAGCAAAATCAATTAAAAATTAATTAATATTACAAATTTCGTAATTGAAGTGCATTTTTACTTTTTTCTGTGAACCAATAGGCGAATTTTTTTTAATTTATTTTTTTTTATTAATGACTGTTATGTTCAAGTTCTAAACATAAAAGAAAAAATTATGTCCTTTTGGTTTTAGAAGAAATATCTAATTTTCCTGAATTCATCCAATTAAAGATTTTTTCTGTTTCGGTCACTTTTTTGCCCGAATAAGTCCACTTATTTTAAAACTCCGTTTAATTTTATGCTAAGCTTTTAAATAATTTTAAATTATTTTTTACTAAAGCCCAATATCTTTCAATTACACGGAGTTCCGGAAAATTTTATGAATTAGCCTCTTGCGGTAGAAACACTAACAATTTACTTGCTACCTACTCCATTGCTTTGTTGCTGTAATGAGAAGAAGGGAGAACAGGTCAGAAAAAAGGTATACATTGTATTTTCTTAGAAAAGGGAAGAAGTCTTTTCCAAAGTATTTGGCAATTGCTGCTTCACGTATATTTCTGTATTAATAGAACCATTTGTTATGAATGAAGTTTTTCTTTCTTGTATATGCAAATGCTTTGCCAAATCAAAAACTTTCTTAGGAGTTTTTATTTCTTTGGTATACGATATTTTTCTGCAACATTACCTCTAGCATCTGCAACATAGAATTCCTGACCGAAAAGTTGGAAAAAGTAATTAGTGTAATGTATAGGGAAAGTATTTGCCTCTAATGTCATCACCGTGTTAATTCAGCTAATGTGTAAGTAGTGAAGAGCCATTATATTAGCTTCTTGACTCATTACATGGCAACCAAAGTTTTTGCTGGGTATAAATGATATACCAAATTTTACAAAGCTCGGTGCATAATTTACTATAGCCTCATATAAGGCCCACTTTCGGGAATCATCCAAAAGTGATTTAATTTATATAAATATTAGTATCGATGTAATATTCTGTATTCGTATGTTTAGCAGAAGTATCGGTCCACAAACAAATGGCGAAGGGTATAGAAAAAAGAAGACCCCTCCCCGAACTATATCTTTTCGTTTATTTTAAATTACTGCCAAAAATTACAACAATTTTAAATATTTCTTATAAAATAATGAATTTATGTTAATTTTAAGCAAATATTTTACAGTTGAATAATTTTGTGACAATGACACTTGTATTTGTAGAACATTAAATTGAAAACATTGGTGTTAATTCCATTGTTTACAATTGTTCAAAGAATCGTGTGAAAATACCTTGTGGTCACCTTAAAACGTACGATCTAACCACATGTTTGTGGTAGTGGTGGCATGTTACTTGAATTCAAGTATCTATGTATCTGTGTATGTGGCAGTTTAAGAGGCATCTTGTATCTGTGAGTTTGTAACTGCTTGGCTTGTTGTTGGTTGGCTCACTTAAGTTGGTCGTTTATTAGATGGTTTAAAGGAGGCGCAGTCGTAATAGTATAAATAGCTTAAATAGGGCTTGTTGTTGAACAGTCTTTTTTCAAATTTTGCTTTCACTCCGCCAAAAACGCTTAAAAGCAAAGAAAACAAAAAACGTGAATAAAAAATTCAAATATATAATTGGATACTTAAAAGTGCAGTGAATTAAAATTAATTAATTTTTTCACAAAAATATTTAAAGAAAAAATCCTAAAAGGAAAAAAGAAAAAAATAATAATTTGCATAAAAGAAAAAAAAAGAAGATAAAATTAAAATGAAAGTGTTTGTAAGTAAAATGGCAATAAGAAAAAAAAAATTTATACAAATGAAACTGAAAGTGTTTATAACGGGTTTTATTTTTTTAAATTTAATTAAATATTTTTTTGTTCTTTTATTTTTTGCGATTTAATCCTGGTAGTTGTTTACTGTGTGTGTATGTACGATTTTCGTAACCGGTACGGCTAAACCTGAGCCACAACCTCAACATCGTCCCAATAATATTAATACTATACCGAATGATGAAAAGATTGATCATCAGCTGAGACGTGAAACATCCACTTGGATTCCCATTTTAAAATACAACAAAGAACAAAGTGAAGATGGCAGTTATAAGACCGAATATGAAACTGGAAATAATATCATACACGAAGAGACTGGATTCCTTAAGGATTTCTCTGAGGTTAATCCTAATGGTGTTTTAGTTCAACATGGTCAATATTCTTATCAATCACCCGAAGGTGAAACCATTAATGTTCAATATACCGCCGATGAACATGGTTTCCGTGCCACAGGCGATCATATACCCACTCCGCCTGCTATACCCGATGAAATTCAAAAAGGTTTAGATCAAATCTATGCTGGTATTAAATTGCAACAAGAACGTTTGGAACAACGTGCAAAAAGTGATCCTGAGTTTGCCAAAAAATTGGAAAATCAACGTGTAGCTAATCAAAATGGTCAATATGTTGGTCCTTTGGAAAATCCATGAAAAAACCACATTAATCTCTAAAACTATTGTTAAATTCTTTTAATTAATACTTTTTCAAATCTTGCTTAGGATTCAGTTCAGTTTTTAAATCTAAAAATTTAAAATAAAAAAACAAATATTAATCTAAAACTCTGTTTAAGTCTAAAACAAAAGAAAGAAAAAAAATAATTAAAGAAAACCGTATCGAAAAAAAAGAATCATTTTTAAAATGAACCAACAAAGACTGTGATTTGTAATAAGTTTTGGTGTTGCAAGAGTACGAGAGTCCTAATTTTCATTTCTTTTAATTTTAGTTTTTCTTTTAATTTCAAAATTCATCTCTCGTATGCTCGTATACAATTTTCTATATATGTATGCAATGCATGAGTATCTACAACAAATATATCCAACTATATTACCTTGTAATATTGCATTATACATTTATATCTATGTAGTATATGTGTGTATTCGGAAATTATATATTTATTTTAAAAATGTGTGTAAATAATCTGGTTTATAATTTTCAATTACTTATTAACACAAGATTTTTCATTTATTTACTTACTATTTGTCTATATGTATGTATATGTAATTATTTACGAATAATATTTACTTAGTAAAACAAAATAAAGAAATAATTAAATTAATTACAAAATAATTAATTGTGTGCATATGTGAAATTTAATTACTTTTTGGTCAATATGGTAATGTATAAATAGTAGGGTATCCAATTATTCGGGTGTTTATATTAATCGGTTTATTCGACAAATAATTATTCGAGGTTAAAAGTTGATCGGTTAATAACCGATTATTGACAAATTATTCGATTAACCGAATAATCTTAGTTATACATGTAAAACATATACTAAATTACACAAATTATAGCATTTAATCTATTGAAATAGTTACTTAGAAACATAATATAAGATAAAATTCTTTTACAAGGGGATCACTTCGTAATTATTTTCTCCTATTTGTATGAAAAATTTTCATTTTTTAGCTAATGCTATAAAATATTCTCCTAATTCCGCTTTATTTAATATATTTTTCATGTAAGTATATTTTCCGTTTAAGAATGATATTTTGTTAAACGAGTCTAAATTAATATTTTTTGGGTACATTTAGGAGATGATAATTAAAAGTATTATGACTTGTGTAATTTTGAATTTACTTTACTCAAAGAAATGTTTTAAGAATTTCTATTGATACAAGTTTAATTATTAATGAATATATAATATTATTATTACCTTTTCTTGTTGCTTTTTACAAAACATTCTATCCCAACAAAAAAAAAGCATCTAAAGGAGTCAGTAAGATACTGAACTTGTGAATCACAAGTTTTGATCCAGAAATAGTACAAATTCGTATAATTTTCAATGAATTGAATGTTTTGATACCTGTGTTATGTCATCTCATGTTCACGATTTTGTGCAAAATTGCAATGAACATCCAAAATTTTTTTTTTTTTTTAACGGCTCAAGGAAATTAGTTTTAATTTTTATTATTATTTTAATAAAGAAAATTATGCGTAGCATTGTTTTTCATTTGTTTCAGTTTTTTTTCTTTTTTGTAAAGATAACATCCGAATATCAACGTCTTATAGCAGAAATTCATTTAAATCTTTCTATATATATTGGATGCTGTGTTATTACTTCTAAAGCAGAAGAAAAAGTAAAAATTATTTTTATTAATTTTTACTGGAATGTAACAGACCTCTTAAAAAGATGTAGTTTACAGAAATTTATCATAAAAATAAAAAATTTTCTAATTTATAACTCAAGAAAAGTACATATCGGTTAACCGGTTATTCGACACAAATTATTCGGTTAATTCATTATTCGAAAATAGACAATTTTAAATTATTCGGACAGTTAATCGACAAAAATTAACCAGATAACCGAATGACGGTTAATCGATTGGATACCTTAATAAATAATAAATTGGAGCATGTATCGATTTTTGATAAAGTGAAAGAGACATAAAACTCTAAACGTATTTAGAGCACTTCCTTACATCTAAAACAAGTCCGACCATATGATACTCTACACCATTGTGTACATTATAATTTTATTAGACTTGGAGTCAAATGTGGAACGATAAGTGTAAAATAAAACATACGAATACAGAATATTACGTTGATGCTGACATTTATATGAATTTATTTACTTATTGGTGATTCCCCACCTATGGTGGTGTAGGGTATAAAAAATATTATTAATTAATTTGTCTAACGTTTGCACAGACAAACTTTGTAACATTATTTAATATACAGTTACGGACAAAAAATAATAGGGTCAAGTATATTCATTTAGAATTTTTTGAGTTTTTGACAAAATTTTATACAAAACAATAAAAAAAATCATTGCGAATAAATTGGGTTATAAACCTATATAAAAATAATATCATTTAACATTATCATAATAACGGTACATCGCACGTTGGGGTAAAATGTGTCAAAAGTCGCGCTTAATTGAATTTTAAAATTAAAATTTTTGTAATAAAGTTGAGTACCATATAAAAATACCCAAAATTATGTATCAATATCAATTAAAATCTTGAAGCTAGTTTGTATTGTTTTCTTTTAAGGAGCTGTCTAAGTTAAACAATTTTTACATTTTTGAAAAATAGTAAAAAATTAAATTTTCATCAAATTTTCAGTGTATTTATTTTAAGTAAAAAGTCTTTTAAGGTAAAAATTTAGAATGGAACCATTAACTTCAGGTATTAAGTGTACTTTTCATAAAGAATTTGTAAATTATATTTTGTCCTAATATTTCTGTTATTTTTTTGAAAATTGTCCTAAAATATACTAATTTTTAACTTTCATGGAATGCAACTTAAAATGTTACAGGATGTTTGTTCTAAAAATTTTCTAAAAAATAGTATATATTGTTCACTTTAATATTATGAAAAAAAAAATCGTGCGCATATGTAGCCCGATTTGAGAAAATAATTGTATTTCGAAAAAACTTCAGTAGATTTCATACAAAAAGCAGCTTAAGTGTAGACATTTTCTTTACTTTATCAAACATTAAACAGTGGGGCAGAATCGAAATAAATCTGTAACTTCTAATCGGTTGGTTGGATATACATGAAATTTCACATAGGCGTAGCAGAGGATAGTAGAATTTTGAGTTTAGAAGCAGGATCAAACACACGCTTCAGGAGCGGAACTTCAAGATAGGGTAATAGTGTCATAGAAAATATTTAACCACAAGCAAATTTTTGTTACTTAACCGATTTCTAAGATTTTTATATCACCTTAAAGTGCTTGATAAATCCTTAAGAAAACATGCTTGCATGTACTGCTAATATATTTTTCGAGTTATATACATTAGAAATTTTAAAAATCTAAATTTTACAAGATCTTGATCAAGATTTTTCCATATATAGCCAAACATTTTCACCCGAATTTATTATATTTTATGCAATTAGTAAAAATGGAATTATCTATCGAACAAAGACAATTTTCAGTTGTTATCTTTATTGAGTCAAAAGTTAAACGATTTTGAATTGGAAAGTTTGCTAAAATTAACAAACAGACGGACATGAAAACCATATGAAAACCAAATGTAAGTACTAAAATTTTAATATTACCTTTCCCTGAATTAAGTGCCATTTTTGACCCATTTAACCCAAATGTATAGACGGACGGATGGACATTGCCATTCTGCCAAAAAATATTTTAGAATTCTAAAAGTGCACTTTTTTACTAACTAATAAATAGAAAGTGAACATCAAAATTTGGATATTGCCTTTTCCTGAATTAAGCGTAATTTTCGTCCCATTTAAGCCAAATGTATAGACGGACGGACATTACCATTCAGCAAAAAAAAATCTTTTAATTCTAAAAATGCATTTTTTTACTTACTAATGAACAGGAAAATTAAACGTGATTATTAATTATGCATACCACCTTTCCTAATGTATAAACGGATGGACATTACCGTTCTGATAAAAAAAAAATCTGAATTTGTTTACATAATAATCAATAAAAAATAAAACATGGTCATTAAAATAATGATATCACCTTTCCCTGAATTAATCACCATTTTTGACCCCTTTTATCCCAATATGCATCGTCTCAAGCGCAAATGGTCCTTATTCAGGGTAGACCATAGATGCCCACGCATACTAACACAACAAATGTAGTTGTGTTAATAAAACAAATGCACTAAAAGAAAAAATGGGTGATTAAATAAAATATGTCATCAACTTTAATGGCTAAACAATCAGAAAATAACACAAATAATATTTATTGAAACTTCATTAATAAATTTAAAAAATAAGGAAATAAATAATGTTATTTTTATATTTAATATAACCAAATATAATGTAAGTAATAACCTTATATTATTTGGAAGGCTTAATTATAAACATGTATTGTTAAAATATTTTCCCTTGTCCAGTCATTTATATCTAATGAGTTGAAAATCTAATACAATTTTATAAAAACAATGTTTAACTGGAAAGATTCAAAATTGTTTTCATACATAATGTACAATTTTTTTCAGTGCATTTGTGTACTCATCGCTCTCTCAGCGAAGAATAAATGAAAGAGAATAAGAATATGTGTGAAGCTCTCAGCACAAATGTGCTTAAAGTGGGCATCTATGGTGTAGACAAAAAAATAGGGTCAGCAGTAAATTTGTAAAAAATGTTTACATTTTTTTATAAAATTTTTATGAAACTTTACTTTTTTAAAATCTCGATAACGATATTAAAAAAACTGCAAAAAGATGGGATCATCGATGATCTTCAATTCAGATAACTATTCGTATCAGAAAAGATCCATAGATTTGACACTTTAAACATTTGAGTAAAATCGAAGGTCCCAACAAAAAATAAGTACCAAAATCGATCATTATAGTTAAATAATTTTATTTTTAATTGAATATTTCGGAAACGGAAAACCACCAACAAATTTTACCAAGTCTGGAAGTTTTAATTCTATTAAGTCTTATCAAAATCTACTTGGAACATAAATTTCTTCCGGAAACATAAGAAAACAATTAGAGGAAACATAATTTCTTTGGAAAACTATTCTAGAGTACCCTGATGCTGAGATATCGACCTGACAATTTAAAATGGTAGTAACCCTCTCCGATATATTAGCAACACCATCATGCTTAATTGTACAGGGGTTATTAAATGTTTCCAAATCTATATTTTTTGGACCCCTACGAAAGTTCTGCTACCAAATTTAATATTTATATTCTTCTATAATATCAATACTCTTTTTTTTTAGAAGATAATACGCAATTATTATACTTTTGGGTACATGAGAATACTACCTAAGGGTTTTTCTGGTCTGTATTACAAGACTGGGGCTTTCCAAAATGGTATTTGGAATAAATTACGTTTTCACCAATTGTCTTCTCATTTTCTATATCGATCCCCGAACCCACCATTTTTTTGATGGTGGGTATAAAAACCTTCGGTTTTACCCATATTTTTAAAGTGCCAAATCTATAGATCCTTTCTGATACGAATAGTTCTTGCAATTGGAGATCATCGATGATTTTCATATTTTTTCAGTTTTTTTTTTATTTTTAATATCGTTATCGAGATTTAAAAAAAGAAAGTTTCCATTTTAGAAAAAAGTTTAATTTTTATCGATTAATAAAAAAAAATGTCACGCGAGTTTTTTTTTCAATTTATTGATGATATTTCCTCAAGAAACATATTGAGATCAATTTGACACTAAATTGTTTCCCGCCCGGCTAAAAACGAATGCAGGAGTGCAGATTTTACGAAAAAGTGAATTTTTTAAATAACTTTTTTTTAATTGCATAAAAAAGCATATTAGCATAACATTTTCGCCATTATTTCTTATGAAGTGTATAAAATAGCATTTAAATTTTTTAAAAATAAACAATATTTATTACGATTATTATCTCGTTTAACAACCAAAACGCGCCAATACAATGTGTGTTACGTATATACTAGATTACTCATAAAATGTATGGATTTTACAAAAGTTTTGATTTTGCTTGCTCCACCGGCAGTTTCTGGTAGATGGGGCTATAAAAATAATATGTGTGCAAAAATTGGGTCGATCGGTAGTAAACCGACCAGTCGACTTTGACCTTTGTCCTAAAACAAGGCTTAAAAGTAACTAATATCTTTATTGTGCTATAACTCTTTAATGTAACATTTTCCGATAAAATACTATATAAGCTTTTCGATTCAGAATAAAATTCAGAAGTTTTTGACATATAATTTTTTAGCCTACTATGACTTGTTGTGATGTTATAAGCAATCAAAGTAAAATTATTTTTTTTAATATGGGCCTGGTTTTAATATGGGCCTAGCCTGCTAGAAACGGTTTTTATTACTTTGTAGAGCAGGATTTGTAGTTTTTATAAATCGATAAGTTTTATCACATTTGCTTAATATATTAGGGTAGATGGACCAAAATCTGAATTTGTAGTATACATTTTTTACTTATTATACAAATATTGGTACTAAATGTAGGGTGTAGCATGAAATTTTGAATCATTTCAGAGAGTATTTTAAATAGTTATCGAATTAAACTGCTACTCGAAATTTAAGTGTTGCCGATTAACCAAAAATTGTAAAAGTTGACATATTAATATTTTTACATATAAACAACTTTTTTATCTCTTTTACCTTAAAAATCGGTGATATATATTAAAAATATATAACATTTCTCACAATAGCTTGGAAATAAATAAAAATATATTTTCAAGAGAACTAGTAAATTAACTTATATGAATTAAATTCATAGAATAACGGAATTTAGTTTTGTTTCGATTCCATGTGAAGTATTTTTTGTCTGTTGCTGTTTAGTTTTCTTTCAGAAAGGAATAATTATGCAATTTATTTTATAATTTACCCCTTTTGAGAGTATGTGACATCATAAAGGTTAATTAAAACTAAACCTTTTTATTTCCATAATGCATTGTCTTGAATATTTAAATTGTAATTTTTGATCTCAGTTTCAATGTATTTATCAAGAAGTACATATATGGTATTTAAATATTTACTTAAATACAAGGTTTTATAAACTAATTACTTCCATTCTACATTTATAAATTCAACTTTTACAATTTTTGGTTAATCGGCAACACTTAAATTTCGAGTAGCAGTTTATTTCGATAACTATTTAAAATACTCTCTGAAATGATTACAAATTTCATGCTACACCCTACATTTAGTACCAATATTTGTATAATAAGTAAAAAATTTATACTCCAAATTCAGATTTTGGTCCATCTACCCTAATATATTAAGCAAATGTGATAAAACTTATCGATTTATAAAAACTACAAATCCTGCTCTACAAAGTAATAAAAACCGTTTCTAGCAGGCTAGGCCCATATTAAAACCAGGGCTTTTTTAAAAAAAGTTCACGAAAAAAATTTTATTTTGATTGCTTATAACTTCACAACAAGTCATAGTAGGCTAAAAAATTATATGTCAAAAATTTCTGCATTTTATTCTGAATAAAAAAGTTTATATAGTATTTTACCGAAAAATGTTAAATTAAAGAGTTATATTATATTAATAAATAAAGATATTAATTACTTTTAAGCCTTGTTTTAGGACAAAGGTCAAAGTCGACTGGCCGGTTTACGACCGATCGACCCAATTTTTACACACATATTATTTTTATAGCCCATCTACCAGAAACTGCCGGTGGAGCAAGTAAAATCAAAAATTTTGGGTAATCTAGTATATACGCACTTATGGAATTATTGTAAAACAGTGAATTTGGTGAGAGTTGACTTAAGTCGTCAGCTTTGAGACCATGGTATATTGTTTCTAAAACGATCTATATAAACATGATGTAAATCATCTTTTTAGAATTAGTTGTGCACTTTTATCTTGCAAACCGATCGTACAATTTAAAAGAATAGGTAAAAGAGGAAATTTTTAAAGTTCGGCGGGATGACTTCTGGAATTTAAATAATTCACTTGCTAAACACTTCTAGAAATCAATAAATAAAGATAGTCAAGGAATAAATTGCAAAAATATGATTTTAGTGGAAAAGAAATGAACTGACCTTATCATTTTGAATCACTGGAAAGATCACATTTTCAACACTTTTGTCTAGAAAAAGATCAAATGCCAAATAAATAATACCAAATGGTGTATAAAGGAACACCTTTTAGTAATAAATATTTTAGCTAGTAGTACCATTAAATTACCTCTTGTACTTTTTAATACACGGTGCAATGAAAAGTGACCTTATAGTTTTGCCGGGCACCTTATATCTCAGGAAAAACGAAATAAAGTTGAAGCAAAAAATAAAAATTCAAATGTAAATATATTTTTAACTGTAAGATATAACTTTAGCTTTAACTTTACGGAAAAATAAAAATCTTTAAAATTGGACTTCAATTGTAGAAGTTAAGATTTTTTGAAACTTTTACATATTCGAAGTAGTCAACTTTGACAACCTGTAGCTTATTTTGTGTTATCACAGTGTGACTACAAGATGATTTTTCTGAAAGCTTAGGTCGTCTTCTACAATTCTTCATTCCAATTTAATCCGAGCAGTAGTTTAGAAGATACAGATTTATTACCAAAAAATTTGCGTGCTCACCAAAACTAATCGTGATTAGTGAAACTAATTGTAAATAATGCGTATGGCGTTGCCACTTACATTTAATAGAATCTTCTATGACAACAGTTGTATTTTTCCCATCAGGCACACTTAAAAGGAAAATATATTTCTTTATGCAATTTGCGTATAAACGGTGAGTTAATTACATATTTGAAAGTTATTTTTATTAGCAATAATCCTGCGTATAAACGTAATAATAGAAAAAATTAAAACATTTTCTTTATATTTTATCTATAGTTTCTCTAAAGATCTAAAATAAATCAAAATTTCTTTATAAATAATTAAATAAATTTCTTTATTTGAGAAATATTTAACCTGAGTATAAATTTTTAAATAAATAAATAAAAAATCGTAATTTAATCAATAAATTTTGTATACAAGTAAGTAAGTATATGAAGGTACAAATTTTTGTTAAACAATAAATTTAAAATAAATTATTAAAGTAAACGTAACTAAATATAATTGACTTTTAAAATTACTCGTCGATATATTCGAAACTCTTAATTTTGAATCAATAAAATCATCAAAATTCTGAACTTTTGCTTTTACAATGTTACTCGGAATTGTAGTTCTTAAGTTACTCCCAGCATTTTCGAATGTAGTTGTTGATGGTGGCATAGGAAAACAAAATACTCTTTCGATAAAAACCAATTCTTTTGAATTTACTATATTTTGTTCTCGCACCGTAATGGGCACACAAAGTGCGGGTTCCTCTGCTGAACTTTTAGCTTCATAGGGTTTCCCTAGTTTTGTGATATTACCGGGTAATTTGGGCCACAATGAAGGCGGTATATTTAAAGCACTCAATGCTAATGATATTTCTGAAGAATCTGTTTCATTGCTGTCATTAAACAAATCCAAATAGTCCGATTGTGGATTAATTGCATCTGTTGCTGATAATGGTTCTTCATCCACAAAATCTGTTGGCCAACTTCTGCGCGTAGCACTAATATTTTCCAAAATATTCACAGTATCATCATCATAATTCAGTTGAGGTTCTGTACTCATAAACTCTGTTGATTCTGTAACCGAATCAGTTTTCAAAACTCCCAACTTAACATTATTATTAGCATCATCATAATCATTGTTAGTAGCTGCTGCTGTTGTCATCACGTTAATGGAATGTGGTGAGGTTTGTTTATTATTGTATTTAATTTCAATAGATTCATTAATTTCTTTTACCACCTCCATTAATTTGGGATCCGTTGAATTGACTTTAATGACACTCTGTTGTTGGTGTTGAATATTTTCTTTTGTTGTCGTTGATTCTTCTTCTCTGTTTGAGTCTCTTTCAATTTCGGTTTGTTCTGTTGTGCTGCTAATTGGACGTATTTTCTGTCGACCTTGTTTTTTTGTTTTTCTTTGTAGCTTCTGTTCTGAACTCATTTCCGTAGATTCTTTTGATTTGTATTCTATTGAAGATGAAGTCGATGATGATTTTTCATTTTGGTATTTTTGAAGATTTTGCCTTTCGGCTTTTGTAGGTTTTGGTTGAATGTGACCAATAAAGCCACCTGCAAAAAAAATGATAAATAGAATTTAGGTTAATATATAATTAAAAGCGTGTACTTGTTATTGATTATTAACAATTTATGCGGTTTTGTTTAGTTAACATTATAAATAAATTCTATATTTGTATACCCTTCAGCACATGTGTAAAGGGTTATATATACCCTTTGTCATTCAGTTTGTAATTTCCACAATTTTCATTGAAGAGCAAACAATTTTATATTTTCTGGATTCTTATAAGAAATGATCACGATAGTAACATAGTCGTCTGTCCGTCCATGTGTCGGTTAAAATGGCTTTTAAGAAGTCCACCGATAATTGCCATATATAATATATATATATGTATCAAACGATCGGAAATGCTTTCGAGAAATTTACTATTGAAATTCTGCAAGATCGGTTCATAAATGGTGGTGACTTAATAAATTTTAAAGTAGCATAGTTTTGGTTCTGTAAAAGATATTGATTTCAATCTTTTTCTGTATAACGAAGAATTATGTCAGCTAAGTGATGTAATTTAGATGAAAAAAATCGTGTTTTCACTTTTTCTAATTTTTGCATTTAAAGTTAAATTTTTTAAAAAAAATTGTTTTTTTGAGAAACTGTAAATATTTTATCTGTAATAAAATTTTTGTTATTAAAGATATCTTAACGAAATTTTCGATGGAAGTAGACTTTATCGTACAAAATGAGAAAGTGAAAAAAACTTTAATACTTTTGTGAAAGGAATCCCACAATTCCCAAAAGAACGCCGAAAATCCCAAAAATGGGTTTTTTCACATTTTCGGCTATAACATCCACATCCAAAACTTTTAACAACATATTACAAATTTTTAAACTACACTCCGCTTGCCGATTCGTGCTTTGGGATTTAAGAAAATATAGACTAAAGTCAAAACTTTCATATAAAATGGGTCGAATTCGGGAGGGTGTGTATCTTGATCATTTGAGTTATTGGGCTTGCTTTTTACTTTATAGTCTTCTCTGTGAAGATACCTTTCAGAAAAGTATAAAATTATTATATGTTGTTAAGAAAATTTTATTTAAGAGAAAAAAGAGTGTATATACTTTTTCGGTCAAAAAAACACAAAAAGCCGTCATTTTTGAAATTTTCAAAATCGTTTATTTTTGGACTGGGTAAAGATATCGACTTCAAATGTTTTTTATTCAATAGATAATTTTGTTCTTTAATTAACTAAATAAAAAACAAATCGGTCGGAAATCTAGGATATATATGAAAAAAACTGGACCAAGAACATGCAAAATTGAGGTACTTAAAAATTCAAATGCAAATAACTCAAATAAATAAATAGGACATACAAGCATGTTTTTTGTAGATCTTATCAGTGGCTACAATAATGTATAAAAATATTTGAAATTGGACGATTAAAACGATCAAAAAATTTGCATGTCACAGGTACCCAAATTTGAGCCCCTTTAGCTCCGCCCCTGAGGGGTCTGTTCGGTCCCCTTTCCAAACTTAACATTGTTTACTCCTCTGCTACGCCTATACCGAATTTCATGCAAATCCTATCAGAAGTTACAGATTTATTTCCAAAAAATGTCGATTCTGCCACACTGTGTATCGGTAAGATGGTGAAGGGTATAAAAGATTCGGAACAGCCGAAACAAACTCAATACACTCCCGTAATTTTTATGCGAGTAATAAATATCAAATATTTATTTATTTTTGACTTTTATAATTTCACGAACTTTTATTTAAAATAAAAGTGTGAATTTCAAAAGACGAATATCGTTATTGCCTATAAAAATAACTGGATAAGTTCTATATACAAAATGGTATAACACATATCTTTTAAGCAATAACTTTTGATTACTTTTTTCGATCACAACCAAGGCCTTTCGAGGAATAGATTTTAGTAGAGTGGTAGAATACACTGCAAAGCCTAGTTAGTACGTTTGAATGGCTCTATTGTTTGATTTTGTATTTTTAACTGATTGTCTTAAAGTTTTCTTTAACAATGGCACCTCTAACTGATTCATTGTGACTATCGATCTTTTAGCCAAACGATTTTTAAATAAGAAAAGTCGGTTGGGATAAATGTAATACATATTCTATAAATAATGCAGTGCAACAAGAACAAATTGTCTCAATAATAACAATGCCAGATGAGAGTCTGTCAGTAGTTTAGCAAAACCCTCAAATGGTTTGAATTAGTTCAAATTTTATGGATTCTTGAAATTTAAATTTTTAATTTTTTAATATAATTGGAAATAAATATCATTTAAATTATCAAATTCATATTATTATACTAGGTTTTTATTGGACGCCTCTCCCTTTTTATGAAAATTTTTTTCATAATATTGTTTACGATATTTGACTTGACAAAGTCCTAAGGTCAACTGCTGAACCAATTAAAATAAAACTTGGTACATACATATGTATACTAGGAATATAACCAAATGTTGGCCCTAGCACTATGCAATGGCGAATGTTATGTTATTTACGAAAACAAATTTTTCGAGTCATTTAGAAATAAAAACCTCACCCACAAAAACAATTTTTTTTAATAGGCTGTTTCTCTATGTCGAACGAATGCTTTCTTTCGCCTTCTAAGCGAACGAAAACTGATTTGAGTTTCTCTAACTCACTTCTATGAGAACAATGAGTCGAACGACAAGTCGAAAGAAAACGTAAGTGTTTTCATATAAAATTGGGTTTCTGTATTTCGAACGATAAGAACAAAAATGTCAAAATCAGTCACTTGCTATTTTGCTTTCGACTGGTTGAATTTTTTAAAGAAAAATATGAAAAATACTCACAAGGACATTGCAAATGTTCCTTAATCATGTTTATTATTCATTTTGATGTATTTGGTATCCATAAATGACGATTTTGTGTCTAAAAAACAATTTCTAAAAAAATCCAAAAAAATTTTGTTTTTTAATATTTTTTAATTATTTTAATTTTGTTTGTTTATTTACTTGGTTGTATATACGTTTAAACAATTTAGTAGTATTTTTAATATTTTTACGAAAAAAAGTTACTCTGAAAGAAAAATAAAACAAAAACAATAGGAAAAGCCGTAACTTCAAGGTAGATTAAGAAGGTAACGACATTAAAACAGCTGAGAATTTTTTTTTATTTTGGAAATCAATATGGTTGCCTGTGTTTTGTAATTTGAAGTGTCAAATTTTTGTTTATGTTTAAATTTTGTATACCCTATACCACCAAAGGTGGTTGGGGTATTATGTGTTTGTGCAGAAGTTGTAACGCAGGGAAAAAATCATCGGACCCCCACCTTAAAGTATACCGTTCGACTTAGAATCACTTTCTGAGTCGATTTAACAATGTCCGTCCGTCCGTCTGGTCGGTTGGCTGGCTGGCTGTCCATGTAAAGCTTGTGCGCAAAGTACACGTCGCAATTTTGAAGATAATTTGATGAAATTTGGCATATGCTTTTTTTAACACAAGGACGAAGCCTATTGATTTTGGTTATGATCGGCGCATTATTTCACCTAGCCCCCATACAAATGTCCTCCCGGAATAGAGTTTTAACACTCATAGATGCCTTGAAAATAGGAATATTTTAATACAAATAAGTTTTATATCAGCAAAAATCCGTCTGCCAAATTTCATGAAGATCGGTCCATAACTGACCATAGTTCCCATATAAACACCTCTCCCGAAAATCATTAACGTGCATAAATCCCATACAAATGTTAATATTATGTTAATATTTAACACAAGTAAGTTGTATATAAGTAAAAACAAAATTATGTGGATCGAAATGGTGTAGGTTATTATATAGTCGGGCTTGACCGACTATATCTTCTTCTCTCATTTTGCTTACTTTTGTGTTATTGCGTCTTTCTCCTCCCTTTTTACTACATGAATTGTTTTTGTTTTTTGTAAAGAAACATGTGAAATGACAAAATTAAAGTTGACATAAGAGATGACAATGCAAAAACAAAATACATGGGGTTTTTTTTGGTGTTGTAGTTATTGTAGAGTTGTCGTTACCTTCTTAATCTACCTTGCGTAACTCCATGCGAACGAAAGCGTTCGACTTTCTTTCGTTCGCTTTGATTTTCGTTCGACATAGAGAAACAGGCTATAAATCTCCCAAAAAAAGAATAAATAAATAAAAAATAGTAAATATTTTATTAATAAAGTAAAAATTTATACTTAAGAGTCATTCCATTTAAACCCAACACGAAAAATTACAGTTTTAGACTTTCCTCTCCGAATTTAATGATATTTGGCACAATCATTATTCTTTCAAAACTAAGACTGATTCAAAATTTTAGATAATTTTATCAAGTGGTTCGCGAAATATCGCGATTTGAAAGTGTAAAATAGCTAAAAATATGTACAAAATTGTATACATAAAATTACAAATATCTTTTAAAGTATTTATTATATAAGATTTATTGAGATGTCATATTAAAGGTATCAAAATTACCTTTAATATGAAGTATAATATGACTTTTATCTCAACATCAAAATGGTCCATATCTCGCGATTTTTCGTGCGTGGGTAAATATCTCGAAAAACGGTATTTTTAAAAATTTTAAAAAAATATACGCTAATGATGAAAATGTTTTCTATAATCGTGGCATGTGGCATTCTGTGACTCGCAATATTTTACAAATAATGACAACAAACGTCATAATTAACACGAAATATTTATTTTAATTTCTATTGGTTTGTTAATAATAAAACAGAAAAATGGTCAATTGCTTCCAAAAATCATCCAAATTGAATGAATTTCGGCAAAAATATTAATATTGACGCTGATAACGCAAAAGCCGAATTTTAGTTTTGGGATGGAGCCATTTTGAATGTTCTCTGTGATGGGACTCCCAATGGCTTCTGAGTTATTTCAAAAACTATAACGCAATGTAAAACAAAAAAATAATTAATAATATAATTATTAATTATATTAATAAATTTTAATATTGTGCTAAAATCGCGATCGTTACTTTGAATAAATTCACAATTTATTTGTTGGGGGAAGCTAGTTCCTATGGACATTTCGCCGGTTGCTTAAGCCAGCTCATCAGGAAACCTTTCCCAATTTCTTTAGAAAAACTAAAGATATATTAGAGTGTAATAAACTCAATGAGAATTAAAAGTTCTACACTAAAAAATATCAAAGCTTAAACAAAGCCCAACAAACAAACCATAATTTTATTCTTTTCTTACTTTCCTTTCTACATTGGTTGGTTTTTTTGCCGACGCTAAATGTAGTGGATAAGGAGTAAACAAAAATAAAAATCGAAACAAAAGAGCAATGATGCATTTTTGTTGTTTTTAACCAATGGTGAGACCAAGAAAGAAGAAGAGATATAGATATAAAATAAAATAGTAAGAAAAATATAATTGCCCCACTACGTTCATTCCAAGCCAACGACATTCCCTTAGCCAGCCTATTTCTAAGACGAATCCTAACAAGTTTTCCATATTGATGCTGGAAACACTCACCAATCCCTCGATGAAACGACTGCCTAACCATTTATACCTACATCCCAATTGCATGCCATTTCTCCTATTCGTTAGTGACCTGTCAATATACCTAGTATGGTTTCCAGGTTTTCCATTTTCATGCATAATAGTATACATATTTGTATCTACCATATCACGTTTCGGCCATAAGGCCCTTAATACTTTGCTTCAGCTATTTCATTGCCAACTATATCGCAGTGACCCGGTCTTATCCGATAATCTTTTACTTAAATCCTTTTTTGTTTTAAGGATATTTTAAACAAATTTTTTTACAGATCTGAATGGACAAGACTTGAAACTAATAGAGTGTAAACTTTTAGCACCATAGGTTTTCTTTTATAATCATGATTGTTGTTCAAAAACTTTGAAAAACAGCTAAAAATTACTTAAGTTTTTCGCTTTCTTCTACACTTTTTGGTCACGAATACATACTTGTTGATCTCATTTATTATGTTTGTGAATAAATTCCGCATCATATTTGTTGTTGTGTAGACCTTCATCAGTTAAATACAGGGTAGTCGAGTTTTCTTAAATTTTTTAAATTCTTCAGTTTTTTCGACGGGGTCTGTGCGCTACTCTACCGAGTATAAAATTTGTGATAGGGACTTATACTTGCTGTAATTGTGCATATTTTGCGCTATATCTTACTGATATACACGAAACAGTCATCGCACAGTGCTTTGATCCAATACAACGATGGGACAAAAATAGAAGGAGTTGTCGTATCAAATTGAAACCTGGTACACATATTGTTTTAGGCTTAAGATGAATAAATACGAAGTTTTGAAAAAATTGGCGCAAGGACACGCCTACCTCCCATATATCCTAAAGTTACAAAAAATAATTTTTTTCTAAAATACTGGTCTGAACTTTACCAAAATGTGTGCCAGCCATTAAAAATTGATTGTTTATAAGTCTTCTAATTTATTTTTTAATCGGATCAAGGGCACGCCCACCTCCCATATATCCTGAAACTAAAAAACGGATTTACTGCGTGAATACTGATCAAAATTACACCAAAATTTGTGATTGCAGTTAAATATAGGTTTTTTATGATTCTGCCAATTTTTATTTAAATCGGAACAAGATTTCGCCTACCTCCTATATATCCTGAAATGAGAAAAACTTATTTCTGGCTAACACACCGTTTTTGATTTTATAAAAATAGAAGAAAGTAACGCAGAAAATTTAAACTTTGCACATATATTACTTTAGACACTGAGAAACCATATACAATGTTTGCGAAAAAAGAATTTGCTTTCAAAATACTTGTCAAAACTGTATCAAAATTATGATAGCTATTGGAAATGGGTTTTTTATAGGTCAAACAAAGTTCTATTTAATAGGAGCAAGGGCTAATCTACCTCCCCCAAGCCCTATCATTATTAAATATTATTTTAATTTCTGCACCCATATTTTATGTTGAGTAAATCATTAATTGGCCTAATTTCGACCGATTTCCGATACAAAATTGTTATATTTTTTTAGTTTTCAATATTTTATTAAATTTTAAAGCAATGTCGATTTAACAACACGAAATATTTCAACATAAAGAATTTTTTGAATTTTGCGTAATAAAAGGAAATTTATACATTTTTTGAATTATTATTTTTTTTAGTTGTGGCAAAAAATAGGAAGTACTTTTTCTCTTATATATTAAAAAACAATACTAAATTTTAGAATCAAGCAAAAAAAATTTATAATTTTTTATAATTTATTTTAATACTCCATCGAACTCGTGTAATTTTTGTATTAAAATTTAAAAATTCTCTATAATAAGTGCCATCTGGAGGATTTTTAATGTAATATATTAGGTCCAAAAAATATATTTTTCTATTCCTTAGTTTATTTTTAAATTTCGCAAAATTTTTTATAATTATTTTATTTTAATTTAGCAAAATAAATTACGTCAACTCTTTTAAATGGAAGTAAAAACGGAAAATCAGACACTTTTTCAATTTAACTTTTTTTAAAATTGTGGCAAAAAATAGGTTCTGATTATTTTTCAGTCTGTTAAATAACTGTAAAAACTTATATAAACCGTAAAAAAAAACTTGTATAATTGTTTATAATTTTTGTATATACTTCATCAAATTTAAGGAATTTTTGGGTTTGAGTAAAAAATATGTCCGAATTTGAGTAATAATATGTATATATTCGAAACACTATATTTAAAAGATAATAATAGTCTTAATTCACCAATATTCTGAGGTATTGAAAAAACAAAAGTTCGACGCATTTTATCCAAAAATTAATTTTTGACGATTTTTTTTTTTTTCTTCAAACAGTTTAAAAATATCTTTTTGGTTCATTAATATTGGCTTTAAATTCACTGACTTTAGCGCCCTCTAGTAGCTACAAAAATAACTTTATTCCAAAAAAATCTTTTTAAATTATATGATCTATATTGTTATCTTTCCAAAAACATATATTTCAACTCAATTTGGAAAATGTTTTTATTTTGATTTTTGTCTACGGAACAAAACACTGTGCATCGTAGTAGATAATCCCAATGTTTGGAAATCATTTTTAAGGTCCCTTTAGACGATCAAATTTATCTGACGATTTGTCTGATAATTAAAACATTTGATAGTGTCATGTATTGAATGTATTGACAGTTGTACGTTTGTTTGAAGAAAATCAAAAATTTTTGATATTTTGTTTGCTTTGATGATAAGTTGTACAGTCTAAGTACAAGTCGTACGATTTAAAAATTAAAATATTGGATTTTATATGTAATTTTTTCAATAAACACAATTGTGTATATATTTATAAAAACATTTGGGAATAATTTATTTATTTATACAAAAGTGCTTGCGGAAATTTAGAAAATAAATGTGGAAGTGACATAAAAACATTCGTCAAATTATCAAAGATATCTGAACGTGTATTTTAAAGCATTTTTTTAGTCGTCAAACTTATTGTTAGATATGTTTGAACGTCTAAAGGCCCCTTTAAAGAAGTCAGTTTTTGCAAAGCACAAGGTCATTCTCAAATAACCCAGCGTTTCAGTTGGCTATTCCTGGTAGGTAATTTAGTTTAATTTTTTGTAGGATTCCTCTTTTACAAAAATGTATAACGGTGAATTTTTGGTCTATCAACAAACTATATACACCCCTGCTCAAAATAATAGATACACCAGTGGGATTATATTAAAGTGACGATAACTTTGGAAAATTCTTCAGAAATACTTCGAATTTTTTTCTTTTAATAAACAATTTGATCTAGAAGTGACACTTTATGAAAAATATAATTCTTCTATTTGATTTTGAGGTTATTTTATGAGGTCTATTACAAGATTCAATTGTTTGTTTATTATGTAAAGCATTTTGTAGAAAACGTAGATATTTTCCTAAACCCCACTTGGAATTTCAAGTTTTCCATTTTTCTCATGTTTTGAACAATTTTTCTCTCCTATTTGGTGCACTGATTGTTTCTTCCTATTTCCTGTGTCTGAATACTATTTCTTTATAGTATTTTCAACCTAAATGAAACTTTTCTTATTCCATTATGTAAAAATAATCAAAAAAGTACAATAGAATTCGACTTAATATAAAAAATTAGAAATAAATTAACTGCATCTATTATTATGAGCAACAATTTTTGGTATTTAAAACGGAAACGTATGTGTAAATTATTTTTTATGCACATACTTGCCATATTTTTCATTAAAGTAACATTGTCAGATCAAATTGTTAACTAAAAGAAAAAAACTCGAAGTATTTCTAAAGAATTTTCCAAAGTTATCGTCACTTTAATATAATCCCACTAGGTGTATCTTTTATTTTGAGCAGATGTGTTGCAAAGGTACCCCTCTAGAAATGAAGATTAGTATGTTCTTATATGATTCCCAAAATATTACATCTCAATGTTAAAATTTACGTAAGCTGGACCATTTTCAAAAAACCTCTAAAATTACGTATTTCTAATAATATTACGAAATTAACCCATTAAGAGCTAGAGCGCCAATTTTACGCAATTTGTTTCCAAAAGGTTAAATTAGCAATTTTTGCAAATAAATCGCATGGAAGTACTTATTACACTTAAATATTGATAAATTTATAAAAAACATAATAAGTTCATTTAAAACCGCGATAATAATCGAATAAAACTAAAGGGTTAAGTATTTAATGAGACCTTTCCAATGATACCCTAAAATATAATTTACGATGGAAAACGTCCAAAATATTCAAACTTTAATAAAATACTATTTTAAATAAAATCATTGAAAATTTTAATAAAATTTTCATTTCGAGAGAATGAAAACAAATTTTAAAATATTTTTTGCTCAATACGTATTAGATTTATTAATTTATACCAATCGGCTTAAAATCCCTTTCTGAACGATGTCCGTCCGTCCGTCCATGTAAACCTTGTAATCAAACTACAGGTCGCAATTATAGTCCAAGGACGAAACCTATTTGAATTGGTTATGATCGATTCATTATTTCACCTAGCCCCCATACAAATGTCCTCCTGGAAAAGGTGTTTAACGATAATAAATCCCTTAAATATAGCAATATTTTAATGTAATTTAGCACATATAAGTTCCATATAAGTCTTAATATATGTGCCGAATTTCAGGAAGATCGGTTCATAATTGACCATAGCTCCCATATAAACCCCTTTGCAGAAAATCACTTCAACGGTCATAAATCCCATTAAAATTATAGTATCAAATAAACAGATACGTTTTATATAAATATAAATGATAGTGCTAAATTTTACGAAGATCGGTCCATAATTTACTATAGTTCCCATATAAGGCCCACTTTCGCGAATCACCCAAAAGTGAATTAATTCATATAAATGTTATATTGGTTTGGGGTTTCCCGGGAAACGGGAATGAAAAATTCGATTTCCCGGGAATCCCGGGAAATTTAAATTATAAGTAAAAAGCAATGATTTCTTATAAAGAATATTATTTTTTCTATTCAATACTATAACACAACATTATAAATCACATTTATGATTAATTAACAGAAAATCAAATAATATTGAAGTATGACTTCCAATTTAAAATTTTTCATACAAATAAAATAAGTGCCTATTATAAGAAAAGGTTCAAAAGGTTTAGTTCTTTAATTCACTTTTCAAAATCGAATTAAATTTATTATCGCAGTCAATTCATAGACTTAAATTCACGGACTTCACAATAATTAATTTCTTAAAGAATTCACTAACAATTATACAATTCAAGCTTAAAAAGTATTTTTAATCATTCAAATTTTCCTCTATTTAAATCTATTACGAATTAGCTTTAGAAAATATTTTTGATTCATTTTGTAAAATATTAGCTTTGTTCCCATACTCTAAATTGGGGGCACACAGGATTCCTATTTTACCTAAAAGCGTTCCCGTACTCCAAAATTGAGAAATGAGTGAGATTTTGAGAGAATAATGTTATTCTTCTTGCACGAAACAGCCCAGACTGTAGACCTAGTAAATTGTGAAATAAACACAAAATAAAAATATACAAATAAAAACTTTGATTGAAAATAAAAAAAAATTTGAAAGTTTTAATTAAAAAATTAAGAACGTTGATATATGCTAAAAATAAAATAAGATTCACATATGAATAAACCACAAATCTAAAATCTTTTAAAATTGGTTCTCACAATATTTTGTGGTCCAATGATATAGTGTTCGGAAATCTCATAAAAATTAGTTTTCATTTAACATTTGAAAGACATTGTTAATCATTTTTGAAAAATAAAATATTTTTGAAAATTTCTTTCCGTATTTATTTCTCATGTTAAAATAAAAAATCCATTTTTCATTTAACAATTTTTACATATTTAATGTTTATAATTATTTCAAAATTATTTACACAGCTTCAAAAATTAATTATGTATTTACGTTTATTATTGCCAAAGATAGTCCAAAATCATGCCTTTAAGATGTTATAAAATCATGTGATATAAACTCGACTTTAATACATATGTCGAAAAAATGTAAAGATATTGGAAAAAAAAAATATGAAAATACTTTTAAGAGTCAAGATGAGATTTAAATGAAGTTTTAAAATGTTAATGTAGTTAAAAACTCGTGTGCTTGAAATCCGAATTGACAAAATAAAACGTTTTTTCCTAATGAAAAGTAGTCATCAGCACACCAATAAAATGTTTCATTTGTATCGAATTTCATATATGAATATTTTGTATTAACATCTAAAAATGCCTTTGGTAAGTAGTATATTTACATTAATATAAAATTTTCACTGAGACGATACTAAAGGTAACACTTTTGCTATAGGATTATAAAACTAAGTGAATATTAAATTTCCCGTTTTCCCCGGAAAAGTTGAAAAAATTCCCAGGAATTCCCGGAAATTTTTAATCCCGCCCGGGAATTCTCGGACCCCAAACCCTAGTATTGACGTAATATTCTGTATTTGTATGTTTTATTTTACACTTAGTATGTGTATCGGTCCTCAATTGGACCCAAGTCTAATAAAAGACTCCTCTCCGAATTTTGATATATACAATGGTGTAGAGTATCATATGGACGGGCTTGATCGACTATATCTTTTTTTTTTTTTTTTTTTTTTTGACAAAAAGTTGAACATTGTGTATACTGTTGATTGGAAACCATATTTTTGGAGGTATTCTAAAAATGGTCCAGCTCACGTAAATTAATTAATTGAACCGAAATATTTTGGGAATTAGTTTAAAACATATCAATCTTTGCAACTTTGTTTGTCCCCATACAAATCAAGGCACTTTAATATACAATAGAGTGGCCCCGTTTGTATGAAGGTATCGATGTTCCCATGTAAAGTGAAAAATTTCTTCATTCTTAGATACAGTTTCCTTTCGTGAGCTGCTTTTTCTAGTTTTCGATTTTTTTCATATTTCTGCCAAAGAAACTTATAGCCTGTTTCTCTATGTCGAACGAAAGCTTTCTTTCGCCTTCTAAGCAAACGAAAACTGATTTGGGTTTCTCTAACTCACTTCTATGAGAACAATGAGTCGAACGACAAGTCGAAAATAAACATAAGTGTTTTCATATAAAATTGGGTTTCTGTATTTCGAACGATAAGAACAAAAATGTCAAAATCAGTCACTTGCTATTTTGCTTTCGGCTGGTTGAATTTTTTCAACAAAAATAGGAAAAATACTCACAAGGACATTGCAAATGTTCCTTTATCATGTTTATTATTCATTTTGATACATTTGGTATCCATAATTGACGATTTTGTGTCTAAAAAACAATTTCTAAAAAAAAATCAAAAAAATTTTTATTTTTAAATTATTTTAATTTTGTTTGTTTATTTACTTGGTTGTATATACGTTTAAACAATTTAGTAGTATTTTTAATATTTTTACGAAACAAAGTTACTCTGAAAGAAAAATAAAACAAAAACAATACGAAAAGACGTAACTCCATGTGAACGAAAGCGTAGGAAATACAGAAACCTAAAATTATTCGAATTGGTTCGACTTGCTTTCGTTCGCATGGATTTATTTTATTTATTTTAATTTATTTCGTTGTTTGTTAATAAAAGTATGAAGTGTTATATATCATTAAAAAGTTTATAAAAATACACGTATTATAAAATTAAATGCATATAAATCCTTCTCATATAAAAACATTTGTATATGAAGAAAATTATTTTTTGAATAATTCTAATAATATCATTAGAATTATTCGTGCAACACGAAAAAATATAACCATATACGGACACCAATAAACAACTTTCTAGAACATATGAACTTCATAAGGAATCGTCGTCCGAATCGTCCGAATATGACTCTGATTCAGAACTTATGGTGTCCACAGGCACAACTTAAGAGAGTGCGATTTGCAAGTCAGGGCCATCAACATTATAAACATAATACGAATATTTTTATACCCACCACCAAAAAGATGGGGGTATATTGATTTTGTCATTCCGTGTGTAACATGTCAAAGGAATCATTTAAGACCCCACAAAGTATATATTTTCTGGGTCCTGGTTGAATTCTAAGTCGATCTAGCTATGTCCGTCCGCCTGTCTGTCCGGCTCGAACGGGGCAACGTAGGGAGACGAAAATTGGCACAAATATTTATCTTATATAAGGTTTGTTTGGTATTGAAAATGGGCAAAATCGGTTAATAAACAAAAAAGTTATGGGCTAAAAACTAGAAACACAGGGTGTCCATGAAATACTTTTCTGCTGATATTTCTTCAATAAAAGCACGTACGCCAACGAAATTTTGTACGCATACTTGGTGGATCGACATAAACTCGGAAACCAAAAATGGGCGTGGTCCGCCCACTTTACCGCCCATCTCCCATATATGGTGAAAATCAACGAAATTGTGTTCACATAGTTCAAGGACCAATGTAAAGTCGGAAATTTTTCACTTTTGTGGCTACCTAAACGGTGTTAAGAATCATTCCTAGAAGTTCATATGTTCATATGTTTATTGAGATTTTAGGTACATTTTTGTAGTTGATTGTTTCCTTGAATTTTGAACGGTTTGCTACTCATGGACCTGAACAGGGGAAAAAAGGTAAAAAAAACGATTTTTTTGCGATTTTGATCTTGAAGATGAAGTTTTTTTGATTTTATATATTCACAATTTGTTCTTTATGACAAGAGCTACAACTTTGCCTCAGAGAGCAAAATTCCGAACGGTTTGCAAGATATGAGTCTAAGAAAATGATCACTTTTTTGCAAAAATGACACCGAGGCCCCAAATCTTTGGGGGCCCATAAAAAAAGTGCATGACTTTGGGCAAAACTGGGAGACACGTGTCTTTTTTTTTTGGTCTTTTATCACGTAGTGGTGTCCGTATATGGTTATATTTACATGACTTAAAAAATTACACACAGTGTATTCAAACAAGTTCGAAAATTAAATAACGAAAAAACCGTTTCAATATATCAGCTAAAAATAAAATACCAAATTTTTGATAAAAAATTAAAAAATTTTTGACTAATTTGGATCGGGTCCTAATTTTTTTTTTTTTTTTTTTTTTTTTTTTTTTGAGATCACTAAATGCGCTCTCTAAAAGCCTTTCTTGCTATACAAAGTTTTCATATTATTCCTTTGGCGATAATACGAAAAAAATCGAAAAACCCCAAAAAAAATTTAGAAATAGTATCTTAGAATGAAATAAATTTTCATTTAAGCTAGGAACATCGGCACTTTTCATATCGTCGGTGCGCTAACGTATCGATATTGCATATTTTGTGCTTAGCGGCACATTTTCATAGAAAATTCTTAATTTAGAGCATAGTTTAGCAATTTCAATGGTATATTTTTGAATATTTTCTACTTAAGAGCATAATTTTTAATAATTTTAGGAGCAAAAAAATATTGTTTTAGCAATTATAATGAAAAACAAAGTAGATAATTAAAAATTTAACTAAAAAAATAATATTTTACAGGGCATATTTTTGAATTTTATGGACAAATTTGCGAATATTAAAAACACAACCGAATTTGCAAATTTAATGACGTCAATTAATGCGATCAAAAGATAAAAAATAATAGTGGTGCATATTTAATGCTCTCGATTGTATATTAATTATATAGTTGATTTTTAGAAACTCAAATAACACCACTCTACATACATACATATAATGTCTACAATACATAAATGTTTTTGTACTGATCACCTTATTTTCTTACATATTTTACTTTTAAATCCATCATTTATTTTATTTTTTAAATCACCTACCATGTTGCCTGTTAATAGTCTTATTATAAACTTTTCCATCAAAAACAAGACCATTACTGCTGCTACTGATGCTGCTGCTAGCACTATTTTGTTGCTGTTTTGTATGATTCAATATTTCAACCGGTTGTAAAGGCGGATCTGGCTTCCATGTACCATAAACAATTGATTCAAACACAGGACCCTCATTATACGATGGTGATACAATTTCTGGTTCATCATGAGAAATGCGATCTTCCAAAGTTGGTACAGGTCTCGAAATTAGAGTTGGAGTAGAATATGGTACTATTGGTGGTATGTCCTTTACATTAAATCCTAGTGGAATCCAATCGTCCGTTGTACGAGCAACTGATTTGAATGTTGGTTTTGTTGGTAATCCCGATGAAGAGACAGCAAATGGATACAACATCGGTTGACGTGGTGGCTTTTGAGAATCAAATCCTGGTGGCAAAAGTAAAATCGAAGGTTTGTATGTTGATCGTGGTGAAATACTGGCGGCATTTAAAAGATTTAAATATGCAATAATTACTAAACAAATGAAGTAATATTGTTTTGACATATTTAAGCCTTTTTTAATGGAAATTACAATATTTATTTATTTAAACACTATCTGCAAATGTTCGTTAACAGCATAACGTTCTAGATTGTTTTTTTTTTTTCAATTTTTTCTTCACCAAAATAAAATAGTGAATGGTACGCACATACATACAATGATCAGGAGGTCAACACTAATCTAAATTATTTATTGCTTTTATGGTTTATTACTCTATATATTTTTTTATTATTTCAATTTGATTGAGAAATTTCCACATACACACACTTGTTGCAATATTTCTTTCTTTTTTTTTATTGTTGTTGTTGTTGTTGTTGTCTTAATAGTTGTAAACAGTAGTTTTAGCTTTTCTCTTATGTTTCCAACTTTTCAATTTTCTTTTAAACAATAATTTTCTTATTTTTACACTTTATTAACTGGAAATTGCTTAAAGCACATCTTGACCATTTGTTGCTTCACTTTATCATTAATTTATACCGATACCGGACAACAATATGTTACAATAATATTTTTGCGCGTTCATCATGATTTCTAGTCAGCATCTTTGTTTTAACTGATCTATCAAACACTTCTCCGATTGTTGCAAACCCCATTTCTATTTCTTTTCCTAGTCAAATGGAGTTGTTGTTATTGCTGTTATTGTGGCCGTAACTTAATCATCATCAGTTAGTTGTGCTTCTTGTACGCTAAACATCTTAGTCTACTACAGAGGCCTTTGTATGTAAAATGATCAAATAGCGAAAAAATAGAAATAAAATTAAAGATGTAGCCGTACATTTTTCAATTTCTATTATGATTATGTTGTTGTTATTATTTTTTATGTTTAAACTTCTATTGTTGTAATTTTATTATTTGTTGTATTTTCTTTGTATTTTTGTTATTATTGCTAAACTAAACTATTATAGAAAATCTAATCAAATCGGCAGTGGCTAACCTAAGGCGCTGAAGGTATGATCTATAAACGTTATTACAAATCATTTGATTGCGAACCACTTATGGCATTAATATTTCTATATAGTTCGAAATTATCTCTTTGTCTTCTGATTTAGAGACAAATGATAATTTTTTCATTAATCCAATTTTAAAGACTTTTTAAACTCATGATCATATGTACAATTTATATTTTGAAGTTAAAGTCAGATCTCATTTATATAGAAATTATTTAAAATACGATTAAGTCCTCTTCTATTTAATAAGATAATTATAAAAACAAGTACCTAATTAAAACATAATAATGAATTCACAGAAATAAATAAAAATCGATTTCAATCACAAAATTGCGTATATCAATTAAAATTTTATTGATTTTACTTCATTCATGAAAATTATAATATTAAGTAAAGAAAATACCCAGACAAAATTGTATTAGTTGTACAACTAGTTCCAGAACACATGAAAATAGAATGTACTTGTTCTACTTTGGCGTTACGATCAATGGTTTTTATTTGAAACTGTCACCTCCAGAACTAGTTCTGTGGAAGTGTTAGCTAGCCAGTACCCATTCTATGAAACGGTTCTATAACTAGTTCTTTAATTAGTGATTTTTGTTCGAAATTGTCACATTCGGAACTAGTTCCATAGAAGCGTTAGAGAACGGTTTCAGTACTGTTTTTTTTTTATTTTTTATTCTAATGGACTATTTCCTAAAGGCCACTTTTGAAATCAATTTTAAATACTCATTTTTTAATTTTTGAAATTTTGTATACAAGTTTTTTAAACAGTTCTAGGAAATTATTAGAGAATTAGTTCTTAAGCACTAGTTCTCTAAAACATTCCTTAAAACGAATTTAGAATCAGAATAAGATTCTACTCCATTAGTGTCAAAATTGGTTATGATACCACTAGTTCTGTGGATGTTATATTTAGAATCTGAAGTGGATCTGATTACATCAGTTCTAGAACTAATGATTTTAGAATATGTCCTAAAATTTTTCCTGGGTAATTGCAATTTTTTATAAAGCTCAACAATTATTTTTTTGATCAAATAAATAACAAGTATGTTTGGAATTTTACTAAGAGTTAATCAAATTATTAACTGAATCGATTCAAATGTTAACTGAATGTGTACTATTGCAAAAAAAATATATATGCAATAAAATTTTAAAACTCAAATACTTATTCATGGATATAAGGGGCCTTTAGGAACACCTGAGACAGATTTGTATTCATGCATACACACATACATACATACATACATACATACATACATACATACATACATACATACATACATACATACATACATACATACATACATACATACATACATACATACATACATACATACATACATACATACATATATACATACATACATACATACATACATACATACATACATACATACATACATACATACATACATACATACATACATACATACATACGTATAAATTTATGAACATATATTTTACTTTTCGCTTCCGATAATATCCCTGCAGGAAATTTTTGGCAATTGCAGTAATGGACCGGTCTCTCAGTACATGTTGAGTACCAATTGACACTTAACTCGTCTCCAAAGTTTCAATTGAGAACCAGTTGACACAAACACACTCACTATTTAACAGTTGAGAGTCAGTTTATAACATGCTTGTTAAGTGCTCTATTAGCAACTCGCGCGCAATAACAATCAGTGGCTGCATGCAAAGAAAAAATATGGTTCCTGTGACCATAAACTAAGAGCAACATACTATGATTGTAATATATGATTCCAGGTTACAATAAGTATATTTGTACGTAATCATTATTATGATTCCAATTTATAATTTATTAGTAAGGTTCATAACCTTATTAATAACTTACAGTAAGTTTTATAACCTTTTCTTAAGTATTGCTTTCAATTTCATCATGTTTTTATCATTTAATAATTCCATGTTATCATATATATAAACTAATTTCATCATATATATAATTCCATTTTATCATATATATTATTCCATTCTATCATATATATGAACTAATTCCATCATAACTATAATTCTATTTTATCATATATATAGTCCCATGTTATCATATATATAATCCGATATTATCATATATATGAACCCATATATTCATATTTATATTCACTTGTACCACGATATGTGGTACATTCATCATACTGAATAGAAACAAAACTTGTCAATTTATATTTGTTCATGTATAAACTAAATGAGAATTATAACTACTGGACTGATACACAAAAATATATATTCAAAAGGCATTAAAAGTTAATGGATTAATGGTTGTAGAATTAACCAAATTTGTAAAATGAAATGAATGGTTATGTAATTAACTAAATTGTTGTAGAATTGACTAAATGATTGGAGTTATTCATAAATATGATTTCATATAAACATATTTAAATACATATTATAATTCAGTGAACCATATTAAAATTTTGATTGTGGGTAATTATTAAATGATTAAACAGAATCATAAACGTTCCTATCACGAACACAGTATATTTAAATCAATGAAAAACGACTATATAATCATTGAATAGTTGTGGTGATCATGCTGTAATCATGTTTTTTCTCTGCGTTTGAGTGGTTAGCGTTGAAGACTATAAACAGTGGTGTTAGGTGTGACGATTTTACGTCATTTTGACGATTTTTTTCTATGAATTTTGTAATTTGACGATTGACGATTTTTTATACTAAGTCGCTAATATTTTGACGATTTTCTTAAATGAAATACATTTTACTATATATTTGTGTCAACGATTATATAAATTTCAGAAAAATTGTGTAAAAATTACAATTTGGGAAATCATTCATAATTAACACACATAATTTGGATGTCTTTTTGAGTCATAAATAGAAAATCCCTTACTTTCTTCATTAAAAAGTTTTCTTAATTGGATTGATAAAGATTGATAAAGAATAATACACAGAAAAAACTAAATTTCAAATTCAATAATAAAATTCTTAAAGTCAATAATAATATTTACTGAAAGAGGACCTATCACGAAATTCGTAAAACCAAAAACACTAATTCTTAAATTGTTTATTGAAAAAAATATATATTTTTTTTTTCTTATTAAAATAATATACTATTCATAAAACATAGTATTTGAAAATCTGTAAAAATTTCAAACAATTAAATTGTTAGAATTTAAAAAATATTATTTGGATATAAAAAGATATCCAAACAAGTAATTTTATTGGAAAACAAAGGAAATTTTATAAATGTTTTGTTAATTTAAATTTTTTTTTTTTTATAAAAATAATATACATAATAATAAGCTAAATATAAAATAAGTTAATATAACGTTATTTTGAACTGAACTGAGGCTAGATATAAACCGGTTTATATAATTCCGAATAAATTAGATTGATAATAGCAGGTCCTGCAACTTTTTTTGGTATCTATAATGGTGTATTTACATCACTTTGGTGCCTGTGATGATTGTTAATAGAAAGAATATTGAAAACCATGAATGCTAATGCAACTTAAATGGGTAAATTTGGAACTTAAAACTATACCTTTTAGGAGGAATATTTTGCTCACATCTTTCTGCAAGTAGCAGATAGTTTTTTGGTATTTTTTAGGCTAACAATTTACAAAAATTGCGCTTCCACAAAGAGTAAATATACATTTAACATACACGCAGATAAAAAACATGGTTACAGCATGATCACCACAACTATTCAATGATTATATAGACGTTTTTCATTGATTTAAATATACTGTGTTCATGATAGCAACGTTTATGATTCTGGTTAATCATTTAATGATTACCCACAATCAAAATTTTAATATGGTGCACTTAATTATAATATGTATTTAAATATGTTTATATGAAATCATATTTATGAATAAATCCAATCATTTAGTCAATTCTACAACAATTTAGTTAATTACATAACCATTCATTTCATTTTACAAATTTGGTTAATTCTACAACCATTTAGCCATTAACTTTTAATGCCTTTTGAATACAAATTTGTGTGTATCAGTCCAGTAGTTATAATTCTCATTTAGTTTATATATGAACAAATATAAATTGACAAGTTTTGTTTTCATTCAGTATGATGAATGTACCACATATCGTGGTACAAGTGAATATTAATATGAATATATGGGATCATATATATGATAAAATGGGATTATATATATGATAAAATGGAATTATATATATGATAACATGGGATTATATATATGATAAAATGGAATTATACTTATGATGGAATAAGTTCATATATATGATAGAATGGAATAATATATATGATAAAATGGAATTATATATATGATGAAAT
This sequence comes from Protophormia terraenovae, assembly GCA_951394005.1. NCBI lineage: Eukaryota > Metazoa > Arthropoda > Insecta > Diptera > Calliphoridae > Protophormia > Protophormia terraenovae. The sequence continues at coordinate 60,261,074 of OX596077.1, read as the reverse complement.
GGAATTATATATATGATGAAATGGAATTATTAAATGCTAAAAACATGATGAAATTGAAAGCAATACTTAAGAAAAGGTTATAAAACTTACTAAAAGTTATTAATAAGGTTATGAAACTTACTAATAAATTATAAATTGGAATCATAATAATGATTACGTACAAATATACTTATTGTAACCTGGAATCATATATTACAATCATAGTATGTTGCTCTTAGTTTATGTTCACAGGAACCATATTTTTTCTTTGCGTGTATTTAACGAACTAAATGATTAAAATACATATGTGGAAACTTGTGCCATCGGATTGCGTTAATGTACCCAACGAAACAGCCATCGAATGCACCGGGTATTACGTAGTCTAAAACAAAACAAATTTTATAGTATTGGGAGCTTCTCAACGCATTACTTACGGTAAGATCTTTTAGCACAAAGATATTGTTTTATTGGCTCCTATATTTTTCTTTTTTAAAAATAAATAATTTTCTAATTTTGTTTTATTTCTTGAAAATAAAATTTTTTTGTTGAACATAAATAATTTTCTAATTTTGTATGAAGTTGTCAAGAAATATTCGAAATTATTTACATTCAATTCAATAAAATATTAAAATCAAATAACTATTTTAATAGAATTTAATTTAAAACCAAATAACAGATTGTCAGAAAAAATGTTTTTCATAATTTTTTTTGTGTATGATATAACAGAAATCAAATAAAAATCGTAAATTTTAGCAAAAATATTTTGTATTTACATAAATTTGTTTTTTTTTTTTTTTTTTTTTGTTTTTTGGAAAAAGGAAATCCATAAAATTATCAAACAAAACAAACGAAACTAAAAAAAATCCTTAAGAATTTTATAATTTAAAATAATTCAATAAAGATTTAATAATATTTTAAAAATAATTCAAAGAAAAGTTCATAACTAAAAAATATGTTAACGTTTGAATTTTTTTTATTTAATTATACAATGAGTCAAATTTTTTTCAAAACTCGAACAGTTATTTCAGGGGATATTAATAATAATTATAACATTATATACTACTATATATTTGTAAATAATATATCTGTAGACTTTTTTTTTTTGATATGTCTGGAGAGCTAAAAAACAGTTTTAAGAATTAAAAATTTCCATGGAAATAATAATTATTCAAAAATTAAAAAAACGAAAAATTATAAAATAAAAATAAACATTAATTGAATAAAAATAATAATAAAAAAAATGTTTAAAAATTAAACAATTACCGAATTTTTATCAAATTTTTGTTATATTAAACGACACTGAACCTGTCCTCTTGGACCAGTCCTGTGACCTGTCCCAAGGGACTAATTAGCCACCTCCAATGACAACAGGTTCCTGTCATATAAAGTTACAGAACTGGGACCGGTCACTAACCCTGAGAACCTGTGACGTGACTAGTTTTACTCTATTAATTGTACACCAACCTATCCTATTATGAATGATAGATGATAGTGAAAAGGAGTCTTGGTTTCTAACAATTCAAAGACACTGAAACTAAAATTGATGTGGTGTTCTCAGTAATTGATATACTCATTTTGGTGAGAAGTGCAAATTTAAAAATTTTTTTGATTTAAATATTATTTATGTATATGTTTAACCAACATATGGGGGTATATAGCCAATATATTTTTTGTTGATCTCGGCTTTGATATTTTTGAATTTTACAAAAAAAATTAAAAATTTTCAAAGTTTGGATAGCGCTTGGAGTGAAACCTTTACCCAAAGTGCTTCCGATTTTGCTTTACACGCATTTACGTTAAGATTTCTTTTGAAACCATTACAAAAATTCTGTATTCTAGAACAAAAAAATATTTTGGAAGTGAAAGAATATTACCACCTTTTTTGGAAAAAAAAAAAAAAAAACCGAAAAATGTTAATTTTTTTTAAGTTTCAACTCTAGATTTATATAACGTTTTATTGAATAGATAATTTTTCCTGTGTATGATATAACAGAAATCAAATAAATATTTCTAAAAAGGTATGATATCCAAAATTCAAACGAAAATTTTTCTTTTCGAAATCCTAATATTTATATGATTCTTGCAGCAATATTATTTAGAATTTTGTGAAAAATTTATTGGATATTTTCAAAAAATTTTAGAACCCAAATTAAGGCCCCCAAATTTAAAAATAAAAATTAAAAAAACGAGGCTAAAAATAAGGATAAAATTTGCTTCGACCTAAATATCCCTTAAACTAAAAGAGTTAACCTGTACATTCAAGTATGTTTTTTATAGATATAAACTTACGAGCAATCAATTATATTCGTTAGATTGCATTTGATGAAGTATATGTAAAAATACATTTTACATATACGTAAAATTTCTTAACGTTAATAAATGAATTTTTGGCAAATTTAAATAATTTACCCGAGGTGACCAACTTTAAATGTCCATCCTCTACCCACGTGGCCCACTAGGAAAACAAATCAGCTCTGACCATAAGAAATTTTATTTCGTTATCTGCAAAGGTTCACAAGTTACAGAATTATTAAAAAAATAGTTCTGGGACCACTGTGGTCCCAAATAGATCCAAAAACATAAAAAACAACTCAATTCTACTGCTTTTTAATTCAGATTTATCACTTTTTGTCTCTCTGAATCACTTTCTGAGTCGATTTAAACCTTGTAAACAAAGCACAAGTCGCAATTTTATATATATATCTTGATTATTTTGGTACAATGCGGAAGTCTATTTCACCTAGCCCCCATACAAGTGTCCTCCAGGAATTGAGGTTTAACGATCATAAATGCTTTAAATATGGCCATATTTTTAAGAAATTCGATGCGAAGAAATCACAGTGCCAAATTTTATGTCCATAATTTATAATAGTTCCCATATAAATCCACTTTCGGAAATCACCCTAAAGCGCATAAATTCATATAAATGTTAGTATTAACGTAATATTCTGAATTTGTATATATTTTTTTTAAACTTAGTAGAAGTGTTGATTCATAATTGGCTATAGGTCTAATATATGAATTTTGATGCAAATACATGATGGTATAGGGTATAATATGGTCGGGCTTGACCGACTATATCTTTCTATCTCCTTTTTATTTGCAATAATCTTGCGTACAAACGTAATAATATTAAAACAAATATATTTTTGTTAATATCTCGAAAACTAGAACTAATTTTAATGATGTTTCGATTTCAGTTCCATAAATAACCTTAAATCCCACTTTTGACTCCTCCATTCCAAATTTTTACATATTTTGGTAATTAAAAAGTTTAAACATATTGCTTCACATTGCATAATACTTTAACATTTTTTATGCATATTTGCTACATCAAAACTCTAACATCTTAAACATTAGACTTTTTTTAGTTTTTTATGGCACTCACTTTAGAAAAAGGTTGTATCCAAGCATCATAAATAGTTTATAGTCATATATGTATCTATCTAATATTGAGCTTAATTTACATATTAAATTTATCCGCATGCAAATAAATACGGGCATCTAATGAAATTAACTTTAACAAAAAAAAAAAAAAAAAGAAAAAATGTGCTGTAATTAATGCCAAATACTTAAAACAAAAAGAGTGTTAACAAAAGAATTTAATGATCTATGAAAACTTTTCAGCAAAAGTGTTCCAATGAATTTATATAAAAAATCTCTTTTGTTTAAGAAGACGTAAAACAAAAAAACTCAAAATTAATGCAAAATAAAGAAATAAAATCTAAATAAAAACGCACAAAATATTTAGAGAAAATCATAAAATTAATAAAACTTTTGTTGTTGTTTAATGTGTATGTGTTTTATTATTTTTGTAAATTTCTATTTCTATTATAAATTCTATATCTTCGCTAAACATACTTTAAATCATTAGTGAAGATTGAAATGTAGATGGGAGATTGAGTTAGAAAGATGACTGACCTACAAACTTGTTTATATTCGTTCATTTAATGATTAGTTTATTTGTATCGAATAGAATTACGGTTTTTTTTCTTTTCAATTCATTCGCAAATACACACACATACATTCATATATATACATTGTATGTATGTATGTATGTATGTATGTCATTTGTTGACAACATTTTATTGTAAATTTACGAGATAAGTAGACATTTGTAAACAACAAAAGGTAAATGATCAATGATTAATGATGACACACTTCAAAAATTCGTCAAAATACTATAGTATAATATAACAATAACAATAACAATGATCAATCAGACTGTTTCCGTTAAAATTATTTAACAAATAGTTTTTGCCAATTCATTCATTTTAGTTGTTTACTTTTTATTTAAATTTCTAAACTGATAAGAAGAAATTATAAAAAAAATTTATATGTATTACGAAACTAAGAGGATTTTAATTTGTTGAAAGTAGTTTTGCTTTTATGGGTTAAATACAAATTAAAGTTAGTTACAATTAACTTTTTGGTATTATTTTATTTATTAACAACGAGCTGTAAACCCGCTACTTCGTCAGCGGAATTTTTCTATAAAAACCATACTATATAATAAATTTAAACTAAGATTCTTAACTCCCTTGGAATCATTTTTAATAATGTTGTTATGTAGGAATTTACAACAATAAACTTTTTAAATATATTACCAAAAAAAGTACCAAAAATTGCAGTAAAAAAAGGATTTTCGAAAAGTACAAAAGGCATGTTTGATATATTTCTGTACCAATTTTTAACATCTTTCATGATCAAAATTTAAAAAACTATCAAAGTATTTCTATTATTATTTTTTTGTATAAAATAATGTGACTAATAGACCTTGAGAATTTTTATCCATAAATAACATCTCTTTAATTTCAGGTTTCTAATGTTAGAATAACGAAAAATAAATATTAGAATTACGAAAAAGAATATTAGAATAAAGAAAAAGTACCACAAAATTCATTTAAGGTTTCTGATTCACTTAGGACCTTACATCTTCAATTTTATGTTTCTAAGGATGAAAACTACAGAACATTCAAGAAGTACTATTAGAAGAACGAAAAAAGATACCACAAAGTCCCTTCTTATGGATTCTCATTCATTTAGGACTAAATATCTTTAATTTTATGTTTCTATGTTAAATATTATAGAAAATTCAAAAAGTACCATTAGAAGAACGAAAAAGTACCATAAAATCCCCTCTTATGGATTCACATTCACTTAGGACCACATATCCTTAATTTCATGTTTCTAGGTTCATAATTATAGAAAATTCAAAAAGTACCATTGAAATAAAAAAAAGTACCACAACGTCCCCTCTTATGGATTCTCATTAACTAAGGACCACATATCCCCAATTTCATGTTTCTAGGTTCATAATTATAGAAAATTCAAAAAGTACCATTAGAAGAACGAAAAAGTACAACAAAGTCCCCCCTTGTGTATTCTTTCCAACATCGGACCATACGTATTTAATTTCATGTTTCTAGATTAAATATTACAGAAAATGCAAAAAAGTACCAATAGAAGAAGAAAAAAGTACCACAAAGTCCATCCTCTTGAATTCCTACCCACAGGACCATTTATCTTTAAGTACCACAAATTCCACTATTGTGAATTCTTATCTACATTTTCTTAATTTCATGTTTCTATGTTTAATGTAATTGAAAATTTATTATTAAGTTTGAATAAAATGTAATTTCCCGCCTTTACCCCTTTTTTTGGTACTTTTTTTCGAAGTATCAAAAATTGTATTCCAATAAATTTCTAAATTGTAGTGGTATACCATATTAAAATACTCATATGAATATTTCAATAAATATAAAAAAATGTTTTATGAAAAAAGTACCAAAAATAGGTACGATTTTTACCCCTTAAACGTCTGAATTTCTAAAAAATACCAAATTTGTATTTCTCATTTTTTGATAAGTTATGAATACGACATAAATTTTATCTGTATGCTGATTGGTTTCAAAGATACATATGGAGCCAAAAAAGTACAAAAATACAGTTTTTACCCGTTTTCTCCCTAAAACGGCCGATTTTCAAAAAAGTACCAGACACCTGTCCAATTATTTTTTAAATGAATAGCGATAACTATTCAACTTTTTTTGTATCATTATTAGTTTGCGAGTTATAAGGTTACCGATTTTACCCGTTTTTACCCTTTTTTACCCCCTAAACATTCGAATTTCCAAAAATCCCGTCAGTCAGTCAGTCAGTCAGTCAGTCACGTTACTCTTTTATATATATAGATAAACACATATTATGTATTTTTAGTACTAAATGTTCAATACAACAAATTTATGTTCAATTTACACTTCGAGTTATGGAACGATTAGTTTAATTTTGATTTTAGACAGATAATTAAAAAAGTCAAGCATAATTCCTATTGCTGAAGTTTGCCATGATAACAAACGATTCTGTATACATATATATTTAGTCTAGGCTGCACCTAGGACCTGGCCTTTTTACCGTTTTTAGAAATATTTTATTGTCCGATTTTATCAAACGATACCTTTTTGGTTTTCCAATGAAGTATAGAATTAGATTATGTATTAAAAAGTATGTCTTTTAATAAAGTATGGGTCAAAAATAGATGTACATTCAAAATAATAGAAGAAAAAATACAAAAACTGAATTTGTGTCTTAAATATTCATCATAGTTTTGCTGTTAATTTAAATCCATATATACTTTTTAAAAAGGATAATTTAAAAAATGCCTATTTGCCGAAATTCGAATCAAATCGAATTCAAATCGAAGATACGACTTAGTCATAAAAGGTTTTGACTAGGGTGATCGACGCGGTTTTCCAACCGGTTTTAAAACCGGTTTTTTCAGTCAATGTGCTGTCGGTTTTTTCAAAATGTTAATTTTTCGAATGTCGAATAGACCGGTTTTTTTAAACACAAAAAACCGGTTTTAAAAATAGCATTTTATTTCAGAAAACATGTACTAAATAGTAATATTTGAATCGAAATTTAGGAATAATTTTTTAAATATTCATAAAGACTGATTTCTTATGTTTTTAAAATATGGTTTAAGTCTAAATTGGAATTTATTCTGTAATATTAAACAAATAAATAATTAATAATTATCCTGTATGAATTTTTTAATCTATTGTAATATACGTAATATTTTAACACCCAATTTAATTTTTTTTATCCAATATTTCCTTTATTTTTTAAAGGTGTTGTGTTAAAAAAGTTTCACCTGCAGAATCGTTTCAATTGAGACAGGCTTACATATTAAGCCATGGTTTCTGTTTATGCTAACTTAAATTTAGATGATTTTTTCTACAATTTTGAAACATAATAATCTTCTAGTCATCTAGATATATAATTTGCTTAGCATTTTTTTTCTTTCCAGAGCTTTCTGAAGCTACCAAACGACGTAGAAAATTAATATTTAGCTTAATTATAAAACTTTTTGTCCAACAAATCCTAATGGAGCCATATTTTGAAATTTTTATCAGGGAGCGGATATAATAGGATTTATATGTCTTTTTCTAAGAATTTTTTTTCTTTCCAGAGCTTTCTAAAACTCCCAGAAGACATAGAAAATTAAAACTCAGCTTAATTATAACCCTATTCGTCCTACAAATCCTAACGGAGCCAGATTTTGAAATCTCTATCAGGGAGCGAAAATACATGGATCTATATATATGGATTTAAATATATCTTTCCTAAGCAATGTTTCCTTTCCAGAGCTTTCTGAAGCTCCCAGACGACGTAAGAAACTAAAAATCGGCATACTTATAAAACTATTCGTTCAACAAATTCTAATAGTGCCAGATGTTTCTATCAGGGACCAAAAAGTCTGTTTTGGTATTAATAACTTTTGAGTTGCTATACTTATTGTTTGCTCTCCAAATCCTATAAAAAACTGATCTGTATTTCGGCCATTTACGACGATTTTTTTATTTTGAAAGGTTTACGAATTTAAAACTTTAATCAATATTATTCCAATAAATTTGAACGGCTTCAAATAATTGACTTCGATTAGGGAGGGGAAAGTGTCTAAATGTTGTTCATATTTTTTTCTTTTAATTTTCGGATTTGTTTGTGCATATTTTCATTATTATATTATTTTTCCTGACATTGTCAGGCTTTTACGCTTGTATTTAATTAATTTTAACTTAATTATAAGAATTGATTTTTTTAAAGAAATGTAGTCTTTTGATATAAATATTAACTTCTGCAAAAAACCGGTTAACCGGTTTTTTCTGAATTACAAAAAGTGCAACCGGTTTTTTTAAAATACCAATTATTCGAACTATTCGAAAACCGGTTTTTCAAAAATGTCGAATAATCGATCACCTTAGTTTTGACCTAATCATTTTTTATTTTCTATAATGTTGTCTATAAACCTGCAAAGTTTTTTTCTAACTTTTTTGAAATTTGTTTAACAAACTTTTTCAAAGTTTGAAAATGGAGTTTTGAAACAGTTTTAAAAATGTAAACATTTTTTAACCGGGCATGAAAAGGTGTTTGGATTATCCTGCAAAAACAAAAACGTATTTTCAGTAATTATGATTTAAATTTAATTGAAAATAGCTTTTGGTTTAAATATCTATTAAAAAATTAAAAATTTCGTTGTACGCTCCTTACACAAGTGTTCTAAAACACATTAAAATGGTCTGAATAATTCGTAATAACGTTAACATTTTGTTACTGATTTTTTAATATCAAATTTTTTCTTAAAACCGTAAAAAGGCCAAATTTTTCTCATATAAACGCACCCTTCAAACTTCAGGTCCGATGCGGCACGGGTTAACGTTATTCGATTTTACTAATATTTCACACAGTCCTTTTTTGCAACCCAAAGAACAATTCTAGAGGGAGTTACGGTCGAAAGTTGGTAAATGTTGGTGCAGTCTAATGTAGGTGTTAAAGCGATTTTAATTAAATATACTACTCACAATCACTAATTCTTGTGATTAAATGTATTATAATTACTTACTATGAGAATGCTGAAGATATTTATAATTATTTGTATTAACAATATGTCGAATTATATCCTTTTAAATAACTAACCACTTTCGGATGTTTAAACCGTATTTATATTAGTTTTAAGTTAAATAATTGAAAAATACAGTCGAACACGGTTATAACGAACTATTGCTATAGCGAACTACGTTTATAGCAAACACGGTTATTGCGAACTTTTTTTTATAACGAACATATTTTTATGGTCCCAAAAAAATATTTCATGCAACTAGCACAAATACTAGTTTCAAATAAATAAAATTGCACATTTAAAAAAATTTCAAAAATTTAGAAACTAACAGAAATAACTTTTATTCATTTCAATTAAAATTATTGGACAAATACAAATAACTTTTATTAATTATTAACATAACGCATACAGATTTATAGAAAATAGCTAAAAATAGAAATTAAGAGGATTAAAATCTAAATAATAAAAAATCGTTGTGCCTCAAAGAGTAAACATCTCATAAAATGGCAATTTCAAAACATCGGTAATAAAATAAAATATTGAATGATTATAAAAAATATAATTAATCTCAATTTGCCATTTTTGGAATGACTGGTGAATGGAAAAAATATTCTTCCTGATATACTGAAATCATTAATATATAAGTCATAAATACAGTTCATTTTTAAAGCAAAGAAATACGATTTAATTACAAATATTAGTATCTTAATGAAATACATGTATTTTGTTTTCAAATAATTTGTTCTTGAAATTTTACGGATATAATGCACTACGTTCATAACGAACTAAATTTGTCGGTCACTTCGAGTTCGTTATAACCGTGTTCGACTGTATTATTTTATTTATAAATTTCATTAGATGCATAAATTAATTTGCAATTTTTCAACTGCATTTCTTACAAAATTTGTTTAACCATAAAATTTTAAATAGATATTTTATTGAAATTGGACAATTTCACTAATTTTTATAAATAACTTTACTTTGATAAATATTTTCTAAATTTTTTATAAATAAACCAAAAAAAAAAATTTTAAAATAAAGTTTATGCTTTTAGTTAAAAAAAAAATAAAAAGATAAACAAATAAACGTTTTTTTTTTTTTATATGAGAAAATTTGTATATGTTTTTTTACAAAAAAAAATATATATATATCGTCCATTCCATGAAAGAACGCCCAAGAATATTTTTCATGTCTTCCGATTTTAATAATATTTGGCATACGCATACGCTATGGAGCCGTTTAAATATGTCCGTTTTTATTTTTTTGAATTTTGAAAAATTCGCGAATTTATTCGCGATTTAAATTTTTCAAAAAGTGAAAAAAATGACAAAAGTGTCTAACTTTAAACACCAATATCTCTAAAAGTTGTTAATGCATTCATAATGCAAATGCAATTTTTTAATGCATTTTTGGAAAATGTCTACCCTTTCATTTTTTTTCTTCTTTCGATATAAAAAACATTATTATGTTTGCTAAAAATTGCAATATAAATTGTTCTGGGACAAAATGGTTCACTATTTTAAAAAATTTTTTCAAAATATTTATTCAAATTTTTTCATACAAATTTTTTATTTTTTTTTTAATTTTCGTATTTTTTATTTTTTGTGAGCATATTTTTAAATAAATTTTGACCATAATAATTCATTATTTGTTATTTGCGGTAGAAAACCTATTTATCCCAGATTAAGTGCTGATGTTTTATATAATAAAAATATTTGCCTTCAATATTAAGCAAAAATATTTTAAATCAAAAGGGTAAAAATTTCTTAAAAATGCATCCTAAAATTGCATTCTTTTCGTGAGTGCATCTTTAGCAAAAAAAATATTTTTGATTTATACAATATAATTTACAATATTTATTGTAATAAACTTTACCCTAGTTTTTAAATCAATAAAATCTCACGTATAGTTAAGGAGTTATAAATATTTAAAGTCACATATTACTAAAAAAGTATAACCAAAAAAGTTAAAAATCAAAATTTATAAAAAATTTTAATTTTTGTATGAAAAAAAATGATGGAAATTTTTTTAAAAAAATATTTAAAATAGTAGTCTTTATTGTCCCAGAACAGTTCTTTTTGTATTTTATAGTAAAGATATTGCTTTTTAACATATTAAAAGAAAATTAAAATCGGAAGGGTAGAAATTTTTCAAAAATGCATCCAAAAATTGCATTTGCATTATGAATGCATTCGATAATATTATTTTTAAATTACTACATTTATAGTGGACTTATTCTTCTTAAATATGCAATTTAAATCATTAAAATCCGTTAACAACTTTTTCAGATATTGATGTTTAAATTAGACACTTTTGTCATTTTTTTCACTTTTTGAAAAAATTAAATCGCGAATAAATTCGCGAATTTTTCAATATTCAAAAAAATAAAAACGGAGATATTTAAATGGCTCCATAGGTTATATGTGTACCAAATATAAACAAAATCGGATGACCATCCGTAAAAAAATTTACATTTTTTATAAATCTTTCGTGGAATTGAAGATATATACTACTATACTACAGCTTCTAGTCACAAAAATACTTTAATTTAATTGTTTAATCAATGTATCAAGTTTTACATTTATTTAAGAAAATAAAAAAATCGAATGGGGTGAAATTTTTTACAAATGCATTCGCATTATACACACAGAAATAAGTACATAAATTAAAAAATTTTGTTTATAAATATTATGAATCGAACATGCCTTCTTCTTTCCCAAACTTTTTTCATAAAAAGTAAAATTTGTTTCATAGATATTATTAAATTATATTTAATGAAAATTTTAGAAATTTTGCAAGAATTTTGCTAAATTTTTTATTTATATTTATAAGTTTTTAATGCAAATGAAAATAAAAATAGTTAAAAAAGAAAATATTAGCAATAAATTAGCTAATAAGTCTTCTTGACTTTTGATTTATATAGAAAAAGTTTTAATATTTAAGAAATTATTCTTAAATATTATGAACTAAAATCAATGAAACTAAATTTTTATATTTATGTACAAAGTTGTTTCTGTGCATGAATTTTTTTTTTTAATATTTATTTTTTTAATTATGGTATTAAAAGAGGTAAGTTTTTCTAATGACTTTTAAATCAAAGAAATCGGACTTAAACTTCATAAAAAGAGAAATATTTTCATTTTTGCAAAATTCAAAACGTGAATAAAATAGTTTTAAATCTTTTTTTAGTTTAAAAATATTTTAATAGATAAGTCAATATGGTTTCGCAAAGCATCCAAAAGTAAAATACACTGAACCAAATCTCGTAGGTAATATTGACGAAAAATGTTCGTAGAATTTTAAAGAAAAAAAAAAATATTTAAATTTTTTGTAAAAAATATTTTTTTGTAAAATATGTTGATTTGAATAAAGTTTCGTTAAAAAATTTACAAAAAATCTGTTAAATCTACAAAAATTTAGTTAAATTGGCAGTAACTCTTAAACAATTGGCAATAAGAAAAACAATGCACAATTTTATTAAATTTAACGTCCCAAAAAGAAGTTAAAATTATCTGTTGATTTAACTACTATTTTTCGTAAATTTTAAAATTGACTAATTTTTTTAATCAATTTGAATAAAATTCGTCAACTGGACTAAAAATTTGTAGATCGACTTAAAACATATACATTTTAAGAAACTAAATAATTGGTTTTATTCAAATTAAATAAAATTCTTCAATTTAAATAAATATTTTCAAATTAACTAAAGGCATGTAGAATTGAAGAAAATTCTTCAGAAGAAGTTTGTACGTCTTTTTATTTAGGTTAATAAATAAATACAATTACAGTTTTGGATAATATGTAAAAAATACAAAAGTATATAGTTCTTATAATTCTATTATTTATTTAGTTTTTACTATATACCCAGCAAAAACTTTGCTTGCCATGTAATGAGTTAAGAAGCTAATATAATGGCTTTTCACAACTTACACATTAGATGAATAACTCATTATTTTAACACGGCAATGTCATTGGAGGCAACTACTTACTATATATTATTACTGGTAAGTATTTCAGAAAGTCCTTACTTAAATGTCATTGCAAGAACTAATTACTATGAATCTATACAATAAATCATTAATTTCAAAGTATTACAAAAGTCATTATTATCAAAATGAATAGTAACTCGTTACATTATCGGTTACAAATAAGTACTGAAATATGGAACATTAAAAACCATATATTTTTTTTGAATTTATTTATTTAAAACATAAACAATTTAAAATATTCAAATTACAGTTCTAATTTTTCATAAGTAAATTATCATGTATGCATGGAGTACCCCAATGGATTTATTGACAATAAGCTAGTCTGCCTGCCTTTCGTCATGTGTTCGACTCCACCAAAGGCTGGTGTTTATAAGATTGATAAAAAGTAATATTTCCAAAAATCCGATCTCAAGTAATTCATTACATATCAGGTTAAAAGTAAGTAGTTACTAATCTATTTTCATGTAATGCAGACAGTATGTTGTTATCATTGAAAAGTAACTATATCCGTAACCACATGCCATTACCAAGTTTTTGCTGGGTATGTATAAAATTTTATAAAATATACATAAACTAATTTACTTTGACCAAAATTAAAGAAAAAAGAGTAGTAAAAATAAATAAAAATTCATCAATAATGATTAAAAAATTAAATAAATTTTACTAAAGATATGTAAAATTGAAGAAATTTTGCTAAAATTAACCATTTTATTTTAGTGAAATTGAATAATATTCTTTAAGTTGACTAAATATCTTCAAATTTACTAAAGACGTGTAGAATTGAATAAATTTCTTTAATTTAAATATTTTTTTGGTCAAATTGAAGAAACATATGTAGAACTGAAGAAATTTCTTTCCTTTTTCTTTTCCTTTTTTAAATTTTTTTTATACATTGCTATAGATCATCCAGAAATAGACGTTAAAATAATATTGAGGTTACATTGAGTTATAAATCAAAATTGGCATAAATTGAAAGACATTGATCGGCAACTAGTGCACATCTGATATACTTAATAAATGGTACGGAAGTAGTTTATTAAATTTTTAAAAAATGTATATTTTTATTTTCTCACGTCGATATCGATTAAACACTTGTACTAAAATGTGGGTTGTTTCCATTCGATCATATCAAGGATCCAGCATGCAAACTTGTTACAAACAATGAAACAAATGGAGAATATACCTGAAGGTAATATATTCCAACTAAATTATAAAATAACAGAATTTCTTAAATATCTTTTTTTATATTTCAGACGGTAGTTTATTTGGTTTATTTTACCTTATTGAAAACCTTTTAGACCCTTCAGCATAAAATTACTCATAATTAAAGCTTTCGCCACGCAAGTTTGAACTAAATTTAATTAAAATATTTTATTATATTTTTAAATATTAATTTATTTTTACTCTTTTACAATAATTGAAATAAATAACGTTATTTCATTTACAAAAAGAATTTTTTTTTGTTTTATATAAATATGTAAATCGTATGCTTATTTCTAACTTAAATTATATATTTTTTTATATATAAGGAGTGAGATCGAAAAATTCTTAACACACATTTTGCCTCATAACTTTTTTCGGAATCAATATTCAAAATTTTTTTTGATCTAGTTATCATGGAAAAATACTTCAGTTATTATTTTTAATAACAACCATGTTAATTTGTCCTTATTTTCATCAAAACAAGTGACAAAGAAGATTTACGTCCTACAAGTTATTAAAAAATTTCAAAAAATCCAAATAGGTCTTACAAATAATTGGCCACAGAATTAAATGTCGTCCGTAAAACCGTTTCTAATGTTATTAAACAGTATCAGGAGAATTTGACTATTGATGTGAAACCTAGTTCGGTAAGAAAAAAGGACCACATGATATTGGGAAGGCCAGAAAATTGAAGGGATATTGAAAGGAACTCCAAACACATCTGGTAGAAAATCAGCTCAGTTTTCTCAGTGCTTCGACTATTTGGTGTGAAAATTTAAAGCTAATGGGAAAGTTGATAACATATAAAGTTCAAAAAATTCCAAACTGGAATTCTGCAAAAAAAATTACAAGCCAAAAATAGGACTCGGAATTTAAAACCAAATTTCATACAAAAATACTCAAGCTGTATAATTGACGAAGAAACGTAGGTGCTGGCAGAATCTTCACCGCTTGTGTCTCAAAAATTTTTATTGCTAATGCTCGAAGCAATGTTGGAGATAAGTTTAAGACCCAAAAGAAGCAAAAATTCCTTACAAAATTCATGGAAAGTCATTTGATACATTCGGATCTATAAATACCAAAATATGCATAAAGAAATATTTGCAAAAAAGGCTTCTTCTTTTCTTAAGAAAGCACAACGTGTCCACATATTTTTAGACCCATTTGGTATCATGTCACTACGGTAAGAAAGCTCTGGAGTGGTACGAAATCAATAACATAGTTTTAGTACCAAGAGAGGTCAATTTTCAAAATTGTCCATAGCTTAGACCAGTGGAGAGATATTGAGCTCTTGTGAAAAGTGGATTCAAGAGCACAAAAAAGGTGTCCCAAAATACTGAAGATTTTAACAGAAGATGTGCACACTGTTCCAAAAAAGTGACTGAAGCAACTATCAAATCTCCAAAGAAAGGGTTTTCAAAAATGGTCCACAATTTTATAGTTAGTGGTTAGAACCACAAAAATTATATATTTCTGTGATCTGTGCTAAATTATCAAATGATTAAAAAAAATAATGAAAACTCTAAGATCAACCGTTTCCAAGTTATTGAATATTATGTATGTTAAGAATTTTTCGATCTCACTCCTTATATATATTTTTATATTATTAAAGTGTTTAAAATTTCTTATTTGTTTTACTTTTGATGATAGTAACTTAAAGTAAATTTTCCTACAGGGTTTTAAACAGCACTTTAGAATTGACAAAATTTTGTCAATTTGAATAAAATTCAAATGTTAAAATGAATAAACATTCTTCAATTTGAAGAAAAACATTAGTTAATTTGAAAAATATTTTTATTCAATTCAACAAAAATTTAGTAGATTTAAATAAAATTATTTAGTTAAATTGAATATAAATTCTTCAATATGAATAAAAAATTTAGTTAATTTGAATAATATTTTCTTCAATTTGACTAAAAAATTGTCAAATTAAGTACCTTTTAATTAACTAATTGAATTAGTCATATTGACGAATTTTCGTCGATTTAACTAACTTACGAAAAATTAACAAAAATGTCTGTGCTCATTTTTTGATTCAGTGTATGAACCAAATCTGAGACCTAAGTTATTTTTTTTTTTTATATGAGATGTTTCATAGAATTCGTGGTATATTTATGTTTATATTCTGGATTTACATGCATATGTACTAAATTTCATTTCCCTCTAAAATAAATGTGATTCAATATACATTTTTATAAGAAAAGTCTACACGAAGCGTCCTTGATTTAAATTTGGTGACTAAATATAAATATAACAAATATGTTAACACATATGTTATTTACACACAGACAAAAGATTGATTGGAAACGATTACGAAAGCAAAAATTTGATTACCACACTTGATATTTAATAGCAGTAGTTAAAAACTGCTAAACACAACAGATTTTTCATGTTTCTAATACTTTGCACTTAATTGTAATGAAATAATGGTTCCCACAACAGTAAAGTTTGTTACGAAAATTATTTTTTTTATTTATTTATAAATTGAAAGAGTTGACCGAATTTAAATATAATTTTAACGATTTGCTATGTGAAATTGATTGTTCCAATCGTTTGTTTTGTGTAATAATTAAAAAATTCTGTTTGAATTTAAAATAAAATTCGGGGCTCACAGTCGATAATTAGTTAATTATTTTTTGACATACTCACAAAATAAATTTTCAAAAATAAACAATTTTGTTTTGAACTAGATTACAAAAATTCAACAATAACACCAAAAATTCGATTTATAAATTTAAATAAGTATGATTTACATACATATTTATTTAGAAAGTTTCACTGGTGTGGTAGATATACCTTTACTGAAGATGTAAGTATTCCATAAAATAGAAACTTTTCATAAAAATAATACAACTAATATTATATTGTATTTAGTTTGAAAAACTGAGGACAAATTGGTTTTTGCTCTTCCGTGCTGGCTACCAAGCAACTAGAAGTTAAATTTTGTATCGTTTTCTGGTTTTAAAGGTATAAATTAAAGGTAATCGAGTTTAAATTTAACATATTGCAAAAAAAAAACATAATTTATAAATGAAGAACATTTATATTTATTTGTCGCCAATTGTATTTTGCAGATTTGTTGGAGATGCGAAATAAAATTCCATTAGCTTCTGAATTCTTATGCAGAATGTTTTTTCATATTTGTTGCCAATAGAATTTTGAGTCACCTTTTGTTATAGTGTTCACGTCATTTAGTCATTAAGGAGGGCTACATATCATTGCACAGAATACTGTTTTAACCATATGGAAATGTAACACTAATGGGGGTAAATTATCTGTTGCTTCATAAATATTTTGTAAATAAGTGCTGCCCTTTATTTAACATGCCACATACTTCAATATAATTTCTGTATTGTTTTTTCAATTTATTTTTTCAATAAAGCAAATTTCAAAACCAAATTTTGTTTTCATTCACAATAGTTTATAATTTTATTAGTTCATCGCATTGAATTCATTTTGAAAACAGTTATGTGTACCATATTTATACGATAATGGCAACCGAATTGTGTGAAAGTACTCGTAACCGACAAAATTCGATTGGCGAAGAATTCGGTTGCAACAATGAATCTATTTTCTCTGTGTAGTTAAATAGTTTTCTCAACCTCTTTTTTAGATTTTGCCTTCAAGGACATTATCGAATCGAAAATCATTAAAATTTCACAATTTTAACTACTCACATAACACAAAATTTCAACGAATTCCGTTAATTTGCTGTAAATTTTTTAATTTTTTCACTTCCTGGATGAGAGTTATGGGTATTATTTCCTTGATTTTGACCTAATTTTATTAACGCATGACAACTTCTTCCATTTTGGGTTCACGAGACTGTGCGACTTCTGGCGAATAGCATCATAAAAAAATCTTAGTTATTTATTGATACAAATATTTCTGTAGGCTACTTGTACTTGTTGTGGCAACATGCATGATTTTTTCCACACTTGACACATTTCATACGTGTTAAACACTCCTTTCCTGTACACACCAACAATACAAAGTTCACAATGACTAAAATGTTTTAAAGAATTTTTTAAGAATAAAAATATATTTATTGCTTTAATGTGCCCATGCGTTTATTTTAATGTTTGCCAAAAAAGATATGACGCAATTATTTTAATGACTGAGATATACATAAATCGTAAATGCATACAAGTGAACAGAATTTGGTTTGTTACATACATATCTATGTATATACATTTTATTGGTAATGAGCAGAATATTTTAACAAAAAAATTTTTTTTTTTTAATTAAAAAGCCAAATTTATGCATAAAATTTGTATTTTGCGTCACCAATAATTAGTTTAAAATAAACATTTTTTATTAACATACTTTCTATTGTGAATAATTAATTAAAGAAATTGAATATTTTTTCATAAATATTTGGAGATAAATATTTTAACACTAATTTATGTAGGCAAGTAATCTATAACGTAACAATGAAGGTATTTATTTCGTATTTAATATGTAATTTAAAAATTATACAAAAAAATACAATAAATATTGATCCATAAGAAATTATTTTCTTGAGTCGCTATTAGTAGTACATATTTTATAAAATTTCACATTTTATTCATAAATATGTATGCACATCTCTATCCCTCTATTTGTAATTTCTTTACTTATAGACATGATATTCAAAGAAAAAAACATGATTTTCACCATTAAAAGCTTTTTATCGCAAATTGGGAAAATTAAAAATTAAAATCGAGGACATGAATATATATGGGAAATTCTCCTTATGTATTTTTTTAATTTTCAGGGTTCAAAAAAAATTTAATATTTTTTAAATATACATTAATACCATTTTGTTCAAATATATAAAATAAGTAGACATAAATGTGTTCACATGAACTTTTAGCGAACGCCGTCAAAGTTATGGAGATTTTAGTTAAAAAAAGAGTGATCGGATGTCTGTAACTTGTAAACCGTTGGAGATATCTAAATAAACACATGGTCAAAACTGATGCGTTTTCAAAAAGATTTTGAGGAGTACAGGTCCCTAGCGGTTCACAAGGGTAGACCTCGAAAGTTGGTCACCTCGGTAATGTAATTTTTTTAAAAATTGTAAAAGATATTTGAGTCGAAGCTAATTTTACCCTTATTTTTGGCATCGTTTTTTTAAGTTTTTAAACTTCGAGGCCTTAATTTGGGCCCTTAAGTTTTTTGAAAATAATCATTCGATTTTTTACAAAATTCTATACATATAATATTACTGCAAGAATCATATAAATATATCTATTCAATAAAAATTTATATTAAGACTAAAGAATGTTTATGATGGTTTCAAAAGAAATTTTAACGTAAACCGTTCCCAGAGATGCTCTGGGAACAGTTTCTCCCCAAGCCCTATCCAAACTTTGTCAATTTTGAAGAATTTTTTTTTCATTTTCATCTATAAAATAGATTTTGATTGAAAACTTTCAACAATATAAGGACTGCGCACGAAAAAATCCGCGCATGCTCTTGGGCTTATAACTTTTGATGTGTTGAAAAATAAATTACTCTGTAAACTGGCTTACATTTTTCGTCATGGCCACTGAATGGAAACCTGGTAGTGGAAGAAAAATAATATCTTCAGGCTGTAGGACTCAGACGAAATAGAAAGGATTTTGAGTGAAAGTTCCATCATCTCTGGAAGAAAAGTGTCACAAAAAGTTACACTTTGTTCTGGCTTCTTCTCATTAAAGCAAGAAAACAATGGAGTGGTAATAAAGAAATTGTTAGAGGCTAATCTATGAAATTGTCCGGAACTCTGAGCAATTGAAAGATATTGAGCTCTAGTAAAAAATAATTTAAAGGACATTAAAAGCGTAGCTTAAAATGAAACGGAGTTTAAAAATAAATGGACTTATTCGAGCAAAAAAGTGACCGAAACACAATAAAACCTTTAATTGGAAGAATTCTGGAAAATATCAGATATTTCCTTAAAAACCAACAAGAAATAACACTGGTCGATAAAAAAAATCCTCCCCCAAAGACGAATAGTTGAACTTAATGCATTTTGATGTGCTAAATACGAATCTGCTTTCAGTTTTTTTTCCATCAGGTCAGGATTTTTTTTATGGTCGTGTCTAATATTTCGCCCATAGTAAGGTCATTACTTTAGTATATTGATTTTGGATTTTCACGAGTTAAACAAGAATCTGCATTCACTTTTTTTCTACCCGTACTGATTTTTTTATGGACATGCCTAATATCATATCCTTATTCAGCGGTTTGTCAAATTTAGACTATAACTCAAGAACCGTTTACACCAACGGTTCTCAAATGGGGGTCCGCGACCCACAAGGGGTCCGTAAGTACATTAGTGGGGGGTCGTGAAGAGTTCCTGAAACATATTCTTAAACATAAAATTTTTTAATATAAATATTATTTACAAGTTCAAATGAAAATTCTACTAAAAACATGAAACTATTTAAAAAAAGAAATATTTTTACAAAATATATCCAAATTAAAGACAAGCATAAAATGAGTTTTTTTTAGAAACTACTAATGAAGAAACCTTTAATTGAAAATATTATGCTTCAAAAAGACAACTATAATCAAACGAAGAAAGTAATGCTGTTCAATAGAGTGTCGATATAGGAACACCCCTCGAACGATGCGTAAAAATTTGCTTTGGTAATGGGTCCCATACATTTTAGTAAAAAAAAATTTAGATTTTTTAATCGAACTAGGTATCAAAAAATTCGTAATTTTATGCTGGTTATGGAAAAAATATTTATTTTAAATATTTTTTCCGTGGGATTTTGTTTCGCTAGAAGACGTTTGATGAACATTTTTTTGAACAAATTTGGAAAATCATATATTATCAACAGTACTTATTACTACAATGGTAATTTTTAATATTTTAGCCATAAAGGGAACAAAATTATAAAATTATTATAAATTTTTTAAGAAAAACAAATTCGATGTTTTTATTACGGTTAGGAACCAACATTTTTGTGAAAATTTGTTAAAATGTTTTTGTTATAATTGGCAAATGATACCCATTTCAAGACCCAACTCAATACTATTTTTTAGCCGAAATTTTCTAGACCCGTGACTTTCAATCAATGGTAGGGAACTGAAGATCAATTTTAATTTTTTTTTTAATTTTTACGCATCGTTTGAGGGATCTTCCTACAAAATTTTTGTCTACCGGACACTTCTGTCCAATGACACAGTATAAAGAAAACTTTACGATGTGGCAGGGTAAACAATTAATTAAAAAGATAAATATGTAGTTCACTTAAATTTGATGAAACTATAGTTTTTTCACATGAAATTCTACTTTTATTCTATTTTTTTATAAAATTTTTTTCAGAACACAAACATTTTATTTCATCGCTAAGTTTCCTGGCTATATAAAGAAAATTTGCTTAAGCAACTTTATAATTTAAAAACAGAAAGTACTATCAATGTTAGTATTAAGAAAGTACCAGGTTCATTTAAAAAAAATAGTTGAAATTCGTTTGAATTTAATTTTGGATCAACAGATTTAAAAGCATCTTAAATAGTTGAAATATACCAAAGTATATCCGCTTGTTGGCTCCGAAGCCCTAAAAATATTAAACAAATTTTCTTCAACATACATTTTTATGTAAAAATATCTTGTTTGTCCCTCAAAACAGAGATTCGATCTTAATATTCTTAAAATTCTTAATATTCAAAGAAAACAATGTCGAAGTTATTAATATTATTTTTTAAAATTACTTTATCTTTACATTTTTTCTAATTTTTAAATTAGTCAAAGTTGTAGTGGGTCGCGCTTCCATTGCAATATCAAAAGGGGTCGCGAAGCGAGGTCTTGTGAGAACCTCTGGTTTACACGATATTGATAAATGTTACATACGAAAATTGTCTTCAAGGTGTGTCAACAATATTTTTTATTCGCTCAAGATTTTTAGCGTTATGAATCAACATTTTCACCATTTGTTCAAAAAAATAGTAATTTGTTCGCTACTAATTACCGAATAACTACGGAAATATTAATTGAACAAAAAAATTATGTAAATTCAGCTCAAATACAATTTAAGTCGCTATATAAGTGTGACTGCCTAAAGGCGGGGTCATAGTAGTCATGCCTCAAAAGCTAGAACGACTTAAAGCCGCATTTATTCCGCATATTTTGGTGTATCATTTATATAAATCGTGCATACCGTTCTCGAGTTATAGTGAAATATACTCGAGTAATCGGCTTATTAGGCGCAATATTAGACACGCCCACAAAAAAATCTCGACCTGATGGAAAAAAACTTAAAGCAGATTCGAGTTTAGCATGCAGAATTCCATCTAGTCCACATATTTTTATTATTTTTTTTTTTTTTTTTTTTTTTTTTTTTTTGAAGGAGCACGAACAAAATTTTTTTTGTCGATCAGTGTTATTCAAAATTAAAATTAATAGATTAATCTTTGTTATAAATAATCAATATAATAAATTAATCTAATATTAATTGATCAAAAACACGATTAATCAGAATGCCTGTCAACAGAATATGTTAAAGATTTTAGTCATAATAAAGATAGCTGTATTTTTTTTTTTTTTCATCTTAATTTCTAAAGTCTTGAATTCTAAGATCTTTAATAGCAAGAAAAATTAATAATAAAGAACAAATTGCAATTTTTAACGGACTTTCTTTCAACAACTGTATTTTTTAAGGCAATTTTCTTTGTTCATCTGAATAGGTTCATTAAGAATAAAATGAATTTGAGTCTTGTATTTGTTGAATTTGCCCATAATTGTGTGTTTTCTTAACATTTTCAACAGTTTTCTATAAGAATCTTTAAAAATTGGTTGCTTAAAAAAATTGTCCGATAAAGAAAAAAAGCAAAATTATAGCATATGGGAAATTCTGACTTAATCTATGAGATATGGCGAAGAAAAATTGAGCGAAGTCAAAATATTGTTAACAACTTTTTAAGAAATCAGTCCCGCTATGGAAAAAATATGAAAAGAGGTACTTATAAATCAACAACGTAAGCTGGCAGAAGACCCATCATTCGAGATGTCTCCAATTCTATAGATTCTGCGTCAAAAATTAAACAAAAATCAGGTATTAAAAGCGTTGCCAGACGGGCTTGAATGAGCTTGATTGTCAAGATATTTTAGGTCTTGTCAAGTTTCAAGTTAAAATACAATTTGTCAAGCTAAAAATATTCTAAACTACTTTAAAATGTTCTACAATTTAAATTTCTTAAATAATATAATAAATTTATTCAAATATAAAAAGTATGGTTTTCTCCGTTACAGATTGTATGCATTTTTGCCCATCACTGACAATAAATGCAAGAAATGATTTAAAAACTTTATTATATTGTGAAATTTGTGAGTACTTAATATCAAATATATTTAGCAATATGCCAAAAAAAAAGTAGTTTTTCATTTTCAAGCTATGAATGCCGAATGATTTTTTTAATGCTTCGGGGGTAGAGTCAGCAACCTTAATATCTAATTAGGGTGTCCCTCACTTGTCCTAAAACGGAAATATAGGGTGGCCGTTAAAACTTGGATTTTTTTTTACTTTTTATGAATTTAACGCATTATTTATGTTAACAGCAACAAAATCAATATTTTTATTAGTTGGATAGTTAGTTTGGGTAGTAATCTTCAATTTTCGGATATTGTTGCAATAATACACTGAGAAAAACAAAATGGCAACAACAAAACATGGAAGTAAGAAAATACTACTGCTAAGATTTAACACAACACAAATTGGTATATTTAACGCGACACAAATTGTTATGCCCTGAAAGTCAGCATAGTTGTTGACGACAATAATATCTAAAAGGAATGTAATTTTTAAGCACCACCGCAGAATTTTAGATATTATTGTCATCAACAACTATGTTGACTTTCAAGGCATAACATTCAGTCCAATTTGTGCCGTATGAAAAACAATAAAGCCTATTTTCGGAAAATTTTACTCATTCATTTAAAAAATATAGTGCATATTTAAAAAAAACTGCAGTTTATGTTACCGAAATGAATTATACAGTAGTAATTAGGACCATACGCACTATTTTTAATTTAAAACCCCATAAAGTATATGTTTTCTGCGTCCTGGATAGATTCTGAGTCGATCTAGCTATGTCCGTCTGTTGAAAGCAGGATAGTGCTCGAACGGCACAACGAAGGGGGACAAAATTTGGCCCAAATATTTTTTATATAAGGTTTGTTTGATACTGAAAATGAGTAAAATCTGTGAATAAACAAAAAAAAAAAAAAGTTATGAGCAAAATAATAAAAACACAGGGTGTCCATTGTAGCTTAATTTCATAATTTTTTGCTATATCTCACTTAAATAAAAGCATGTACTATAACAACATTTTTATGGGTCGATATTTTTTTTTTTTTTTACACAAGAATATTATTTTATTGAATCTGCCTTTTAGGTCTTACAATAAGTATATAAATCTTAAAACTAAAGCTAAATCTGATTTATCTCTAACGAGGGTATAGATGGCATAAATTGACCCTTCCATTAGCGGGGTGGTAGATCATTTCTACGAAGCCTTGAATATGTTCGGGCTTCTGCTAGTTGTCTTGCAAGTGGGTTTGGATGACTATGCAACTTTGCTATATATTTCGCCTTAAATTTGTTGAACTCGTCCCTGACAAGGGGTACATCTAAATCCTTATGGATGTTCTCGTTTCATATATACCATGGTGCACCCGTCATGGTTCTAAGAATTTTTGATTGGGCCCTCTGTATAAGATCAATACTCGTATTGCTGGCCGTTCCCCACAATTGAATGCCATATGTCTAAATTGGTTTTAAAACGGTTTTATACAGGATGACTTTATTGTCAAGGCTGAGTTTCGATTGTCTATTTATTAACCAATGAAGATTGGAAGCTTTTAATTTCATACTAACTCCCTTGGTTTCTTGTAAGTCGCCTATCCAAATGAATACCGAGGTATGTGACATAATCAGACTGGGGAATGACAATATTATTGAGTTTAACGGGTGGGCAGTTTCCTCTCCTCAGTGTGAAAGTAACATGTTTGCTTTTTAAGTCATTCACTCTTAAGCGCCAATTTTTTAACCAAGTCTCCACATGCCTAAGATAAGCATCTAGTTTATTAGAAGCCTCATGTGGGATTTCATGTGAACTCAATATTGCTGTGTCATCAGCTAACGTAGAAATTGTCAGTTCATCGCATGTTGGCAAGTTAGATGTGTAAATTTAATACAGAATAGGCCCTAGAACACTACCCTGTGGAACACCAGCCTTTGCTTCAAATTCTCCTGTTACAAAGCTATCATACTTCACTCTAAATGATCGGTCGCATAGATATGACTCGAACAATTTATGGGTACAAGGTGGCAAAGAACATTTTATTTTATATATTAAACCTTGATGCCATACTTTTTCGAAAGCTTGCGCTACATCCAAGAAGATGGCAGAGCAATATTTCTCGTTAAAAGGATTTGAATCATTTGGTTCTGCGCTCTTAAAAGCTCCTGTATTGTGTTTTGCATGGACGACATAAAATTTGTCATATTTTGATTAAGAGAGGTTATTTTCTGCGTAAGAGATTGCATAAAAGTTTCTAACCCTCCCGAATTTTGGGGGATATTATGTTGTTAAAAACTTGTTTTTAAAACACTGGCATATGAACCATTACTAGGTATTATTGAATTTGCTTGGTCATTTTGTAAATTTGACTTTACTGAAGCCGCACCCTCATTAACACTGATTCCAGAATTAATTGGATTGTTAATGGTATTTGTAACTGATGTCTTTACGACATCACCTCTTCTTAGCTTTTGGTTCTCCCTTAATCTCTTCAATAATTCTTTGTATACTGGGCATCCGCTATAGTTGGCTGAATGCTCGCCACCACAGTTACGACATTTTCTTTTGAGACCTTTTGTTAAAATATCACATTGTGATGAAGTGTGCAGATCTCTACATGCAACACATACAGTACGCAAAGTACAATAATTTTTAGTGTGCCCAAATTCTTGACAATTGCCACATTGGACAGGTGCTTCTATATTTACTCTACGGTTCAATGGGTCGATATAAACTTGGAAACAAAAAATGGGCGTGGTCCGCCCACTTTACCGCCCACCTCCCATATAAGGTGAAAAGTCAAAGAAATTTTGTACAAATACTTCATGGACAAATGTAAACACGGAAACAAAAATAGGCGTGGTTCGCCCACTTTACCGCCCACCTCCTATACAACATTCGCGCTTGTTTACATTTGTAATGTTATTGTTTTTTGTTGTTTTTCTTTGTATCACTGTTTTTGTTTAGAAAATTTTTTACAGATTTCCGGTTATTTTTCAACCGATTTTCAAAACAAAGCTCTTTTTGGAAAGATATTCAAATCACCTTTCAAATTGCTGAACATAGTACAAATTATTGCCGCTAGATGGCGCAAAATTATTTTTTTATTAAAAATGCATCAAAACACCCTGTATTTGCAAATATTATGAGTTCATATGTTTAGCAAAAATACTCGCCAAAGGATTTTGTACAAAGTTGCCAAACATCATTTGGTCGAATTCTGGAAATTTGAAGGTCAAAATTGTGATTTTCTTCAATAACCTAAAAATAACGGTAATTTTATAAATAACGGAATTATGAAAAAGTCGCAAAACAAAAGTTGCTGTTGAAGCCCTAAAAAACCATTTTCAACAATAAAAAATTTATTTTTCGCAAAAAGCCATTTTTGGCATATTGCTAAATATATTTGTGAGAAAAAATTAAAATTAATGAAATTGAAAAAAGATTCGGCTGTGCCGAATCTTTGATACCCTTCACCATATTACCATCTTACCATCTTATCGACATCATATTACCATATTACCGACAATTAATAAAATTTTCGCCTTAACGTATGCTTGCATATTTTCTAAATCTAAATTTTTTTCAAACTACGAAAATTTGAATATGAAAAAAAAACAATCATAACAGGCTTTGCTTTTAAAAAAGAAACAACAACAATTCCATATATATTTATTTTTGTATGTACAAACTGACTGAATACACAAAGAACAACAACAACACTGTTATTCATTATATTACTGCTGTTGCTAACTAAACTACTTGTCTATACAAAAAACAAAAAACGTCACTAATAGTCATTACAATGCTTAATATACATGTTTGTGTGTGTATTTATGTATATTCTTAACAGATATGTTTTAGTTTTAAAAAATAAACAACAACAATTCCATATCTATTTATTTTTGTACAGACTGCATATACAAAGAACAACAACAACACTGTTATTCATTATATGACTGCTGTTTCTAACTAAACTACTTGTCTTATAGGCAAAAACGTCACTAATAGTCATTACAATGCTTAATATACATGTTTGTGTATGTATTTATGTATATTCTTAACAGATATGTTTTAGTTTTTAAAAATAAACAACTACAATTCCATATCTATTTATTTTTGTACAGACTGCATATACAAAGAACAACAACAACAACACTGTTATTCATCATATTACTGCTGTTGATAACTAAACTACTTGTCTATACAAAAAACAAAAAACGTCACTAATAGTCATTACAATGCTTAATATACATGTTTGTGTGTGTATTTATGTATATTCTTAACAGATATGTTTTAGTTTTAAAAAATAAACAACAACAATTCCATATCTATTTATTTTTGTACAGACTGCATATACAAAGAACAACAACAACACTGTTATTCATTATATGACTGCTGTTTCTAACTAAACTACTTGTCTTATAGGCAAAAACGTCACTAATAGTCATTACAATGCTTAATATACATGTTTGTGTATGTATTTATGTATATTCTTAAGAGATATGTTTTAGTTTTTAAAAATAAACAACTACAATTCCATATCTATTTATTTTTGTACAGACTGCATATACAAAGAACAACAACAACAACACTGTTATTCATCATATTACTGCTGTTGATAACTAAACTACTTGTCTGTACAAAAAAAACAAAAAACGTCACTAATAGTCATTACAATGCTTAATATACATGTTTGTTGGTGTATTTATATTCTTAACAGATTTGTTTTTGGGCCATAACTCTGTTGATTATGAACGAATTTGGTTTATTAAAAAAACCGAAATTTTATAAAAATATTTATGACTGATCTATATAAAAATAAAAATCTATAGCTTGAACAAGGGCTTCAAAAATAAAAAATTCGTTTTCCCCGATATCTCAGTTATTACTGAACCGATTTATTTAATTTTTTCAGAACAAAAATTCAGAAAATAATTTTCGAGCCCCCTTTAAAAATTCGAAGTCCCTGGTATATGCAGAGGCTTCAGAAACTAAAAAACCGGTTCTAAAAACCGGTTTTTAAAGCATATCTCCACCATTTATAAACCGATCTTCCTGATTCAAAAAACTGAAATTTTATAAAAATATTTGTGACCGATCTGTATAAAAATAAAAATCTATAGCTTAAACCAAGGCTTCAAAAAATAAAAAATGCGTTTTGTCCGATATCTCAGTTATTACTGAACCGATTTATTTCATTTTTTCAGAACAAAAATTCAGAAAAAAATGTCCGAGAATACTTTGTAAAAACGAAGTCCGTAGTGTACACAGAGGCTTCAGAAACTGGAAAACCGGTTCAAAAAACCGGTTTTTTGAACATATCTCCGCATTGTATGAACCTATCTTGCTGTATTCCAATAGCAAAATTCTCGAAAGCATTTCCGATCGTTTGACATACATATTATATATGTCAGTTATCGGTGGGCTTCATAAACGCCATTTCAACCGACACACGGACGGACGGACGGACGGACGGACATGGTCCAATCGTCATCGCTTCTTACAAGGATTCCGAAAATATAAACTTTTTTGCTCTCCGACGAAAATTGTGGAAATTACAAACGGAATGACAAACTTATATATACCCTTTACACCTGTGGTGAAGGGTATAAAAAGCGGCATTGTGCCAAAAAATTTCAAAATCCATTTCAAATTTTGTAGTACCGGCAGTATTAAAGGATGAATCACTTGAGGCTGAATTATTACTTGTTTTTCATAATATAATACATGGACTAAGTTATAACAGTTTAGATTGCCATGTCAAATTATGTTCATATTTATACTGCGATAGTAAAATTGCTAACAAAATTAATTGTGGTCGTACTAAAGTAGCAGCAATTGCAAGAAACGTATTGGCAAAGTTTATTTTTTTGGAATCTGCAGTGACGCATCAAATATTGGAAATATAATGAAATTGAAAAAAGATTCGGCTGTGCCGAATCTTTGATACCCTTCACAATATTACCATATTACCATCTTAGTATGTTATCGACATCATATTACCATATTACCGACAAATAATAAAATTTTCGCCTTAACGTATGCTTTCATATTTTCACATATATAAATCTAAATTTTTTTTAAACTACGAAAATTTGAATATATAAAAAAAAACAATCATAGCAGGCTTTGCTTTTAAAAAATAAACAACAACAACAATTCCATATTTATTTATTTTTTTATGTGTGTATATACAAACTGGCTACATATACAAAGAACAACAACAACACTGTTATTCATTATATTACTTCTGTTGCTAACTAAACTACTGTCTTATAGGCAAAAACGTCACTAATAGTCATTACAATGCTTAATATAGTTGTTTGTGTATGTATTTATGTATATTGTTAACAGATATGTTTTAGTTTTTAAAAATAAACAACAACAATTCCATATCTATTTATTTTTGTACAGACTGCATATACAAAGAACAACAACACTGTTATTCATTATATTACTGCTGTTTCTAACTAAACTACTTGTCTATACAAAAAACAAAAAAACGTCACTAATAGTCATTACAATGCTTAATATACATGTTTCTGTGTGTATTTATATTCTTAACATATTTGTTTTTGGGCCATAACTCTGTTGATTATGAACGAATTTGGTTTATTAAAAAAAACGAAATTTTATAAAAACATTTATGACTGATCTATATAAAAATAAAAATCTGTAGCTTGAACAAGGGCTTCAAAAATGAAAAATTCGTTTTCCCCGATATCTCAGTTATTACTGAACCTATTTATTTCATTTTTTTAGAACAAAAATTCAGAAAATAATTTCCGAGCCCCCTTTAAAAATTCGAAGTACCTGGTATATGTAGAGGCTTCAGAAACTGAAAAACCGGTTCCAAAAACCGGTTTTTAAAGCATATCTCCGCCATTTATAAACCGATCCTGCTGATTCAAAAAACCGAAATTTTATAAAAATATTTTTGGCCGATCTGTATAAAAATAAAAATCTATGGTAAACCAGGGCTTCAAAAAATAAAAAATGCATTTTGTCCGATATCTCAGTTATTATTGAACCGATTTCTTTCATTTTTTCAGAACAAAAATTCAGAAAAAAATGTCTGAGACTTCTTTGTAAAAACGAAGTCTCTAGTATATACAGAGGTTTCAGAAACTGTAAAACCGGTTCTAAAAACCGGTTTTTTTAACATATCTCCGCATTGTATGAACCGATATTGCTGAATTCCAATAGCAAAATTCTCGAAAGCATTTCCGATCGTTTGACATATATATTATATATGTCAGTTATCGGTGGGCTTCATAAACGCCATTTCAAACGACACACGGACGGACGGACGGACGGACGGACATGGTCCTATCGTCATCATTTCTTACAAGGATCCCGAAAATGTAAACTTTTTTGCTCTCCGACGAAAATTGTGAGAATTACAAACGGAATGACAAACTTATATATACCCTTTACACCTGTGGTGAAGGGTATAAAAACGTATCCATATACAGTACAATATTTAAGTATTAACAAGCGCAAATATTCGGCCCGGCCGAATCTAAATACCCATCATCAACTTTTTCAAATTTTGCGTTATATGGAAGGGGGCGGTAAAGTGGGAAGTAAAGTGGGCGGACCACGCCTATTTTTTGTTTTCGAGTTTACATTGGTCCTTGAACTATTTGAACACAATTTCGTTGATTTTCACCTTATATGGGAGGTGGGCGGTAAAGTGGGCGGACCACGCCCATTTTTGGTTTCCGAATTTATGTCGATCCCCGAACTATACATACAAAATTTCGCTGTCGCACATGATTTTGTTGCAGAAATATCGACAAAAAAAGTATAAAACGAACACCCTGTGTTTCTAGTTTTAAGCCCATAACTTTTTTGTTTATTAACCGATTTTGCCCATTTTCAATCCCAAACAAACCTTATATAAGACAAACATTTCGTCCCCCTACGTTTCTCCGTTCGAGCCCTATCCTGCTTTCAACAGACGGACAGACGGACGGACGGACATAGCTAGATCGACTCAGAATCTTACAAGGACCCAGAATATATATACTTTGTGGGGTCTTAGATGATTCCTTCGACATGTTACACACGGAATGACAAAATCAATATACCCCCCATCTATTTGATGGTGGGTATAAAAATGGTATTCGTAGACAAATTACGGATTTCTATGAAGATCCGAATGAAACTTCAACAGATATTTTCAAAAAATATTAAAAGAATAACTATAGAAAATAAACTAGGTCTTCAAAAAATTACTTCATACAACGCCAATAATGCAGCTGTAAATTATGGTGTCCATCAACCGTGTTTCCATCAACCGTGTTTCAGAAATAATAAAATTAAAACAATAAAATAATAAAAGCTTATTGCAACTGGCATGTGATAAACAATTGTGTAAAAGTGCGTTGAATGCTTTATCAGTCGACGTGGAAAATATCGTAATAAAAAACTTATATTACTCTGAGTTTTATATATTTTTTATTTAAATTAATTTTTTAGTTCCTAATAAAATTTTGTTTAAAAAAAAATTTTTTTTTTTTTTTTTTTTTTTTGATATAATTGATGCGTCTACAATTTTCTTCAGGTTTTAATTTTTTTAACATTTGTGGTTGTCAAGTTGATTTGTTTAAAATCAAGTTGAATTTTTCGAAATGTCAAGTTAAACTACGAAATAATTCTGGCAACCCTAGGTATTAAAGCAAGTGTTTTAACGTAAAGCGTGTTATTCGAAATTTAGTGTACCTAAAAAGACTAAAAATTATAAAGAACTCGTTTAACCGTGAATGCATTTTCTAAAAAAAGAATGGAACATATTGTACTATAGGATGAAATAAAAAAAAATCAATCTGGAAGGCTCCAATGGCTATAAATATTATTATTTTCGTTATTTGACAAAAGAAGAATGCTAATTATGTATCCCATAAAGCTGTGAAGGAAGAGTAATGACGTAGAATGCTACTTCATAATATGATCTATGCGATTTTCTTCATATAGAATTACGGAAAAAACGTATAAAACTTCACTGGAAACAGAATTTATACATTTTGTACACTATTTTAATTCATTCCATGGACATTCCACCTCGACAATAAACCTATCCACACCGTAGAAGCGCTACGCTGTTATTCGAAAAATTGCCTTTTCAAAAAAACCGGTTTCGAATACGGTTTTATGTAAAAAAAAAGCCGATTAACCGGTTTTTATTAGCGACTTCTTAAACACCACCTCCCTAAAATCCTCCGTGATCTTCTTCAACCGACGTGGTGGCCTTCTTCCTAGGGTGCTCCGTTCTACGCGTTTTTTCGCCAGCTTTGCCACAAGAAGCAGCAGCACCCTTCGTCCCACATGCATCACTAATAGCCATAGCAGCGACCTCACCACCACTTTCCATCGACTTAAACGATCCCGGCTTGAACCGTTTGTCCCAAGTCCATCTCCAAATTGGGCGAATTTAGTTCGCACTGTCGCAAAATAGCCGGCACTGACAACATAACGTCGTCATACTGCAAAAGGTTACATATAATCACGTTTTTGCTACACGGGTTATTCGCAGTTAATGGAGCCAAAATCTATAGAATATAAAATTTGCAATAATTTTGCTTAACTAAATTTTTATGTACCATCTTGTAGTGATAGTCCTTTGATTTGCTCAAGTATATGCACGAAGTTTTTTCATTTCGTTATTGTAATTGAAAATTTTACATTTTCGGACACCCTAACTTGAACCAAAAAAAGTTTCTTTGACAATATATGCAATAGAAGATAAGTTAGAAGCAAAATTATAATACTTTATTGCCCTGCTACACAAGTTATTCACAATTAAAGGTGCCAAAAATCCATTTTTTGCATACATATATCTCACTCATTTTTATGAACCAAATTTGTATGGACAGTCCTTTGACATGCTTCGGGAACAAGTATGTTCCCGAAGTCTTTTCATTTTTACATTGTAATTTTACTCTTTTGCCTCACTGAAAATTTTACACTTGGATCAGAAAAGATTTCTTGACAATATATGCAAAAGAAAAGTAAATACCTTTAGAAGATGGTTGGTATTATATTGCTGTATCGTCCTGAAATATAGCTGATACCAAGGCTCATATACAAGGTTAAGGCATTAGGGCAACAAATACAACAACCCAACTTTGAGTATTTGTGACTGTCAAAATGCATCTATATATATTTTTTTTTTTTTGTATTGTTTTACCAAATTTTCTGCATTTTGCTCCATGATTCATAACATAAACTTCATTTAAAATCACGAATTATGTTTTAATAAAGGATTATATCTCACGAACACAATAACATAACAAATTTTTTTTTTTTTTACAAAATTTTATTTTTTAATTTTTTTATTTTCATACACACACACTTAAAAAAATTGACTTCTGAAAAACCAAAATATAAAACAGCTGGGTTAACAACTTCACCTTGTAAATACGCCTTGGCTGATACTAAAAATCATTAGATATATCATAAAATGCATAAAATGATTTTTGGCACCCTTAGATTCAATAGTAAATATGGCTCGATACAATTATTATTTGATGTTGTTTTCTCTTACAAAAATTTTGTAAGTTCAATTATTTGCCCAAAAAATGGGAAAATATTTTCCATTATGTGGTCACATTGTGTTCACATTATGAATATTTTTGTTTGCCCAAAATCAGCTGATTTGTTGTTTGCCACATAAAAATATTTTATGGTCACATTACGGCAAAGAAATATTTGTGAGTTTTAGTCAAATGTTTCCCTAATGTGACCGTACCTTTATATAAAAAAGTAGTATAAATAAAATTTTTAAATTAATTTTGTAAATAAGTATTATATATTTATTTTGTTGCTACCGTTGAGTGTTAACGTTGATAGTTAGCAAAAAGACGATACTCCTCCGACTTGGTATAACTTGATATTCAAAACAAAATTGCACAAATAAATCTTTATATTTTATTTAAAAAAACTAAAAGTTTAAATTTGTTTTAGTTATATTTTATTGTATTTTTATATTTTTTCCATTTATTGACATTCAAATATTCATAATTGTATTTTTGTTCATAAATTGGTAACACTTTTATCGACGTTAAAGTTAACATGTAAACTTCTACAAGTTAACTCCTAAAGGCTCAACTACATAGAATACTTTCGCTTCAACTGCGACTGACAGCTAAGTTAAATACATGCATTTATATTGAGCGGAACCAAATCAGTACGCCAAACTTCTGCGTGAAGTACTTCAAAGATGAAAAATGTTCAACTTTGAAGTGCCGAAGTACGTAAATATATTTTGTTGGTTGTTTTATTCTTATTTTAATATTTTTTCGTTAAGTAGAAAATTTTAATTTGCAATTCATTATTTCAACTGAGAACATAATAGAATTTTTACATCTTTATATTTTATTATATAAAATTTTAATAACAAAATAATGCAACGACTGGGTTAATATCATTTATGTGTTGCGTAGCTGTCAGTCGCAGTTGAAGCGAAAGTATTCTATGTAGTTGAGCCTTAACGTATATATACAAAGTAGTCGGACTTTCTATTTTTGAAATTGCTCTCTCACATGCATAGGTTCCATGTGAATTGAGAGAACTGTAAACAAAGAAGACAAACACAAAACTTTTACATGTGCATTTTCGAATAATTAAGCACTTTTTAAGCACTTTTTACATTGTTCTAGCTGGCGGTTTCTAGCGATTTTTCTTTATTGTAAAAAAATGTTTTAAAACAAAAATAAGAAAAATTAATTTACTTCTACTTTTACTTCTAATTTATCTAAAATGTGAAGTTACCAGAAACTCGGAAATTGTACATAAAATCAACTGTTTTTCTATAAAAAATATATTGAAATAAATTTTTTTTTTTTCAAAATGTTAAATCACCACTACATTATAGTACGGAAATATCCTTCAAGCCTTGGAGTATTATTGGGTAATTCGATTCGAAAGAAAACGTTTTCGAAATTGCATTTAAAATAGAATTGAAATATACAATAAGCCCATCGGTCTGATGTTTTGCAGTATGAAGATGCAACTGAAACTGATTTTTTAAAGAATTACAAATTAATTTTGCCTGCAAATGCTCTTAATATCAATGTCAGACGAATATAGTAAAATATAAGCAAAAAATATATTATAAGTTTTTAAATTTGATTTGATGACTCTGAAATGCATTTAGGTACCCAAAATTAAGTTTTTGAAAGATTAGCTATCAATTTTAAACATGTTTGAAGAGATGAAATATTTTAGCGGTAAAAATCGGCGATTTTATTTTAAGTGTAGGTGGTTTCTAGCGGTTTTTCAAATGCAATCTGGTGGGCATGGCCTCAAAGTTTTGGCAACACTGGCTGGTAGGGAACTGAAGATCAATTTAAAAAATTTTTTTAATATTTTTCCCATATTTAGCTAATTTTTACGCATCGTTTGAGGGGTGTTCCTACAAAATTTTTGTCTACGGGACACTCTACTTAGGGTGATCGATTCGGTTTTCCAACCGGTTTTTAAACCGGTTTTTTTTTGCCAATGTGCTGTCGGTTTTTTCAAAATGTTAATTTTTCGAATGTCGAATAGACCGGTTTTTTTAAACACAAAAAACCGGTTTTAAAAATAGCTTTTTATTTTAAAAAACATGTACTAAATACTGATATTTGAATCAAATTTATGAATATTTTTTAGAGTATTATTTGTAATGTTTTAAAAATAGAGTTTAAGGTTAAAACGAAATTAAATATTGTAATATTAAATAAATAAATTAGTAATAATTACTTCAATTGTTACACCTGTAATATTTTTTTTTTTTTATTCAATATTTTCTTCATTTTTCAAAGATTTTGTTTTAAAAAAGTTTCTTCTACAGAATAGTTTTAGTAAAATTTATTCTGGCTCTTATCATATTAACCCATGGTTTCTGTGTTTTTTATTATTCGTTCGTTCATATGCTTTGTAACACCCAAAAATATTGGTTTAAGACCCACCTTAATTTGTACCAATCGTCTTTAAGTCGATTTGATGATGTTCGTCCGTCTGTCTGTTCATAAAAAATAATTAATTAATTAATTAATTAATTAAAATACAGGTCACAATTTTGAACATGTATTAAATTTGAAATTTGGCACACAGGTTTCTTATAGTCTAAGAACGAAACGTGTTGAAATTGATTATGATCGTTCCATTATTTAAATTAGCGCCATGCAAATATACTCCCGGAAAAAGGGTTTAACAATCATGAATCCCTTAAATGTAGTAAGATTTTTTTTTACACATGTAAGTTCCATATAAGTTAAAATCTGTGTTCCGAATTTCATGACGATCGGTCCATAATTGAACATAGTACTGGCCCACAATTCCACAGGTTTAGAAAAGAGGACACTTCTCCGAATTTAGTGCACATAATTGAGTAGAGTACTGTCGGACTTGACCGACTATTTCTTTCTCATTCTTATTGGATTAATAGTTATTTCCAAAAATAATTATGTGTAATATATTTTAACTTGAACATCATAATAATTATTGATTTTTCTTTAAGAAATATAGTCTTTTGGAAGAAATATTAACTTCTGCAAAAAAAAAAACCGGTTAACCGGTTTTTTCTGAATTTAAAAAAGTGCAACCGGTTTTTTCAAAATACCAATTATTCGAACTATTCGAAAACCGGTTTCTCCAAAAAGTCAAATAATCGATCACCCTAACTCTACTGTATATACAAAGAACAACAACAACACTGTTATTCATTCCCTGCAGTCAAAGGTGACTGTCCGAAACCGGTTACTTGACTGACGACATTAGGTCACCACTAGTCACTTTACAAATCACCTGACTAGTCACTTTAACATGGGGATGTCCTAGGAAAAGGTGTATTGCCACCAAAGGACCAAAAGGTGGCGATATAGTGACTAGTACGAAAAAGTCAATTCATAGGAATCCTTTTACTGGTGAAATTGAGTCAGTCACCTGACAATCTTTTTAACTAGTCACTTTACTAATCACCTGACTAGTCTCTTTAACATGGGGGTGTCCTAGGAAGGAGTGTATTGCCACCAAAGGACCAAAAGGTGGCAATATAGTGACTAGTACGAAAAAGTCAATCTTTAAATTAGTTATTTCAGAATGTAAAAAAATTAAAAGATTTCTTTGCGTATATTTTTTTATTTTGTATTTTTTTTTTTTACTTTATTTAATAAATCTTTTCATATTATTTTATATTAATCAATTTAATTAATTTTTATATTTTTACATTTTTGTTTATGGCGGCACCCCCGACTCGAACTCACATCGTTATGTTTTATAGTCATACGCGCTAACCACTCAGCCACAGAGCATTCTTACATACATTGCACTATTTGTTGATTTAAAGAGCATGTTGATTTATTGACTATTTGTAAGGGTGAGGTGGCTGTTGCTTTCACTTTATTTACCCTTTGGAAGTCATTCCTTTTACTGGTGAAATGGAGTCAGTCACCTGACAATCTTTTTAACTGGTCACTTTACTAATCACCTGACTAGTCACTTTAACATGAGGATGTCCTAGGAAGAGTTGTATTGCCACCAAAGGACCAAAACGTGGCGGTATTGTGACTAGCACGAAAAAGTCAATTAAAAAAAAAAACACAAATGCAGAATAATTGATTTCTTTAATAATTTGAAAATCGTAATTAGCAAGACTAGTACTGCAATTCCGTAACTTTTTTCATTTACTACCGATATCGTTAATTAATGAAAATTTTCGGTTGTTTTTGATTTTGCTATTCTCTACTATAAGTTAATGAATTTTTTCGTAAGTATATTTTAACGACAAATATCGATAGAAATGATAGAACGTCATTATTTGAAAAACAAAATTTTTAAATTTTAATTGGATTTTTATTTAAAAACAAAACAATTGTCTTGAAAAAAATGTGAAAAAAGTGTAAATATTATACAAATGTGTGCAGATTGTCTTCCAACAATTAACAAATATGAGTATATGTATGGTATGTTGTTGGAAATATTTGTAAAATTAATTTAATGTTAAATGTTTCTTATATTAGGCCCGTTCATTAAAAATTTGCATTAAATTTTAAAATAACATAACTATGGAAACTTATATTTAAAAACTTCTGTATTGCAAATGGATGAACTATTCACTTTTTTGACGTTTTTGTGACTTATAAAAAAACCAATCGCCACCTCAACGCTTTCTAAAGGGTCAATAAAGTATAAATCGCCACCTCCACGCTTTCAAAAGAGTCAATAAATGGTGCTATCGCCACCTCAACGCTTTCAAAAGAGTCAATAAAAGGTACGATAGCTTAACTATCGCTCACAATATATGCGAAGTTAGGGTGTATAAAAAAACGTACACATTTGAATGAGTTAGGTGGGTAGTCACAAATGGACTTTACTGTACTAAAGCGGGTGAATTGACACCGAAAAAACTACTGGGTTATATTACTGCTATTGCTAACTAAACTACTTGTCATATAGGCAAAAACGTCACTAATAGTCATTACAATGCTTTATATACATGTTTGTGTGTGTATTTATATTCTTAACAGATTTGTTTTTGGGCCATAACTCTGTTGATTATGATCGAATTTGGTTTATTAAAAAAACCAAAATTTTATAAAAATATTTATGACTGATCTATATAAAAATAAAAATATGTAGCTTGAACAAGGGCTTCAAAAATAAAAAATGCGTTTTCCCTGATATCTCAGTTATTACTGAACCGATTTATTTCATTTTTTCAGAAAAAAAATTCAGAAAATAATTTCCGAGCCCCCTTTAAAAAACCGAAGTCCCTGGTATATGCAGAGGCTTCAGAAACTGAAAAACCGGTTTTAAAGCATATCTCCACCATTTATAAAGTTATCTTACTGATTCAAAAAACCGAAATTTTATAAAAATATTTATGACCGATCTGTATAAAAATAGCTTAAACCAGGGCGTATTGTCCGATATCTCAGTTATTATTGAATCGATTTATTTCATTTTTTCAGAAAAAAATGCCCGAGACTCCTTTCTAAAAACGAAGTCCGTAGTATATACAGAGGCTTCAGAAAATGGAAAACCGGTACTAAAAACCGGTTTTTTGAACATATCTACGCATTGTATGAACCGATCTTGCTGAATTCCAATAGCAAAATTCTCGAAAGGATTTCCAATCGTTTGATATATATATATATATTATATATGTCAGTTATCGGTGGGCTTCATAAACGCCATTTCAACCGGCACGGACGGACGGACATGGTCCTATCGTCATCATTTCTTACAAGGATCCCGAAAATGTAAACTTTTTTGCTCTCCGACGAAAATTGTGGGAATTACAAACGGAATGACAAACTTATATATACCCTTTACACCTGTGTGAAGGGTATAAAAATATAAAGAAACAAATACAAAATGTATGTGAAATCCGCTGCTGGACGCCGTCTTCATTTAATTTGTATTTCTCTCTTAGAGCTGAAAACAACATCCGCCACCGCTTGCTTGCTTATTCATAATTTGATTAAAACAAAAAAGGGGAGTCCCCTCGTTTGAATAAGATGAATCAGAGCAAGGTAAAATCCATGTTTACTGCATTCATGAAAAGCTAGTTAAGGAAAATATGAATTAGAAAAATATGTTTTTTTTAAGAAACTACACAGAGAAAACAGATTCATTGTGGCAACCGAATTTTTAGCCAATCGAACCCGTTCGGTTCTGACTACTATCTTATAAATCTTTTGTGGGTACTGATTAGTTCGATTCTGAATACTAAATAATTTAGTTGCATGTACAAAATTATTGGTACTTGCAACTGTAAACACATCTGAAAAATTCGGTTCTTGATATGGAATCATTCGATTGGAAAAATAAGTTTTGAAAATTTATCTTTATTTTTAAAATAAAATATTACAATAATTAATTAAATATCTTTACA
This sequence comes from Protophormia terraenovae, assembly GCA_951394005.1. NCBI lineage: Eukaryota > Metazoa > Arthropoda > Insecta > Diptera > Calliphoridae > Protophormia > Protophormia terraenovae. The sequence goes on along the minus strand of OX596077.1, from coordinate 60,220,837 downwards.
ATATATCTTTACAAATATTCTTCTACTCAAAATATGTCCGGCTTCCCTTTTTGGACCAAAACTAAGCTCTTCTTTCTTCATTATACAAATACTTTTTTTTAAACCAAATGGTAAGTTTGTTGGGTATTCTTCTACTCAAAATATGTCCGGCTTCCCTTTTTGGGCCAAAACTAAGCTCTTCTTTCTTCATTATACAAATACTTTTTTTAAACCAAATAATAAGTTGGTTGTTGAAGACCTGAATGGAATTAGGAGTAAGCTTGATGAAAATAATGCTAGAACACGTTCTTGTTATTTAAATGAAATACAACAACTTACTTGCGTTAAAGTAACTTTTTGCCTGCATCACCAAGCCTGTAGAGAAACATACGGAGCTGGTAAATATCAGAGCTATTACTTAAGTTTTGCTCTCAATTTTTATATATTTTTTTAAATTCTTTCTTGTTTTAATTTTTATTTTCTACAAATAATAATTTATTTTATTTTGTTAGAATTGTCAAAAAAACATTCTAATAATATTTGATTACAGTAACAAATTTTCTCTTGTTGAGATTTCCGAATTTGTTATCAAAACTACAACCGAATATTGGAAGTTATTATGATTAAATTATTAACCCGTATATTAAATATCAATTGCTATATTTAAAAACATATTTTTAAAAGAAATAATTATAATAAAAAGTAAAATTTTGTTTGCAACCACCAATATTCAGTATTATAGTTAAAGTAAGTGCTTTTACATCTACCGAATTTGAAAAAATCATTTTAAATATTGGCATATTGGTTATGGAAACCAATTTTATAATTCTAAGAAAATAAATACAATTATAGTCATATATTTACTGCTATAAAAATTAAAATTCTTTCAAGTTATGGAATTTATAATCATTGCAGCAAATTTTTAGATTATAATATTAAATTTTAATAACTCTAAGCGTTTTCCAACTGTTCTTTTTTCTGTGTGTACGTAAAATGAAACTCTTATGTACTGTTCAATGTTTTTTCCAAAATTATTTTTCCTTATGTTATGAAACATTTATATTAAATCCTTGAATAATTGAATTATATAAATAAGAAATAATACTACTAAAAATCGTTACTTAATTAACCGGAAAAATTTATTATCCAGAATGTTTCCGGTCCCGACCATTACGGATAATCGAGGTCACACTGTATTTTTATTTTTATAAAAATCGAAATCTATCAGAGATTGAAAATAAAAAAAATGCATATTTATGCATGTCTTTTACATATCAATACATAAAAACGCATAAATACGTCGGTTTTTATATGTATATTCATGTTATTTTGGAATATAATGTTTCTGTGCATATTATTCCATTTTTTCGTGCTTTTTCAAGCGCATATTTTAATTTTTTTCGTGTATATTTAAACTTTCCCTGTTTATTTTTTTTTTACTAAACTTGAAATCGAAAATACACGTTCAATATTAGTGGAGATTAGAGAAGTTGTCAAAAGGCAATAATATAACTTTTCACATTTTTCTGTTCTTTTGTTGCATTTGTCCAGGTATAAAAAGTCGAAGAATGCGATTGTAGGTCTTTTTTGGGTTTTGAATACTGTTTATGGTGTAACTTAAATCAAAAATAAAGCTATTCGAATTTTTCGAATTCAAACTAGAATCATTATCAGAATCTGTATTTTCATTTACATCATTTAAAAATTTACGATTATATAAATCAACAGCGAATTCCTTAGTTTCTGTTTTTGTGGAGTATTTCAAACAATATCATTACATCGGAATTTTCCTGAACTTAAATAAACAGTAAGTGTATTTACAAGGGTGATCGACGCGGTTTTCCAACCGGTTTTAAAACCGGTTTTTTGAGTCAATGTGCTGTCGGTTTTTTCAAAATGTTCATTTTTCGAATGTCGAATAGACCGGTTTTTTTAAACACAAAAAACCGGTTTTAAAAATAGCATTTTATTTCAGAAAACATGTACTAAATAGTGATTTGAGTCGAAATTTAGGAATAATTTTTTAAATATTCATAAAGACTGATTTCTTATGTTTTAAAAATATAGTTTAAGTCTAAATTGGAATTTATTCTGTAATATTAAACAAATAAATAGTTAATAATTATCCTTTATGAATTTTTTAATCTATTGTAATATCTGTAATATTTTTACACCCAATTTAATTTTTTTTATCCAATATTTCCTTTATTTTTTTGTGTTAAAAAAGTTTCACCTGCAGAATCGTTTCAATTGAGACAGGCTTCCATATTAAGCCATGGATTCTGTTTATGCTAACTAAAACTTAGATGATTTTTTTCAACAATTTTGAAACATAATTATCTTCTAGTCGTCTAGAAGCATTTTTTCTTTTTTCTGAAGCTCCCAAACGACGTAGAAAATTAAAATTTGGCTTAATTATAAAACTTTTCGTCCAACAAAACCTAATGGAGCCATATTTTGAAATTTTTATTAAGTGGATTTATGTGTCTTTTTCTAAGAATTTTTTCTCTTTCCAGAGCTTTCTAAAGCTCCCAGAAGACGTAAAAAATTAAAATTCGGCTTTCTTATAACCCTATTCGTCCTACAAATCCTAACGGAGCCAGATTTTGAAATCTCTATCAGGGAGCGAAAATACGTGGATCTATATATATGGATTTATATATATCTTTCTAAAGCATTGTTTCCCCTCCAGAGCTTTCTGAAGCTCCCAGACAACGCAAGAAAAAAATCGGCTTACTTATAAAACTATTCGTTCTACAAATTCTAACAGAGCCAGATGTTTCTATCAGGGACCGAAAAGTCTGTTTTGGTATTAAGAACTTTTGAGTTGCTATACTTATTGTTTGCTCTCCAAATCCTATCAAAAACTGATTCTGTATTTCGGCCAGGAAGCGCATTTACGACGATTTTTTTATTTTGAAAGGTTTACGAATTTAAAACTTTAATCAATATTATCCAAATAAATTCTAACGGCTTCAAATAATTGACTTCGATTAGGGAGAGGAAGGTGTCTAAATGTTGTTCATATTTTTTTCTTTTAATTTTCGGATTTGTTTGTGCATATTTTCATTATTATATTATTTTTCCTGACATTGTCAGGCTTTTACGCTTGTATTTAATAAATTTTAACTTGATTACAATAATTATTGATTTGTTTAAAGAAATGTAGTCTTTTGATATAAATATTAACTTCTGCAAAAAACCGGTTAACCGGTTTTTTCTGAATTTCAAAAAGTGAAACCGGTTTTTTTAAAATACCAACTATTCGAACTATTCGAAAACCGGTTTCTCAAAAAAGTCGAATAATCGATCACCCTAGTATTTACAACTTTAATTCTGCGATCATTAAGCCTTATCATATACAAAAACTTATGAATTGCTTCTCCCTCTATTAGAGTTGCAAAATCTTTTGAAAGCTCCTTAACAGCTATTTCTAATGGTTGAAAAGTTTTCCAAAGATTATCTATCTAGTGCTTCTTTTTTAAGATTTGTATGTTGATTCTTAAAAACTGTTCAATCATTTTTGTGTTTTATGTCGCAAATTAATCGTAGCACTTTACCTTCTTGCTTTTGTATAAAGTTTTGCTATTCTTTTTGCTTTTCACTCGATTTATTGAAGAATTTTATATATTAAGGTAATTTTCTAATTACTATTCCGACCTCGCAAACATATTGTTAAAGTATGATCAATATTAATAACTGCTTCTGTATTTGTTCGTCTTCCGATGAATCTTCGGTATTTCTATTTTCTTCGCTAATTTGCTTTTTTGTATAAACTGTATCTATGTGAATGTGAATATTTACATATATGTAATTACTTAAATAATGTACACTATGAAAATATAATAAATGAAAAACACTGGCTGTTTTAGCGAAAAATCTAAAAAGTACATTCCATTAAAAGTTTACAATCTTTATAAGTCCCTTCCAAGTAGAATTTTTTAGGTTAAATTGAATAAGAAAGAGTATTTCCATTATTTGTCATTTCCGAATAATATAATAAAACAAAAAAATAAAACGAGGTAAAAAGATATAGTCGGTCAAGCCCGACCATATAATACCATACATCATCATGTATGTGAATCAAAATTCGGGGAGGGCTCATATATTAGACCTGTGGCCAATTGTGGATCGATACATTTACTAAGTGTATAATAAAATACAGAATATTACGTTGATACTAACATTTATATGATTTTATACATTTTAGGGCGATTCATAGAAATGGGTTTATATGGGAGTTATTATTAATTAAGGACCCAACCTCACAAAACTTCGCGCTGTGATTTCATCTTAAACTAAACTTATTTGAGTCGAATATTAACTTGATACTGACATTTTTATGGGATTTATGCACGTTAAAGTGATTTTCGGATGAGAGGTTTATATGGGAGCTATGGTCAATTATGGACCGATCTTGATGAAATTTGGAACAAAGGTATATGTTTATATAGGACTTCTTGCACCAAATTTTATTAAAATATTGCAATATTTAAGGCATTTCTGATCGCTAAACCTCTATTCCGGGAGGACATTTGTATGGGGCAAGGTGAAATAATGGAGCGATCATAACCAATTTCATAATAATTATTCGTGCCAAATTTCATCAAGATATCTTTAAAATTGCGACCTGTTTACATGGACAGACAGACGGTCAGATCGATTTAGAAAGCGATTCTGAGTCGATCGGTACGATGATTTTTTCTGAACATTACAAACATCAGCACAAACGCATAATACCCCAACCACCTATGATATAAAAATGGAATATGTGTTGAAAATTTGTAAATTTTTCGTTCGTATTATTAATAAAGGCTGTAAAAAGTTATATCAGTTAATTTTTGGTACAGTGGGACAAATATATTTTTGTGATATAACCAATAAAGTGCTGTTTATTGTTGTTCTTGTAGTTTTGGACTAGATTAAGATAAAAATTGTATGTAAAATTATTTTGCATGTATACATAAGAAATGTATTTGTAGACTTAAATTTTTGATATAAGAAGTGTTTTGTTGAGAAAAAATCAGAAAATTATCGCAAATTAAATAATTGCACTGGTCGACAAAAAAATGTTTTTTGTCCTGCTTCAAAAAAAATATGTGGACTACACGGAATTCCACATATTAACCTCGAATCTCCTTTCAGTTTTTTCCCATCAGGTCGAGATTTTTTTGATGGGTGTGTCTAATATTGCGAATTTAATAAGCCGATTACTCGAATATATTTCACTGTAACTCGAGAACGGTATGACCGATTTATATCGTGCAAACGGTTCTTTAGTTATAGTCTAAATTGGACAAACCATTCTCGAGTTTTATAGTGCGACCGCTGAATAAGGTGATGATATGTCATGCCAATAAAAAAAATCAGTACGTGATAGAAAAACGTGATAGCAGATTCCTGTTTAACTCGTCAAAATCCATCTAGTTCACCAATTTTTTTTTTTTTTTTTAAATAAACAATTTTTTCCCCCACCACTGTATTTCTACACTGTAAATAAAATCAAGATTTGTGTATCAATTTTGAAGATACACTCCTTATTTTATTCGCAGCATTAACAGCTTTGAGATAAAGATGATAAAAAAAATTTTAATGTTTTCATTTATCAATAGAAATTTTAGTAACAAAAAAATCTAAAATTTTGAAGGAAAAGGTTTTTTTTCGGACACTTATTTCAAAATAACTCCGAAACTATTAAACACATAAAAAAATGAAGTTTGGGTGACTTGAAGATATTTTTAGTTGATGAAAAAAAACTGAAAGCAGATTCGTGTTTAGCACATCAAAATCCTTCAAGTCCAACTATTCGTTTTTGGAGGAGTAGTTTTTTGACTACCAGTGTTATTAACAGCTAATTTGGTTCAACAAATCATGTAAAATTATTTTGTTACATCTGAAACCAGGCGCATTTTAATGATTTCCAAAGTAGAAATTATACTTATTGTTATTGGACTTTTATCTCAATTATATTCCAATGAATACTCAGTATTATTAATATTTATGCAGTTTGATAGAAAAATAAAAAAAATAATATAATTTATATGAAAATAACCATAAATGAAGGCTAGATATTGTATTGCGTATACAAAATAACTTCCGGAACTATTAATGCAACAAAAACAAGCGCGGATGTTATATACGGCCCGGCCGAATCTATATACCCACCATCAACTTTTTCAAATTTTACATTATATGGGAGGGGGCGAGAAAGTGGACAGTAAAGTGGGCGGAAAACGCCCATTTTTTGTTTTCGAGTTTACATTGGTCCTTGAACTATTTGAACACAATTTCGTTGATTTTCACCTTATATGGGAGGTAGGCGGTAAAGTGGGCGGACTACGCCCATTTTTGGTTTCCGAGTTTATATCGATCCCCGAACTATACGTACAAAATTTCGTTGTTGTACATGCTTTCGTTGAAGAAATATCAGCAGAAAAGTATAAAACAGACACCCTGTGTTTCTAGTTTTTAGCCCATAACTTTTTTGTTTATTAACCGATTTTGCCCATTTTCAATCCCAAATAAACCTTATATAAGACAAACATTTGTGCCAAATTTCGTCTTACGTTTTTCCGTTCGAGCACTATCCTGCTATCAATAGACGGACGGACATAGCTAGATCGACTCAGAATCTAACCAGGACCCAGAAAATATATATTTTGTGGGGTCTTAGATGATTCCTTCGACATGTTACACACGGAATGACAAAATCAATATACCCCCCATCTTTTTAATGGTGTGTATAAAAAGTACTTTTACAAGATATTAATATTTCTATCAAAAAACTACATTTCTTAAAGAAAAATCAATAAATCTTTTTTATTTTTGGAAATAACTATTAACCCATTAAGAACTAGAAACTAGAAAAAGATATTGTCGATCAAGGTCGACAATAACCTACACCATTGTGTGCATCAAAATTCGGGGAGGGGTCTTTTTTTCTAGACCTGTGGAATTGTGGACCAGTACTATGGTCAATTATGGACCGATCTTCATAAAATTCGGCATACAGGTTTAAACGTATACGGAACTTAGATGTGCAAAAATTACTGCTACATTTAAGGGATTTATGATCGTTAAACCCCTTTTTTGGTAGGTTATTTATATGGGGGCTAGAGGAAATAATGGACCTAACATACGAAACCAAACCAAAATTGCGACCTGCTTTTTGACTACAAGTTTTACATGAATGGACAGACGGACATCGTTAAATCGACTTAAAGCCGATTGGTACAAATGAAGGTGGGTCTCAGACCAATATTTTTGGGTGTTACAAACATCAGTACAAACGCATAATAGGCATGTAGGGTATAAAAACTGTAAGAAAATATTCATCAAAAATGATTTTAACATTTATATGAAAAAAGCTAGAATCAATTTTATGGAAAGAATTCTGCAGGTGAAACTCTTTTAAAACAAAATCTTTGAAAAACAATTTCTTCGCTGAATAAAAAAACTAAAACATTTAAATTAGGTGCAAAAATATTACATTAAGGATAATTATTTCTTATTTATTTAATCTTCAACTATATTTTAAGCCATTAAAAATCATACTTTATGAATATTAAAAAAATAATCATAAATTTCGATTCAAATATCAATATTTAGAGCATGGTTTTTGAAATAAAAAGGTATTTTTAAAACCGGTTTTTTGTGTTGAAAAAAACCGGTCTATTCGACATTCAAAAATTGAACATTTTGAAAAAAGACAGCACATTGACTGAAAAAACCGGTTTAAAAACCGGTTGGAAAACCGAGTCGATCACCCTAATATTTACTAAAAATCTTTAGTATCGTAAGCAATTATTACAAACTAGCTTACAACTGACATTCCGGCCAATTTTTATTAAGATATAATAAATATTTTCTGACATACCATACGTCAAAAATTTAAGGCTATAAATACATTTTTTCTTTTTAAATATTATGATCCAAATCTACTGAATTTCTTTTAAAATACAATATTTGTCCCACTGTACCAAAAATTAACTTTGATATAACTCTGTACAGCCTTTCTTTACTAATAATATGAACACAAAATTTAAAAATTTTCAAAACATATTCCATTTTTTTAAATATTTCCTCATATTTAGTTATACATGATAGAATTTCTAAAGGTAAAATCACTAGAAAATTTGTTCTCATTTTTATTTACCCTGAAAAGTCAAACACATAAATCAAAAGAAAATGTAAAAAAAATTTAAAATAAAACTTCAAATTAGAAAACCCAAAAAAAAAAAAAAAATTTACAACAATTTTCTTTAAAAAAATGTATGCAACTAAATTTTATTCTAACAAATATTCACAAACATATGAATTGTAAATGTCCAGTTGGACAAATGTACGTATTAAAAGTTTACACTGCATTCCAAGGATAGAATTCGGCATTTCAGGAAACAATTTGAATCATATACTTATGTGTGTAAACAAAACATTTTATATTTCTTTTCATTCTTGATTTTTGTTTTTTGCTTTTCATTTTTCAGTTTTTTGACTTAACAAGAAATAAAAGACTCTCTCTAGTGATTCTACCTTCTATTATTATATTATGGTCTTATAGAAATATTCCTGAGCAAACACATTTTATGGAACTAACAAATACAACTCAAATTGATGAAATGATATTATTATTAAATAATACCATTAAATCAGCAATTGAATGTAGTGTCTAGGGAATGCATCCCGGGATTCCCGGGAAATTAAACATTTTTCATTTCCCGCCTTCCCGGGAATTTTGTCCGGGATTCCCGGGAATTTTAAAAGCACTTAAATGGAAGAAAACTGCTTAAATTTTAGCAAAAATTTATACACTTTTGTCATTTTTAAACAAAATTAAACTAAAAATTTGGCTAGGAATTAAAACTTTACGACAATTCCATTAGTATGTTTTTGTGTACAATATATAAATCGATTTATTTGGGAAGACTTTATGGCATTCATTCAATTAAGCATCTTAATAAAATGTCTGCACTAAACAACAATTAGTGAAAACTGATTAATATAATATTTTAGACATTTTAAATATGTACCTATTCGTTATAAGTTGTCAGTAGTATAGACAACGGAATTTGTCTCATAGAAATTTGACAAAATATTAAAATTAAAAGTTATGAGAAGAATTATGAATGCTACAAATAATATTCTTTGTTATGTATGAGAACGTCTGGACTAGTGTTTATAAACCGGTTAACCGGTTAACCGAAAAACCGGGTTTTTCTTTAAATTTCGGTTATTTGCGAACCGGTTAATATGAAATATTCAATTTCGGTTAACCGGTTTACCCGGTTTTTCTGTGTCGGTTAACCGGTTTCAAAAATTTGCTAAAAATATCACAAAATTTCGTCCTTTGTTGTTTTTTTCTGAATTTAAAATAAAAATGTTTGCTGTTTGAGTTAACAAGTAGCCAGGTGATATATATTTACTTGTTTGAAGTTAAATATATTTTAAAACTGTATGTATAAATAACTCAGATAGATAATTAAGCATTCCATTTACAAAAACTTTAATTTCATGCGAATTTTCAGCTAGAAAAATTAAAAATAAAACTGAAAAAATAAAGTTTTTTTTTTTTTCGATCATTATTAAGCTTCAAAAGCTGTGCTAAAAGATGCCATAAAAGTTGTTTTTATAAATTATATTAAATCTAGCCTAAAGGCTAAAAAAAAGGATTATAAAATTTCGATGTAAATCAATCGAAATTTATAAAGAACACTGCAGTGCACTGTTTATTATTTGGTGCATGGTTAAACCAATAAGTTGAAAAACACTTTTTTTAGCCAAAAATATTTTTATTAAGCTTCAAATTAGAGCAATTATTTAAATGTCGGTTAACCGGTTTTTTAGTAGACGGTTAACCGAAAAACCGGTTTTTTAATTTTACCCAATTTTCGGTTAACCGTCAAACCGGTTTTTTGAAAAGTCGGTTTTTTATAAACACTAGTCTGGACTAATCTATTACATGAAATCGAAATTAATAAACAAGAAATTGAAACTTACTGGTCAAAAGTTAATTTTTCAAGCTAAATTTAAACCTACCTTAAAATAGGAATAAAGTCATTATTTGTAACATTTTAGTCAAAATATTTTCAAAATATTAGCTACGTTTAAATTGAACTACGATATTGAAGCTACAAACAGTTTAATAGCGTTTGAACTCACGTTTGAATCACACCTAGGAGTTTCCGAAAAGGTGATCATCAACCACTTCTTTAAGAATTAATAAATTCTTTTTAGTGGACTTTTAATATATTTAAATTTTATATTGATTTACAAAACTATCTAAAAATTTTATTGAATTATATCGTTGGCTTAGTAAATATTTTTTTAGTCAATTTCTGACATCTCTATTTCTGTCATAAATACATTGTTTTATGCATAAAGTAACAAATAGAGACGAAATTCTCGATTGACAATTAAACAAAATTGTTGTTTTGTAAATAAAAATGTGTTTTTATTTTCGTTTGGCAACAACAAAATATATTTGATTACATGTATTTTTTTTTGTTGCATGAGTTAAGGCTTCATTACTCTTCCGTAAATGTAAATGTAGTGAATCAGCTGACACGTTTTCTTTATGAGAGTTATGTGTGTATGTGTACTCAAAAACGTAAATGTTACGTAGCAACCTAAGGACAGTGTTGACAGCTTTTTATTTCAATATACTAAATCTGCGTAAAAAATCGATATAATAAGTTTATAATTGAACAATTTGTTTTGCTGTTTTCTACGGAAAAAACTTGTTCAAATAATTTAAATAAAGTGCGGAGTTGAATCAATAAATTAAAATTTAAAATTTTTGTCATAACTTTGAGTCTACATTAGACAAATTTTTATCAAGACAAACGTCAAAATTTTATCAAGATAAAGATTTGTCTAATGTAGACTGAATTTATCAGTATTATTGCAGCGTTAAAAGAAAATTGTCAGCGCTCGAGCTCTGACAACGTTGTCTTGATAATGCTTGGTAAAAGACGCCATCTTGATTGTTGTTGGTACTTTTTGCATGGTTTATTATGACATGCGTTTTCCCCTATAATTGATAGAGATAAAAAATTATCTGCAACTTAAACAAACATTTGAGGTTTGTCTTGATACAAATTTCTCTAATGTAGACTCAAAGTAAAAGCACAAATTTCGTTTTGTATACAAGTCGCTAAAATACAAACCAATAAATCTAGCGATTTTTAAGCTGAATTTGATTTACTGAAAAATGTGTAATTTATATCACTGATATTGATGTGTACAAAACAACAACAAAGTACTGGCTACATTTACGTTTTTTGAGTAAGCATCCATTTACGTTTCCAGTTACATTTACGATTTTACATTTACATTTACGGTAGAGTAATGAAGCCTTTAGGGTTTTGACAACCGAAATAGGTTTTTGATAATTAGTTTTGTCTCTTGTTACTCTTTGGTTTTATGGTTCATATCTTTTAAATAAAAAATAATTAGTTTTTTTTTTTTTTGCCTAATATTATGTTGATACCCACAAAACTCTTTTAAGATTGTCAGTACTTAATTATTCAGTAGATTAATCAATTACTCGAATTTCATTTTCTCCCTACATTTACAATCCTGTTTCAAATCTGCTAATGCAAAGATTCATATCCTATTTGGGTCTCAGTTGATCAGCTAATGAGAGTATTGATAATTATAATTTTTAGTCCGGGATCCCGGGAATCCCGGGAAGTCGAAAAATTGTTCCCGCTTTCCCGGGAAATTGCGATCCCTAGCAGTGTCCCAAAAAGAAGACTAATACTAACTATCAATATTGAGCTCAGATTTATATTCCGTGAGTATAATTAAAAACTTGGAGTCAGCTCTGGTTGAACTTAATAAGTATTTTACAAAATGGAAAATTCTAATAAACACAGAGAAAACAAATGCCATATAGTTCACAAGAAAACGGAGACGTTGTTTCGAACCACAAAACCCACTGCATTTTAATAACTTTGATATTCAATGGAAGGAAAATGTTAAGTATTTAGGTGTAATACTAGATACAAAATTAAACTTTAAAACACACATTCCATATATTATAGACAAAATCAACAAAATTGCCACAGGAAGAAGCTTCAAGTGGCCCAAAACAAACTTTTAAAATTGATTTTCAATCTTCCCTGGCACTATTCAACGCAACGACTTCATACACTAGCTGATTTTCAAACTGTTAACGACAAGTTCAACGAAAATTTTACTAAGAGCTGTCAATACTCTCACCATCACCACATCAATGAGTTAATCTCTACATAAATTTTACCTCCTTACCCTAGTTTTTAGTCTTAAGTATATAAGGATTGCTTTAAAAAGGTTTTGTACTTAAATTTTTCCTCCAAACTAAATAATATTAAATCATTTTAAAAATATTATCTCCAAATTGAAATGTTAAAGTAGAAAAGGAAATATAGTTTGCTAATCTCTTTAAACAAAAAACAAAGTCAACTTTGTAAACCTAATAATATTAAAAATATACAAATAAAATTGAAATTCCATTTTTTTAAATATGTCCTCATATTTGTTCTTATAATTACTTCGTTCGAATCTGAAGTAAGTCCTGCTATTTTTGTACAACGGAACCAATTTTGTTTACTTACGAAAAAGGTGCCTTACTCGTCTTCATAAGTATGTGCGACAAATTTTACTTAGATTGCACTACTTATGTATATATTTCGATGATTGTATATCGTTGATAAACGTATTTTTTCCTGCAATTTTTATGTGAAAGGCATATTTGTTAAGTTAATTTGTAAATTGCGGTTGACTGGTCTGATTTAATTCAGAATTCACACATGTTTGCTAATACTGTTTTTCTCATCCGAATTAAAAGACATGTGTATTTCTTCCCATAGCTTGTGAATATTATTTAAGTTCTATAGTTATCTACACCATTTCCAGTTGTATTTGAGAAGTTTCTAATTATATTTCAGATAATTCCATTTAAATTTTAGAAATTTCCATTTATATTTTCGAAATTTCTAATTATATTTCAGAAATTTCTAATTATGCTTCAGAAGTTTCTAATTATATTTCAGAAATTTCTATTTGTAGTTCAGAATTTTCTATTTGTAGTTTAGAAAATTCTAAATGTATTTTAGAAATTTTCTATTTGTAGTTCAGAACATTTTAAATGTTATTTAAAAGTTTCCATTAATATTTCAGAATTTATCAAATTCTATTTAAGAAATTTCCATTTGTATTTCAACATTTTCTAAATGTATTTCCGAAATTTCCATTTCTATTTCAGAAATTTCTAATTGCATTTAAGAACTTTTATATAGAAAGTACTTGTATAATGTTCTAAAATACAATTGGAAATTTCGGAAATACATATAGAAAATGTTGAAATACAAATGGAAATTTCTTAAACAGAATTTGATAAATTCTGAAATGTAAATGGAAACTTTTAAATTACATTTAAAATTTTCTGAACTACAAATAGAAAATTTCTAAAATACATTTACAAATAGAAAATTCTGAACTACAAATAGAAATTTCTAAAATGTAATTAGAAACTTCCGAAGCACAAATAGAAATTTCTGAAATATAATTAGAAACTTCTGAAGCATAATTAGAAATTTCTGAAATATAATTAGAAATTTCGAAAATATAAATGGAATTATCTGAAATATAATTAGATACTTCTGAAATACAACTGGAAATGCTGTAGTTATTCGTATCTGAAAATTCAAATTTTGAATTCCATCAAATTATGCAGAAAAAACCAAACGTCAATAACTATTCCGTGTGAAAAAATAAGCAATTCTGAATTTGAAATTTCAGAAATAGTATTTTATTAATATTTTAAGCCAGAAAAGGATAATTACTCATAAAATGCAAAAACTATTGGCTACGATTGTATAAATTTGTATGTAAAGCCGGACTAGTACATTAGAAATTACAGATTTTGGAAAGTGTTCATTTAACCTGCTCTTAAAAACCTTGGACCTTAATCTATCTTTATTTAAAAAAATCTATAGCTAAAAAGCTTTTAAAACTAAAATTATTCCCAAAATTATTTAGAACTGGAAAAGTAATTTCCAAATTATTTATCTATTCAATTTTAATATATTTTGAAAAATCTGGATTAGTTCCGAAGTAATCAAAAGGATTAATACTTTCATACAAAATACAAATTGTGTTTTCGCATGTTGAAAAACGCATCAGATTTTTCGTCTGCACAGCGAAATTTTTATAGCCTTGCTGATTTTATTTAATTTGAAAAAATATTAAAGAATTTTAATTTTCATTTTTTTTTTAGTTATGTTTAAATGTTTTTAAATGAAATCAATAAAAGTACTTGGTTTATTTAAACAATTTTCTCTGAATTTTACAAATTTTCTTAATAAAAAATAGCATTTTTTAATCCTGTTTTAGTATATATTCCCTTTATTTCTCAATTTCTAATCTGTAATTTTATATATCAAATATATAATTTTTTTAAGTAATTTAAGTTAAAATTCTTAAGTAAAGTTTTATATTGGCTAAACATAAATATGCTTTGGCTGGATCCGCGCCTCTATACCAGCTATTTTTCTTAAAGGAGTATTTCTTTGTCGACCAGTGTAATTACTATGTACTACTAATTTTTTTAAATGTTAACAGCAATTTTAACCAAATTTAAACATGGTACAAGAAATCATTATGAGTTTTTTTTCCATGAAAATCGGTTGGACAATAAAAGCCATTGATGAAGTACCGAATAAACATTTATACAATCGCAATACGGATATCAGCACCAAAACTGACATCCGGAGTTCAAACAATGTTGCGTTAAAACTTTTGCCATACATTGCAAATACTGGATTATTGTACTCGTCTTCATGGCGTATCACTGCCGGATTCTGGAGTCACAAAGCCCACACATAACATTCGTAAGTGTAGTTGTATTACAAATTTATTGGAATATTTATTTATTATGTATTATTATATTCAATTAATTTTGGTAAATAGAAAAAGTTCTTATTGGACGGGAATACGGAGGACCGGTTCGTAGAAAACTTCTAGTGCCTACATGTCTTTAAAGGTAGCAAAACTAAACTTCTTCGTAGAACTGTGGGACATCTGTCGTCAGTTTATTCAATTTTGATATTTTTTAGTTCTTTATTTTTTCCTCCTGAAAATCGATTTTCGACTAAAGTCGAAATCGATTTACCTTTCCCTAGACAGTATTAGATACCTTTATATCCTAAAGGATAATTTGTTGCAGAGTGCAAAAAATCAGGGCATATTATAATATTTTTGATATTGCCAACATAACGATCCGAATAATAAATTTGGTATTGTGTACAATTTGCTAATATATAAAGTCGCCAGACCTCAATATTATTGAAAATTTGTGGTCCATATTGGAAATTTACATAATAAAATAGGTGTTAGGCCCTAAAAATGCACTGTAAACACATTTCGCCTAATATTACACAAAAAATGGACGCACGCAAACCGCCTCTAATCTTTTGCATACAATTAAGACTATGCATGGTATGTGATGAAAATCGATTTCGAGCAAAAAACGAAAAAGGTTGTGATACACATACAATTTTTGATTTCAATTTCGTTTTATTGTAAAAACGAAATCGATTTCATTTTCCATTTTGTTTTATGAAAATCACAATAAATTAGGTTGTGATCATGGTTGTGATAAAAACGAAATTGACATGATTTTATCGTTTTCAAATCGAACAAATTTTGGTACTCGTTTTAAAATTGAATTTGATTAACACTGTTACAAAAGAATTAGAATCATTAAGTATCATTAAGCATGTAGGTAAAAAATAAAAGCTATATTGTAGAAAGAAAAATTAAATAAATAATACCTTTTAAAGAATATATAATGAGGCAGAGGTTAAGAAAAGTATAGAGATTCTGTAAATCCTAAACTTTTTTATTCTGTTGCGTTAAAACACTGAATTTTAAGTTTAACAGCCATATTCACAAAAAAATAATGTAAGCTTGATAACGAGTTACTATCTTTTTGTATTTAAATTTCTATAAGAAAAAGTTAGTAACTCGTTATCAAACCTACATTAATTTTTTTGAATACGGCTGTAAAACTTTAAATATATTTTGTAATTTGTGATGGAACTTGTGGTGAAGCGATGTACCTTATTATTTAAAAACCTAACTAAAAACTAAAAACTGTAACTTCACATATGGGTTTTACAAATTAACTTTTAAGGTTTCTGGATATATCTACCGCAAAGGAAAAAACTGATTTTGAATATTCAAAATAATCATTGTGCTAACCCAATTTCAAATCACCAGTAAAAATTTAAAACCAATGCAAAGTCCAAACTACATCTGCTAATTTTTATTTTTGTAGTATTAATTAATTAGTCGCCAAAAATTTTAATTTATTATTCCTCCATAGTGTTATTTTTATGGGCAATGTTTTTTTTCAGAAGCAAGAAATATCTCCTTTGTGGCAGCTTCACGCAAAATCTATAAAACTTAACTTTTGATAATTTTTTATTAAAAAATTAACATAAAAACATTAAAATAAAATTAATTTAATCAAAAATGGAAAATGAAAATGTTCGAAATTCATCACAACCTAATCGATTTAAGAATTTACTTTTGAAATCGATCGAATTTCATCACATACCTGAATGTAATTATCGGTCGTAATTTTCAATTTTTTTTTTTTTTTATGTCATAAGTGGGTTCTTAAAATAAGCTGTGAGATAATAAAAATATTGGATTTTTTGTTTTCATATCTTTAATTTGCTTAAAGGTAAACTTTAACACTAAATAATGATTCTATATAAAACTAGAAATCTTCCTCTTTCTAATGATACCAAATTTTATTTTTAATTCCTATAATTGTATACTTCATAATTTAATCTATCACAGCTGAGCCACTGTATATTAGTGTGTAGCAAAATCTCAAGAGTCTTGTAATTTGTTATTCACTTTAAAAGGAAGAGGAATAACGACACATGTCTTCAAGATTATCACACGTTACGCTATAGAATACAAACATACACACTTCATCAGCATTCGTGGTGTCTTATCCATTTCGGTTTCGTTGAAACCTAAACAATATATTTAGCATTTTTTGTTTTATTTGTTTAATTGTAAACTAAATTTGAGAACATTGAATAATATTATTCAAATTTGATTAATCAAAATTAAAAATAATTAATCAGAATTTTTTTATTAATTAGAATTGTTGATTAATCGATTAACTGATTAATATGTGTATAGATTAAGTAAAGTTTTGTATAACCGATTAATCGCACATCCATAGTATTGACAAAAGTCAAATGATCGTAACATTAATTTCAAAAACAGTCATAAATTTTGTTCCATTTAAGAAAAATTTTATTTGAAAAGTGTTTTTCTATTTATCTAGTATTGAAAACAGTATGACAGCGGACATTTACCCCCTGTTTTTATAAAACGAACGAAAAATTCGTTTCGTCAAAATGTATGGAAGACAACAAATAAATTTCAAGTTTATTTGTTGTTTTCAATATAAATTGTCGAAACGAATTTTTCGTTCGTTTTATAAAAACAGGGGATTAATTCTTCGACCAATTATTTGTAGGACCAATTTTTTTTTTTGAAAATTTTTAATAATTTATAGCACGAACATCATTTTCGTTACTCATTTTGGTCAAACTCACAACAAATCAACAGGTTGACTTCAAGAATAATAACTGACATAATTTCAATGATAAAATAATTTTAAAAATTGCTTCGGAAAAAAGTTATGAAGCAAAACGTGTGTTAATATGAACTAAAATATGAACTAAATACATACTTACCCAATTCACAAAGTATATTATTTGAGTTATTGTGTTATATGTTATTTAATATTATGTTCAGACACATATGTTTTTTACTACACAATTTTTAAGTTAAAATAAGAACTTTCTATATGATATTATGAAAACAGCAATTAAAAATGAGGTTTATGAATTCAGTTTCAGAAAAGAACAAATGAGAATGAGATATTCCAATTCAAAATTTGAAAATATCATTTTAATTCAGAAAGGAACATATTAAAATAATATTTTTCTTTTAATTTCAGAATATAACAATTGAAATTTACATTTTTCACATAAATTTCAGAATTGATCATTTGAAAGTGAGATTTTTTATTTAGAATTGAGAAAAGATTAATTGAAAATTAGGTTTTCCATTTATAATGTTGAAAATAACAATTTAAATTTGAATTTTTTATTTTAATTTTTGAAAAGAAGAATTTTCATTTAAAATTCAAAAAATACAATTGAAATTTTGAAAAAACTAAATTAAATTCAGAGCTTCAACTGAAATAATATATAGAGTGAAATTTGCATAAAGAGTAAAATTAATTCATACTTTACACTCCAGAAGAATTTGATACAATCTCTAAATTTTATTTGCTTAAAGGTAATATAAATTAAGTTGACCTAACATTATGTTACCATTTAAATCTCTCTTATTCAATGTTCTAAGTTTTAATGAATTTTTCTCAATTTCAATTGTTCTTTTCTAAATTTTAAAATAAAAAACTGAATTTCGTTTGTGCTCTTCTGAATTTAAAATGTAAAATTTAATTATAAATTGATCTTGTCTAAATTTAAAATATAAAAACTTATTTTAAATTGTTCTTTTCTAAATTTGATATAAAAAACTTATTTTCAAATGTTCTTTTCTGAATACAAAATAAATAACTTAATTTTCAATTGATATTTTCCAAATTTTGTATAGAATTGTAATTTCAATTAATCTTTTCTGAAATATTAATGAAATATAGAAATTTCAACAGTTCTTTTCTAAAATTTAAATGAAAAATCTCATGTTCAATTGTTATTTTTAAAAATTTTAATGAAAAATCTAATTTTCCAATGATCTTTTCTAAAATTTAAATAGAAAATCTTATTTTCAATTGATTTTTTAAAAAATACCGTTAAAAGTGGTGTAGTTTTTTAAGAAACACAATAAGTTTAAGCATCACTGTTCACATATATATGTTTTTCGTTTGCCAAAATATTTTCACAAATTGTTGATTTAAATAAAAATTTTACACACAAATCCTTTTTATTCCAAAAATAAAATTTTTAAACAAATAATAAATGTGAACAAATATAAATTTAATTTATAATTTTTTGTTTGTAAACTTTTCGGCAATTTTTACAAATCCATTTTTAAAAAATTTTCTATGTACTAAAAATACTAAAAATTTCTTCCCTGTATGGAAATTTAGATGTTTTCATTGTGTTAAATAATTAAATAACTCAAATCGAGATGTTTTCTGGCTTTGAAATATATGAAAAAACAAGTCAATTTGTTTTTTGGAATAAACATCTGTATTCTGCATTTTTCAATATTACATTTATCATTAAATATAAAATTTAAAATGTAGAATTTGATCCCCTATTATGAAGAACAATTTTTAAATAAGAAATTAAACAAAATGTTTGGATCATTTTGATCTATCTAACAGGAAAAGCTTAACTCGCTAGCTTTAGGATAAATCTTTAGTACTTGGCTCGTTCATCAGATATTTTTTGTTAATAAAATAGTAAAAACGCAATGAATTAAAATATACATATCAGTAG
Source organism: Protophormia terraenovae (assembly GCA_951394005.1). NCBI lineage: Eukaryota > Metazoa > Arthropoda > Insecta > Diptera > Calliphoridae > Protophormia > Protophormia terraenovae. The sequence goes on along the minus strand of OX596077.1, from coordinate 60,201,308 downwards.
ACATAGTAAAATATAATTTTCTAAAGTTTAATTTTTGGAGGTTGATAATTAGCATTGTTATACGATAAGATTAGAAAAAAATCTTAAAGAACTTATTAAAATTTTTTGGACGCTTAGGGAAAAATCGGTTTTTTCATCAGCCGTAGGTATTCTTAAAAATGTCCACTGACAACACTGCTCCAGCTTGAAATTTTACATGTGTAGGGAGAAGATCTGTGTCAAGATCATATATACGTATTGGTACTCATTTACCTCTCTAATTCACTTAAAATCGTAAATATTTCCCATACTATTTATCCGATTGCAAAGATTAAGGTATCAATTAAAAGCTCTTACTTGCGCATTTATAAAAATAAATAAAAAAAATATAAAAACTTTATAAAAACAAATTTTCTAAATAGTCGGCCTTCGGCCGGGCGGATGGACTTTTAACTCCGTGGTATGTCCAAAAGCGGCTTCGCTAACGTAATTCTTCCTTTTTACTCAACTTTTTTTATAAAAATTATTTTTTTAATGCGAGTTTCTTAGGGAAATTCGATTTTCAAAGCCCTATAACTTCCAAAATATTTAATTGCGCTGACAAATTTTTACATCATTATTTTCACCGATAAAAGTACTATCAATGGCGAAAAAAATCAAATAAATTGGAGCTGAGTTAGGGAGGTCTATTTATGCCAAAAATACAAAAATGTATGATATAAATCTTTTAGGAAATACTTATAAATAATGTTCAAACAAACGGTCTTCGGACCCCTCTATATCTAGTGGGACACATTTGTGAACCAATGTTCAGCCGGCTAACAGCCGATTTTGAGCCGCCGCCGACAATTTTTAGCAAAGCCGCCGCCGCCGTTAAAATCTTTCGGCGCAGGTCTCTGCACCCAGCTGATCGATTTAATGCCAGCGTTTAGAGAAGAAAAAAAAACAGGAACCAACAAAAAAACCATAATATAATAATAGTAGTTCTATCATGCAAAAGAACAATACACTAGTCACTCATACAAAAAAATTCACGGTCGTAGACGAAAGTTTTTACCTCGCACTTGAAAGAAAAATCAACCAAATCGGCAGGCCCGCGAATTTATGTAATATGGTGAAGAAAATCAGTTGACAATAAATTAGCGAATTAATAATTAAATGTGCAAATATTTTAAAATTCTACAATAAATAACTATAACGTTATATAAATATTTTGATTGTGTAAACTTGTGGCTACATATTGGTGACGTATGTCAAAATGTTCACCTCCAAGTTGGTGGTACGTTTTGCTGGTTCCGCCTTAGAACAACAACAATGTTTATTGTTGACTATTAATAGTCAAAAGGCTTCGAAACGATTTCTTACACCAATGCAGGTGTATGAAAAGAAAGTAGAAGAAAAACAATTAATGCCTGATAAGGCTCAAAAGAATACAGCCCAGCAGTTAGAAGACTTATATAACACAATAAAGGACTATAAGCCAACACCAGTCAAATCATCTGCCCAAAGTGGTGGTTTCTTTAGTAAACTATTGAATAAAGACAAGGCAAAGAACAGCAGTTCAATTCAATTATTAAATACTGCCTCACCAAAAGGACTTTACATCTATGGTAGTGTGGGCGGTGGTAAAACCACTTTAATGGATTTGTTCTATGATTGTTGCACTAATGTGAGTTATTTAAAATTATATGTATAAGAGATTTATGTATTTTAATTTTCACATTTTTCTTTTTAGATTGACAAAAAAGAACGTGTCCATTTTAATTCCTTTATGTCTCAAGTACACGGTCGCATTCATCAGGTTAAACAGGAACGTGGTCCTAGAGATCGTGCTTTTAATTCTGAAAAACCTGAACCATTTGATCCTACATTGCCGGTAGCAGAAATGATTGCTGCAGAATCTTGGTTGATTTGTTTCGATGAATTCCAGGTCACTGATATTGCTGATGCCATGATTTTGAAAAGTTTATTCACCCATCTCTTTAACGAAGGTATTGTTTGTGTGGCCACTAGTAATCGTCATCCCACCGACTTGTATAAGAATGGTTTACAACGTAGTAATTTTCTTCCCTTTATTGATGTTTTGCTAAATCGTTGCGAATTATCGGCCATGGATAGTGGTGTTGATTATCGTCGTATCGCTCAATCCGGTGACACAAATTATTTTGTGTAAGTTTATTTCCAATGCATCTTTATGGGATTTAAAAGATAATAATTATCTATCTACCACTTTTATTCATATAAATTCGAAAGATTTTCTTTTCTAATTTATATGAAACTAATTACAGAATTGTTAACATTATCTGTCGATATTTTTAATTTGATATCTACAATATATTGGTACAGTAGTTCGAAAAATATTAATAGTATATTTTTTTTCATTTCAGCACAACACAAACTGATGCTAAGGCCCAAATGGATCGTATGTTCAAAATTTTATGTTCACAAGAGAACGACATCATTAGACCACGTACTATTACACATTTTGGACGCGACTTAACATTTCAACGTACATGTGGACAAGTTTTAGATAGTAATTTCGAAGAACTATGTGATCGTGTAAGTGTTACTTATTCAAATTTTAGATTCAAACATTAATAACTAATTGTTTAGCCTTTGGGTGGCAGCGATTATATACAAATAGGACAATTCTTTCATACGGTGTTAATACACAATGTCCCACAATTAACACTACAAATGAAATCCCAAATGCGACGTTTCATTACACTAATCGATACGCTCTACGATAATCGTGTACGTGTGGTACTTTCGGCCGAAGTTCCTCTAGATCAATTGTTTAATTTTAGTGATAAGCCCACAGACATTGGCGATGATCAACGTATGTTAATGGATGATTTGAAATTAGGAGTGGTAAGTTGAACAAGTGCTAAACTGAATAAATATACTTTTAATGGTTTTTATCATAAAATTTCAGCAAGATACATCTTCAGCAAGTGTTTTCACGGGCGAGGAAGAAATGTTTGCCTTTGATCGTACAATTTCTCGTTTGTACGAAATGCAAAAGAAAGAATATTGGGAACAATGGGCTAAACATCGTTAGTTTTCTTTTGAAAGGACAACCATTTAAACAAAAATATTATATTTTTTGCTGTAGTTTTGAACGAGTCACAAATTATGTTAGTACTTAATGAAATAAGAACAAAAAGTAGTAAAATTTATTAAAAATGTGTACGTTTCCACCACAATTATAATTTTATTTTTATATGTTCCCTATTTATTACAATAGCTAAGATTTTTCTCTTATGTTCCATAGATTTCTATTTAAAATTTTATTTCTTAGTAGATGCAATTTTATTCCTTTTAATAAATAAGACGATAGCAAATATTTTGTTGTTTTATTTAAAATATGTATGAGTTTAGGTGATTTTTATACAAATTCAAAAATATATTAATATCAAAAGTTAATTTTTATACATACATATGTATGTATATGTATGTATACATATAAAAGAGTAACATTACATAGTGGGGTCGATAGCAAAAATTTTGAGGTATAAATCTGTATCTCCTAAACTACTCGACGGGATGGTCTATTCTGATGCTATTAATTACACGTAATTAACCAGTTATGGACCAGAAATCCCAAAATATTAATGTGCAATTAAAGGGTTAAATGAATACATATGAGGAAAATAAAAAAATATTAAAATTTTAAGTAAAAATATTTTCATTTTTTTCTTTTTTTTTTTTTCTCTAACGGTGATTTGAGGTTATATTAACGACTTTTAATGCATACAAAACCTGTTTGCGTTAATCAATTTTATTTATCAATGCGCGCAAAAGTTTTGGAAGTATGAATTTAAAACTTTCAAAAAAATCTTAAAAATACAACTTTGGCTTTATTAAAATCAAAATAACGCGATTTTATAGAACTTCTAAAGTTTTATCAGCACATCTCAAAATTACTACAGAATCTTTAATATTTTGTAAATAGCAAAAGAAGTAATAAAAGTCATATCTTGGGATCATTTGCTAAAAAAATTAAGTGAATATCGGTTTTAGTTTGGCAAATAGTCGTTTAAACATTAGTACTCATAATAATATTCCTTACAAAAAGCGCGATTTTTTAAAAGTGAATTTTAGCAAAATTTTTAACTTGTTTCTTTTTTGATGATAATATTTACATCCAAAAATGATTTTATTATTTCAAAATTTGAATAGTAATGCGAAATATGTGGGATTGATTTTTTAAGTTAAGAACATAATTTTTGGTCCATACAATTGTAAGACCTTAAAATATTTTGACGCCATCTGAATTTTAGTATTAAGCAAATAAAATGCTTTCATTTGACATCAATTATACTTCGCGATAGTTGTCAGCAAGCAAAATAAGTTTGGAGATGAATGCCGCTGTAGCCGACATAAATGACATTTTTTTTTTCATAATATCAATTTTAGTCATTAACATGATTCTTTACAGATATTTTTCGATGATCTAAAGAAATATCTTACACTGAAAAAAATTCAGAACAAAATTTTGTGAAAATTTTCCAAATTGGATAATATTTATTAATAAATCCGGTTTTTATTTTTGATAATTTCTATAAAAGCGGAATTTGTCAGTAGCGAAAAACACACTTTTTCAAATATTTACACCAATTATATGAAAGTTTGTGAAGTTGCTAAATTTAAATTCACTGAATGGCGAAAATTTAAAAAAAAAAAAAAACTACAAAATTTCAAAAATCGTACATTTTTGGTTTCATTTTTTATCACCTCATAACTTTTCAACGGATTGTAAACAGGATACTTATTATACAGGAAATAAATTTCTAAAGACTTGTCTTTCGTCTGGTTAACGGTTTAAATCAAAAAGTTGCAAATTGTCAGTGCAAAACTAAAATGAATCCAAAAATCCAAGATTTTCAACTCAGTTTTTTTTTTAAGATCTACAAAAAGCCATCAAAACTTTTCCTAATTTTAATACAAACTTTGTCATTACAAGACACAAACAATTTCGAAATTCATTTTCATTTATTTTATGTTTAGTATTTAACAAAATAATTTCTAATTTAATAATAAAAGCATCAAGCTCTAAGAAAAAATCCAACAAAACGAAAACAACTCGCATGTACTCAATTTTGCACCTGAGGGATTTCCATAGTATAATACATAGTATAATAATAAAGTATACTCGTAAGACCAGCTGTTTTACAATTTTTTCATTGGCAAACCTCGCGGTACTGTCAAATTGTTTTTGTATTCACATGTAAAATATTTTTTGAGTTTTTTTCTCTTGCTCTCTTTCGTTCTCTCATTTTTCCGTTCAAAGCATTCTGACATTGTGGGCAGTAGTTTTACACTAACAAAATACAAGCAATTTTTGTTTTTGTAGATGTGCGAGTACTTTATTATTTTACTATGAGTATAATAATAAAGTATACTCGTAAGACCAGCTGTTTTACAATTTTTTCATTGGCAAACCTCGCGGTACTGTCAAATTGTTTTTGTATTCACATGTAAAATATTTTTTGAGTTTTTTTCTCTTGCTCTCTTTCGTTCTCTCATTTTTCCGTTCAAAGCATTCTGACATTGTGGGCAGTAGTTTTACACTAACAAAATACAAGCAATTTTTGTTTTTGTAGATGTGCGAGTACTTTATTATTTTACTATGAGTATAATAATAAAGTATACTTGTAAGACCAGCTGTTTTACAATTTTTTCATTGGCAAACCTCGCGGTACTGTCAAATTGTTTTTGTATTCACATGTAAAACATTTTTGAGTTTTTTTCTCTTGCTCTCTTTCGTTCTCTCATTTTTCCGTTCAAAGCATTCTGACATTGTGGGCAGTAGTTTTACACTAACAAAATACAAGCAATTTTTGTTTTTGTAGATGTGCGAGTACTTTATTATTTTACTATGAGGGATTTCATAGTATTTTTAAAATATATTTTTACTACAAATAAAAATATATTTGGAATATAGTGTAGTTTATAGATATGAGTCAGTAGATTATTATACCATTTTTAGAATTTTAAATATACCTTAAAAATCGGGAGCTATATCCAAAAGACCGATTTTGCGAACTTCGCGGTTTTAAAATTTTTGTAGAAGCAAAAAAATAAGATTCTTTTAACTTTCGTACGAACTTGTGTTCTGTGACATACCTGAATACTTTTTTTTCAAATGATGATCACTTTTTTAAACAAGAAGTCGGTATTAATTTATTTTAAAAACAAAATTCAATGCTTTAATTATTTTGTCCTATTAAATTTTGCCGCTACTGTATTCAGCTGATCTACTAACTTATCAAGAATATTTTATATTTGTCTCTTTCATTTGTACACAAGTACATGTCGAATAGAAATCTTTATACATTTGACAGCAGATCATTTTAACAAAGACCCAACTGGAATTTTAAGTATGAAAATCTTATGCAAAATATATTAAAATCATAAATTTTGGAAAATAACCTATAATGATTATTTTCTGAGTTATTTTTTGCTCACTAGATAAATCTTAATATGAGAAATTAAACTTATGCAGTTTTTTTGTAAAAAGAATGATTTTTATCATTAGATAATTTATTAGGTTTATTTACTAAAAATTGTGATGATGCTTTCTTCATACAATTTTGCTTTTTAGTAAAAAAATCTACTTTTAGTAAAAAATTTTATGAAAAAAGCATTATAATATTTGCCTTTTAGTGAATAAATCTAATTTATGATAAAAAAAAATCATTATTTTTGATAAAAATTGGGTAAGTTTCATTACTTATATTAAGTTTTATCTTGTGAGCAAAAAAAAATTAAATAAAAATTACAAAATAATCATTATGAGTTGAGCGAAAAAAAATCATTAAAATTTATTATTTTTAATAAAATTTAAATTTTAACCTAAATTAGAATATTAAAACTTTATTTAATTTTCCAAAATTGCTTAATTCTCAATTTTGAAAAAATTAGAATATTTTTAAAAATTAAATTTATTGTTGTGGGGATAAGCTGGTTTCTATGCACATTTCACTGGTTGCTTATGCCAGATCATCAAGAAACCTTTCCCAGTTTTTAGAAAAGCTAAAGTTGTCTATACATATAAAAACTTTTGTAAACTCAATGACAGTTCATAAAAGCTAAATGTACGAAACAACAAAGCTTTAACAAAGCACAACAATAAATTATGATTTTTAAAAAAATTATTCAGGTTTTTAATAGAACCTATCCTGAGGGTTACATTTTTGTATTTAACTCTTTTATTCGATAGTTCCTTCTATCTGATTTTTTTTTGTTTAAAATTTCAAGAATAATGATTATTTTCCTTCATTGAGATATTTTTACTTATGTACATGTGACGGGTTTGTTTGACCTAAACCTAAGCCTGAAATTCTAAATGAATGCTTCCAATCCTTGAGTAAAAATCGATACTACTATAACAAACCCAAGTGCATCGGCTAACATTACTCCTATTCCTAAAATTTTAATAGTAGCATCTAAATTTCCTATTGGGTCTTAAAATTTTATTAATAAATTGATAAAAAAACAAATATTTTATAGCTTTATTAACCAAATAAAAAACATATGTACATACATTTATATTTAAGCACTATAGTAATTTTTAAAAAGGTTTTACACAAAGTTATCAATAAAAAATAAATTAAGAAAAATCCAAAATGAAAATTAATAAAATTCTACCTTTTGGTAAGTATGTAAATCTCCCAGAAAATAGATTTTTCATTAATATTGTGTTATTATTATAGATAACAGTTTACTAAATGTCACCATTTCCCTAAGACAATTGGAAGAAATCTCCAAAGAGATTTCCACTCGTGGTCAAGTCTCCGGTTTAAATGAAGTTGTTTGGGCCTTAAAAGCTCTCACACTCACCGACTTGACTACATTGGCGGGCGATGATACACAGGCCAATGTATCACGTCTATGTCATAGAGCAGCTTATCCCTTTCCACTACATTTGTTAGAAACAACAATAGAACCTTCTTTGCATAAACAAATCCATACGGGAGCTGTATGTGTTTATCCAGCACGCGTAGCAGATGCTCGTAATACATTCGTACAATTGAAATGTTATGATGCGATTCCTATAGCAGCTGTAGCCACTGGTTTTCCTACAGGTCAATATGGTCTAAAAACACGTTTAGATGAAATAACATATGCCGTTCAGGCGGGTGCTAGAGAAATTGACATTGTTATTAATCGTCAATTGGCCTTGACCGAACAATGGCAGGCCTTGTACGATGAAGTGTGTGAGATGAGAAAGGCGTGTGGGGAAAAGGCCCGTATGAAGACTATATTAGCAATTGGTGAGCTGGGATCAATGGAAAACGTAAGTTCATATATACATATATACTAAAATGGGCTTGATATTTAAGATATTTTATGTTTGACTAGTAGGGTAGAAAGGGGAGCATTCGACCATTGCTTAAAAACAAAGTAATAATTTTTGTGGTACTAATTTATTTTCATTTTCTCTACCACTGATCTTTCACCCATTAAATTTTGATACTTTTTGAATTTACATTTGTTCGGAGGTAGATGTTTTTTCAATACTCTTGTAAATATTTTTCTTTGGGTATATTCTGCGATAACTTTCATAGTTTTTGTAATTGATCAAAGATTTTTTCCGTGTTATAAACTTGATAGTAGTGAACAAAAATTGACAATAGGGGTTTTAATAAATTCCTTTAAATAGTAGTGAAATTTTTCACTTGTGCGTTAGACTGCACCTGGGGAGCATTTGTCAAACTGCTGGTAGACCTATCTTACTTATCCTCCAGGAACTTCGTAATCAGCTACGAGGCGCTTACTAACTAGATATTTCACTGTACATATAGACTCTATAGCAAGGTTGGCAACCGATTAAAAAAGGTACAAAATTAAAGGTAATGGTATTTTCCAGTTATTTTGGTAAGGGTATTTTAGCGGTAACGGTATTTTCCATTGTTTCAGTAACGGTATTTTAGCGTTATCGGTATTTCAAGCTACTTCAGTAATGATAGTTTAAAGGTAACAGTTGTTTCAAAAGTTTCGATTGTCGGTTCATAAACAATAAATATAAAGTGGAGTCAAGTGTTACAAAGTAGTCCTAGGATACCCATAGCATTATTACAAAATTAATTTAGTAATCGGTATTTTATGTTATTTCGGTAACGGTATTTCCAATTATTTCGGTAACGGTATTTTAGCGGCAACAGTAGCCAACTTTGCTCTCTAGTGTTAATTGGATTCAAACAATAACTTTACAGGAGATTGATTTCTAAAATCAAAACAAATTGTCTTACAAACCAAATTTTTTAGTTCTTTTTTTTTAAGTTATGAAAAATTATATTTAAAAAGATTTCTAACATCTTTTACTCCAAAAGTTTAATAGCTATTATATTTTTAATAATTTGCAATCTAAATTCGTAAAAAAAATTCGAAAATTTGAAAAAATAAACTATATTTCATCAAAAAAACAAATTTTAAAATTTTGATGTTACGTTGTTTTACATTTTCGGTGACGATATGTAAATATAAGGTTTACGTATACGACCCAAGATCGAACTTATTCTTTAATTTAGTCTGCATACAAGTTAAGGTTTTTTAGTTTAATCTTATATATACAGCGGCCGAAATAAATATAAGTTCACCAACAAAATTAAGCAGAAATCGATTGTTGAAATTTTGCTTTTCATTTTTTTCTTTGTTTTATATTTTTAATAATATTTACTCTAAAAAAAACTTTAAAATAATTTTGTTAGAATATTTTAAGCAAAAAATTTTCAAGAATAAAAAAAATGAGGTGCGAAATAAAGATAAGTTCACTAAACAAAAGCTTACAAAAATATTGATTATCATTATTTTTCTTAAGAATTTGTAATTTATTTCATCTCCTTTATATTTTATCATGTCAAAAATGTTGAATTGAATTGTTTCCAAAGTTTTTAAAATAATTTTGAACCATACCGTTACTACTGCATATTTATTGCTTTTACGGCTTCATACCGTTAACTATTGGCATTCAATTTGTACGCAAAGATTTCCAATAAGTTTTCCATAACATTTAGGAGACGTCTACGGGCTGATAGTCACAAAATGTTAATGATTTTAGAGAAACTGGCTCCCTAAATTGCCAGGAGTTGTGAATGACTGCATTGTCCTTCTAAAAGAATTAGGTTAAAACCCATTAAATTTTAGCTGTTTTCAAATAACGATGTTTTTAGCATTTTCATATTATTTTTGGAATGCATTCTGATTCAAATCTATGCCAGTGTAAGCTTTCCTTTGGAAAGAAAATTCAGCCAATATCATGAATGCACCTCCCCAAAAATTTCAGCTCATACTGACTCCTTTTCTTAACGTAAACAATTTTGGATTTCATGGGTACATGCAAATTATACTTCGTTTCGTCACGAAAAACTATTTCTTTCTTTATTTTGCCGTAATTCTTGTGATTTTTTCGACTAACTCAAATGCCTATTTTTGTGATCTTATGTTAAAGCGGTACGCCATTAGTTTTGTAAAAGTAAGGTCTTCTGAACTCTAATAAACCTGTTAATCACTTTTAACCATTACTGGAAAACAAAACTAATTCCTCATTTAAGACCCAAACTCTAGTAGATGGTATTCCGATCGACTTATAGCCCGTTTTTGGTGCAGAGACAATATTGGATCTCGACCGGAACTGTTTTTAGTGTTAGAATTTTATTTTAATTTCAAAAAATTATACACAACATACAAAGATCTGCCTTTTATTTTAGTGATAGCGCAATTAGAAAGCGTTTAATATTTAAAAATATAAATTTTTCCTAGTTCTTCGGCGGACAACGGCTTTCCACGATTTGTTTTTTTTTTTTTTTTTTTGAGAAAAACGTTTAAGGAAAAGAATTTTAATGCAAACTATTGCCACTAAAAGAACGTTAACATGTTGACAGATAATTAAATATTAATTTTATAATACTTTTTCTTTTAATCAACCAAGTAAACCACTTTTATATAAAGTGAACTTATATTTATTTCGCTCTAAAACTCTACAATTACAGGAAAAACGATAATTTTCCTATGCTTGAATACTAAATTATAAAAAATATATATCGGTACATTAGAGAATTCGCCACAGCATTATACCGAATTAAAAAAGATGATATATACCCGCTTTATTGTTAAAAATCTAAATTTTATTAAGTGATATATATACATAAGTATATATACATAAGTACGTATATTTCTATTAAATTTTGTAATTATCGATAATTATCGATCATAATAAAACCCATAAAAATATTAATATGTGGATAAACATACATGTGACTGATTCAAAAAAGCAGACTTTTGAATTTCGACCGTAGCTCCCAAATATTAGGATGTCGCTAACGCATGGAGAAATGTTTATCGTTCCACAGTTATTGAAAAAATTTTGCTATAATCATGTCTTTAAAATCGGTTTGTGTTCTGCTTAGTTTTTCATTTCCCGGTCTTTCTTCATTCCCGGAAAATTTGAATTTATTTTTAAATTTCCTGGGATTCCGGGAATTCCCGCTAAATAAATATTTATAAGATTTTCCATTTAATATTTAGCAAAGATCATTTGAAAATTAGATTTTACCATGATAAAATTACAGAAGATAGAATCATTAGAGAGAGTGCTCTCAATTTATTTTACCCTGAACTGTCAAACATTAAAAAATTAAAACAAAATGTAAAAAAATTAAAATAAAATATAAAAAAACTGAAAAAATAAAATAAAACAAATTTAATATAATAAAACTATCTTCATGAACCGATTCTACGTTAATTACCAACAACTCTGAGCCAAGTATATTCCTTGTCATTGGTAAGTACTAGACCAGCGGGAACAACTATTTTCAGCTCCAGTAAACGTTCTTTTGAGACAACTCCATGGCAGAATATAAATGGCATCATTGGAAGTTGTTGGTAGTGAGGTAGTAGCCGGTGACATCATGTTTTATATGCATATTGTAGTCTACACAACTTTTTTTCCCAGATAAATTGCACAAAAAAATTTAAATAAAAAAAAAAAAAAAAAAACGAAATTAAAATGAAACAAAAACGTTTTTATATTTTTATTTTTTTTATTATTTTTTGTTTTTTATTATTTTTTTGTTACTTGACATGACAAGAATTAAAATTGAAAATTCTCTCTAATGATTCTACCATAGATTAAAAAGATGTGAGAGAAAAAAACCTAATTCAATTGTCAGAAACCTAATTCATACAAAAACAAAATACATGTAGTCACATATATTTTGTATTTTGAAAAATATGAGTAAATTTTTTGAAAATTTAGTATAGGGTGGCTCTCACATAAACTTCTAGTTCTATTCTATGGATTCTACCTTCTATTATTATATTATGGATTTTACATTTAAATTTTTGAAAATAACAATTGAAAATACGAATTTTCATTTAAATTTTAGAAAAGATCAGTTGTAATTTGTTTTTATTAAGATTTGAAAATCTTATTTTTTAATGATCTGATCTGAAATTTATATGAAAAATGTAAATTTCAGTTGTTATTTTCTAAAACTAAAATAGAAATATTATTTTAATATGTTCTTCTCTGAATTTCAATTGAAAAATCATAATTTAAAATATTTTTAAAATTTTAATTCGAAAATATAATTTTTAATTGATCTCCTCATTTTAAATTGCTGTTTTCAGAATATCATATGGAAAGTTCTCTTTTTAACTTAAAAATGGTGTAGTATACAAAAATGCATAAAGGACTCAGAAACTATCAAATATATTTCTATATTGCCTTAAAGATATTTAAACTCGTAACAACATGAAATAAAATAAACAAAAACAAATTTAAAACACATTAAAGTTATTCACCTTAGAAATTTGCAACTTTGCAAGACCATTGCAAAGTAGAAAATTTGCATCGATTTCTGTAAACACAATAAATTTCACATTTTCTATGTCAAATGTACCCTATTTTGCACCCTAATAGTTGCGATCCTAAAGGGTATGTACACTCCTCTGCTACGTCTATGTGAAATTTTATGTAAATCCAACCAGCCACGTTATTATTTCCTATAACACAAGGCAACAAAATTGAAAAAATTTTAAAGGCTTGAAAAACCAAATATTCCAAATATGGTCCAAATTTTAAATTCTATGGAGAGTTTTTTTTTTAAATTTTTATGTAAAATTATAAATTTTTTTAGACGTTTTTCCACATAATTAATGATAACTCAAACAGTGATAGTCCGATATTATTGAAATAAACTTAGAAAAATTTATATTTACATAACCTTTAATCCCTTTATATATTACGTTTCAATCGGCTCAGTAGCTTCGGAGTTATAATAAAAAAATTAAACAAAAAATATATTTTTTACTTGAAAATATCAAGTTTTTTTGTTTTAAAAAAATCATCAAAAATCGAAAGCCACATGTAATAACAACTAAATGAGATATTGATCATAAAAATCTATTGATTCTTTTCGAATTTATTCGCAATTAAGTGAATTCGCTCATTTTCACAAAATTTTAGTTTTTTGAGAAATTTCTCCACTTATGTTGTCATAACTAAAAAACAACTTGTCCGATTTTGTTAATCTAAATTTACAAACAATTTGGTTTCCAATATCTTTAAATTGTTTTTGATGCCATCAATACTTTCAAAGATATGAAAAAAATGTTAGGCAAAAAATATAGTTATATATAGTTATATATTAGGCTTGGCCGAATCTATATACCCACCATTAACTTTTCCAAATTTTACGTTATATAGGAGGTGGGCGGTAAGATGGGTGACTACGCCCATTTTTTGTTTCCGAGTTTACATTGATCCTTGAACTATTTGTACAAAATTTTGTTGACATTTCACCTTATATGGGAGGTGGGCGATAAAGTGGGCGGACCACGCCCATTTTTGGTTATTCAAGCCTTATTTTGCTGTTGATCCTTGAACTATTTGTACAAAATTTTGTTGACATTTCACCTTATATGGGAGGTGGGCGATAAAGTGCGCGAACCACGCCACTACCAAAGTGGCCTCACTTCTCAAGAAACAAATGATCTTTTTATTTTTAATGTTTTGTCTGGGTGGCACTTTTATAGGGTTGAGCAAACATTGATGGAGTAAGAGCCCAAACACAACCTAGCGGATTATTTTTTTTATATGAAGATTTGACAACTAAAACAACACAGCGAAATCCGCTGGAAATTAAAATCTATTTTAATTTCACAAAGGATTCTCAAAAGCTCTCATTTTCTCAATCTCCCTCTCTGTCAGTGTTGCCGTTGTTACAAAATGAATCACATAAGTTTACATTAAATTTATATAAGAAAGAAAGAGGTAGATAGATTTGCCTTTTATTTTTTATATATGGAATTTAAGAAAGATAAATATTTTTTTATATATGTAGTTTTGTTGTTGCCAAACACAAAAAACATAAAGAAACAAAAACAAAATATATATGAAATCCGCTGCTGGATTCCGTCTTCATTTAAATTGCATTTCTCTTTCTCTTAGAGCGGAAAACAACGTTGAAATCCGTTTGGTTGTGTTTGGGCTCTAATACTGTTTTGGAATCTTACGCATAGATACAAATTTTATAGTCTGTAAAAAAAACTCATAAACAAGACTTTGAGGACATAGGATGAATTTTCTTGAAAAAAACAACGCTCATCTTTTTTAACAATTTTAAATTTGTGTGGTGTTAAAAGAGAAAAACTATTGTGGGAGCCCAAATATTTATGAAATATTAAATACTTTTTAGTGGAATAAATGCCCAGGAATTTCTCGATCACACGATACCTCATATGTTGGCGTTGCATAACCAGTGCATCCACAACATCAGTGTTCTTTAGCAAAACAACAGTTTTTAGATATCTTTAAAAAAAATTATTCTGGAGCCAACAGTATCCATGATTGTATTCCGCATACCAGCGATATAAAATATCCCCCAATGGAGCATAATTTCTAAAAGCTATTTGGAGTTCTAAAATATTTCGCTATTTAATTAATCCACATCGAAATTTATAAAAAATTACAACATGAAAATATTTTATTGTAAAATTGAATTTTTTGACGAAGGCAATTTTTCAACTAACTTTACGATACAATAGCCCTCGTATAAAACAATTATCTGGGAACATAACATCTTAAAAACTATTTTATGATTCTGCTGTCAAATCTAAATAGCACCCCTCGTATAAAGAAATCAATAGAAAAAATTTTGACATATGTATGTACGTTAAATCGCGAATTCGGTAAACACAATATTCGTAAAAACAGAAAAACCTTACTTTCTAAATCCTAAAAGATAAAGAAATCAATTAAAAATTCGCATCATAAACACTTTTTAAAATTTCCATTTTTTTTTACTGTTCTAGGTCTATAAAGCCTCAATGGTATGCATGATGGCTGGTGCAGATTTTATTAAAACCTCAACAGGCAAAGAATCTGTAAACGCTACTATACCAGTAGGTTTAGTTATGATCTGGGCTATTCAAGAATTTTTACGTAAAACTGGACAAATGGTTGGCTTAAAACCAGCCGGTGGAGTGCGTACAGTACGCGAGGCAATTGCATGGATGACATTAGTTAAGGAAACATTGGGCATGCAATGGTTGCAACCTGAACGCTTTCGTTTTGGTGCATCCGGTCTATTAGATGACATTGAAAAAGTAGTGCGCAAAGGCTTGGCGGGGCAAGAAGTACAATCACATGCTGCTGCGGCGTATTGAGATTTATTTACACCACATAATTGCATTTACAGGGGAATAAACTTTCTTTTTGCCTATTTAACTAAGTAAATAATCAAGTTTGTGTGTATTTATATTTGGACTTTATATTGTACATTTTAATTTAATTTTTTAAACATAAATTATAATTGACTTATTAAATTCATCTTAAAATGCTATTTCTAATCTAATATCTTCTTAAATTTGTAAATTGTGTTATTAATGGTATTTGCAAAGCAGCAGCTGCTATTAAATCTTCCTCCCCTTCACTGTTATAGTCATCATTTTGGTTTTCCATTTCGGTAAGGGATTTGTCCAATTTATTTGTTCGATCTGGTACTTTCATGTCAACAGCAAAGAAAGTATCATCGAAGTTTATACGATTACGTTCGTCGTTTAATAGATAAACATCCTTTGGCACATTAACCGATTGTTTATTGTCTGGAGAGGACAATTGTTTTTCATAGCCATTTAGCCACTTAATATTGATGTGTTTAGAAGATGCATTAAATTTTTTTGGTAAAGTTTTTTTGGGTTTAATATCATAAAAGTTTTCGGGACTTTGTCCGTCTTTAGGTAATGGTGGAGGAGTGAAATGTTCCATTGTACGACTTTTCTCATCAAGTTTTGAATGCTGAGCATCGCTTTCATCGTAATCGAAGAGAGGCAAATAAAAATTGTAGGGTTGATTAGCAGGAGGCTGCATAAATTGTATGGGTACGGCAACTTGTTGAATATCTGCAGTGGGAGTATCAGCACGTTGAGTTTTAGAAGGTTTAAATATTTCACTAGCTCTTCTCAGAAGCGCTTCTAAACGCTCAATTGTTATTACTTCTGGCTGTATTAAAGGCACATCGCTGTTAGATTTGTGGGCTTCAGTAGGTTTAAAACCAGGTGGTAATCCATTTATTAAGCCCACGAATAGAAAAATTAATATCTAAATCATAAAATATTTATTATTAAACATTTAAATATAATCTAACGATTACTGTTAACTCACTGTTATCACTTTTTTAAACATTTTTATTATTTTTTTTTTTTTTTCCTTATTAAAATAAAGAAAACTTTCTTTTTTTTTACACTAAAACTGAACTATTATTTAACTCCAATGTAATCCACTTGTATGGCTTGCAAAAACTAAAGTAGATCTTGATGTAATCGTCAGCTACATTTATACCTGAAATGTTGTGCTGTGCCGTAATGTTTAAACGGAAGCTCGGAAGTCTCTACAAACAACCAGTAACATCGCAAATACATCGAAAATTTATAAAAAGAGACGATTGTAATAAAAACTAGTTCCACACATAAAACAACCCGTTTTTCTTAAGATATTTTTTCACTTCTCAGAGGTAAAAAACATATTAACAACCAGCACATCCATACACATTCAATGTTAGGAAAAAATATAACAAATCCATTTGGATATAGTATGTTGCGTGTAAAAGACATTCATAATAATCATGTTAATGTAACAACAACATTAAAGCTGCTGCAACATACAATGACGGCAAACTATGAACGAAGAAAAAATTAACGTAAAGAAAATTCATAACTTTAGCTTAGATATCGTTTGTAAGTATGTATTTGTGTTTTAAGATGTAGGCGCATGTTGTAACCAGTTTTCTGCAATTTTCTCTCTTTCTTTAATAGATATCTAATCGTATGTGTGTAATGAGTTCAATTTTTATGCTATACTGTTGCAAAACTAATTGTGTGTAAAATATTTTTAACAAATAGACAATTGTCGTTTAACTAAACAACTAAATGAAAAGTGAATTTTTAATATTTTTTATTTTTTTTTATTTTTATTTACTGCTGGAAAAGTTTATTGACATTAATATTGTGAGATTGCATGTTGAGGATGTGAACCTGTTTCTTTCCTAGTATTGTTATTTCAACAAACACAAGTTCAAAGTTATTTGGATATTTGAGATTACTTTTGTATATTTTATACACAGTTGTTTGCAAGCGGAAATGTATAGCATTTAAATTATATGCTGTATTAATTCAAACAATAATACAGATCCCGATTGTAGAGAGAAAAATAAAACAATATTTTATTAAGAACGAAAAGATATTGCTGTGATTGTAGTTAGTATATGCGTTAAATGTTTGTTGATTTTTGTTTTCTTAACACTAAGACCTTTTTTTATTAAGAACAAAAAGAAATTGCTGGATATAGTATTTGTACAAGTTGTTCACTGATTACTATTTTTAACATTAAAATAGTTTTAATTTATTATTGTTATATTTAAGTCTACATTTATATTCAACCTCTTACCAATTCTGGCATGCCATCGATAATTATTTGTAGTGCCTTTAAATCTTTTGTTACGGTATCGGTAAGAACTTCCATAGCTTTTTGTTGCATACCCAAAAATGTTTTCATTTCTTCTTCACAATCTTTGTCAAGTGTATATTCGCTACCGGACGTTAAAGCATACTGATTACGTTGCATACGCATTTGGGATAATAATTCACTAAGGCGGCCCTTAAATTAACACAAAATAAATACGTTGTACTCCAAAGGCTATAAAAATAAAATGTATATGAAATATTACTTTAAATTGTGTAGGAGCTGACACTAAAGCTTGCATATTTTCCAATTTCGTACGTAAAGCTTCTTCTTCAGGCGTTAAGGCTAAGCCCACTTTACGTGTACATTCCTGTTTAACTATTATCTAAAAAATATTAATAATTAAAAAGCATTTTCCTTGTTTTTCATTTAAAAATTAAATGTTATTTCGTACCTTTAAAATCTTATGACTTAATTCGGCCAAATTACGTTTGTATTCCATTATTTTAGCTGTAGCCGCTGTGTGACGTTGTCTTAATTCCGACAAGTCATTTTCCACTTTGCGTAAATATAATGCATGCATTTCAGTTTCATTTTCCTGACATTTTATGCGATATTTCAACTCGTTAAAACCAATCATAGGTACTGGTATAAATTTGGCGGCATCTGGATTGTCTAATTTCGCTTGGCACCACATACGAGGATCTATTCCCTTAGGAGGATTTTTCAAATACTCCTTAAGTTGATCTTCATCGGGTAACACAAGTGCCAGAATTTCTACTATGCCCAAATTATTAAGTTGTCCCTTAACATTGGGTTGATTCAAATAGTTGGCCAAATCTGTGGCCAATATACGTTTTGTATCGTTGGGTGATAACTGAGACTTTTCCTCCAAATATATAACCAGCTGACTTTTCTTTTCTTCATTTTGTTTACTTGAGTCTATGTTCACGATCAAATTTGGTTTATTTCCAAAGGCTGCATTTAACGTATTAATAATTTGCTGTTGTTGGTTTTTAACTTCTGCTAGAGATTTGTTAAAATTCAGGGCAACCAAACCCATTTTATTATCTTTACCGGGTAAACGGCTATAACCCATTGCCTTAAAGCGACATAAATAATTTTGGGGAGTTATTTCAACTGGAGCTGCATTTTGTGAATAAAATGATTTGCCGGTTCCCCACATGGCTTGAAAATAATTCCATTTAGCAATTATGGTATCACGTTCATCGCCATAAATGGAAACATTAAAAATTGATTGTGCAAAAGCATCATCTGCTGAGATGGGTGGGGCTTGTTGTTGCGGCTGTCCCATCATAAATCCAGTATTACCACCAAAACCTCCAAATCCAGGTGTAACAGTAGTGTTTGCAGCTGGCTTGCTAAAGCCTTAAATTAATTATTTTATTTTATAAAATATATTTTTTTTTATCTTTTAACATTTTAGAGGAGGGAATAACTATCATTATTCCAGTCATTTCAACTCTTACATATTTAAAAAATACCGATTAATATAAAATATCTTAAACTTACTTGTACCAAATCCACCAAAACCACCCGTCGACGTTTGTGTTCCAAAACCACCAAATGCCGGAGCAGTTGAGGTAGTCGATGTGGCTCCAAAACCCCCGAAACCACCTGGAGCACTGCTAGTCGCTGTCGCACCAAAACCACCAAAACTAGGAGCCGCTGATGTAGCTGTCGCTCCACCAAATCCTCCAAAACCCGTTGAAGTACCCGTTCCTGTACCAAATAAACTAGGTGCCTGTGATGTTTGCGTGCCTCCAGTGCCAAACGAACCAAAGCCTCCGAGAGTTGGCGCCGTTGTGGTGCTGGTATTTGCTCCGCCAAAACCACCAAAACCGCCCAAAGTTGGTGCAGATGTTGTTGCCGCTGCTGTTGAAGTACCAAAACCTCCAGCTCCAAAGGCCGGTGTTGCACCAAAACCTGTTGTGCCTGCCGTTGAGGTAGCTGGTGCTCCGAATGCGGGTGTAGTGCCAGCAGCTCCTGTACCAAATGATGAAAATAACCCAGTTGCTAAAATATTGTGATGAATATTGGTGATCTTTTAGGGATTTCATAATGTGAAGCAAAACTAGAAAGTTGTGTTTGTGTCGAAATAAATAACTCACGTTTTGCCGGTGTGCTGGTAGCACCTAATGAACTGTTGGCTCCAAAGAAAGACATTTTTCTAATTGGCAATTTTTATATTATGCACTTGTAAATTGTATTGAACTCCTTTTTAATTTTCGTTCTATTTTTTACACATTTATTTTCATTGTTTATAAATAAATTTCACAAAACAAAATTTTTTTGGCGCACACAAAGAATTTACACAATTTATTTGCAAATTGTCAAATAAATTAGAGAGCTGCCAGATTGTTCGATTTATAAACTAATAGAGATGACAAGAGATGTGAGACAGCAATAATCGATAAATGTACATTTATGACGTTTTATTTAATAATCGAAAAAGGTAGGAAATTAACATTATTTATTTATTTAATTTTATCTAATTTATATTGATATACCTTGAGGAGTACTTTTAAATACCATTTTAATGGTATGTAACATGATTATATCCATTAACTATTTGAGATGAAAAAACTAATTTTTGGCGTAAACCAAGATTATCACTACAGTTGATTTTTTTTTTAAATTTTGATGATTCTGTTGTACTTTCACTTAAATCTTCATTACATCATTGAAATGATGATGTTTGTTTATATTGAGTTCTATTTGAAAACCTGTTTTTCGGCGAAATCCTTTACATTTTGGAAATTTTAATATGCTTCTAAGGGTGTAAAGACTTCTTTATCAACTGTATTAATTTTTGACCGATTTTTATATTAACAGAAATTTAAAATCATATTATATTGAGAGGCATTAATTTTTGGCATCCTTCGTGATATTTTTGGGATAAATTTAATGAAATTTGGAAAAAAGGCTCTAAATCGAAGAATATATTGTAGCTGCATTGACCAATTTTGTAAAAATGTGTGTACTGAGCCAATACTTTTTTCGGGCTGTGTATATAGATACCCTTTAAAAGTACTTTCAAATACCATTTTAATGGTATGTAACATGACTTATTCATTAACTCCTTTGAGAAGAAAAACCAAACTTTTTAATCGACATAGCGGTACATACAAAATTTCTGATACCAAAAAAAAGTTTATTGAGCGAAGCCGGTATTCGACATACCCAGAGGACAAAGACCTTAGCCCGGCACATGAAAACCTTTAAGGCAGAAAAAAATATAATATTTTCAAGTGTGCTAGTAATTTTGATTTTTGTATTTTCATGTCCACAGTAAAACAATAATTTTTAAATTTTAACTACACATTATTTATTTTGACTAATAAGGTGTTGCTTTATTCAGTTTCTTCTTTTTAGCCTTCAAATTGCTGTTACTAGTATTTACCGTATGTTGCGGTGTCCAAAGGGTAATTATACCACTTTCTCCAGCGGTTATTAAAACATTCGAATTTACATCGAACATACTTTCGCGTACAATTTGCTTGTTGCCTTGAAAATCTATACCAGGTAATAATTGTTTGTTCTGTACCAACAAAGAGCGCATTATTTCACTAAAAAATAACAGTAACATTGTAATCAAATTTCGAAATAAATATATGTGGTTAAAACAAACCCTTTATTTAAATTTGAACCGGTCAAAAGAAAAATTGCATCGTCTATCGTATTGTGGCAATCAATTAAGTTACAATTTGCTGCTGTTTTACGTTTAATACATTCGGTAATTTTGGCTCTTTCAAATTCAGCTATTAAATCACTTTCTTCGCATTGGTATAGTTTAAAGTCATTAATGTGTGTTATGCATGAGATTATATCTTTGCCGTAGACATTTTTATGCCTGTAATTTGCGTTAAAATGTAAAACATTTTCATATAGTATATTTTTAGGTAGAAATAAACATATTACTTTTATCATTTGTTTAATTTCTCAATTTACATAGCGATATAAAAAACTTACCAATTTACTTTATGTACACTGCTCACAGTATTTAGTGTCGTCAAAAGTGCATCATCCTCACTCGTTTTCTGTAAATCAAAAATATTGATCAAACCATCGGTGGAACCCGAACATAAAAGATCGGGATTTTGTGGATGAAAACGTAAAGTAGTAACATCATCCTGATGACAGTCAAAATAACCACCCATTTGCTTACGTTCTCTCAAATCATAAAATAACAAAAACACATTGTTATGATGTTGTTCGGTGCCCACACACAATACTCGACTATTTGAATTACGATCAAAGCATACAATGTCCTTAGGCATAGAAGCGGCTTCGGCCTCAGTCTCGGGATTGTTTTCAAAACGTGCCACTTCCTGGTGAGAACGCAAATCGAAGAGGCGCACCATACCATTTGTTGTACCGACTAGTAACAGATTTGGTGTCTCATCCACAAAACGTACTCCGCAAATACTAAAACGTTTAGCTTTATCAAGAGATACGAATGGTGGGGCAATACAGTCAGGTGTTGAATAGCTAAGACCACGTTCAGAACTTATATCAAATAAGTGAACTGAACCATCGGATAAACCGGCAGCCAAACGTGTTAAAGAACTAAAAGGAATATACATAAATACAAAATCATCAATTAAACTCCTTTGCCATTTTTATCATAAACCTACCCATCTTTTGCCAAGCTAAGTATATAATTTTTCTTAAGAGTAACGGCAGTTTCATCGTGGACAGTATATTTTTGTGAAAAATATTGTTCTAATTCGAAAGGTGTACAAGTATCATCGTCATCTATAGCAGACTCTTCATTTGATTCCTCGTCACTGCTGGGCAAAGGTACGTCTTCAGCTTCTATTAGAAATTGTTTGTTAATAAATAAAGGAAAATAATATAATTTAAGTAAATTTTTTATACCTGTAAAAATATCTGTGGTTTTTGTCATTTTCTATTGGCTTTATTTATAAAATAATTGCACTTTTTACAAATTCGAGTTTCTCGATAACAATAACAAATATATGCAACATGTGCGTTTAAAGATGACATTTCTTTGTTTTGATTTTGTCAAGAGTATCGATAGCTCTGATAACTTATCATACACTGAAAGAAAGGGATTATGTCACCAGCTGAATTAATTTGATATGAACGTAAAATACATAGGCCCGTTATTATAACTTTCCAATAACTAAAGTTAGGATGTTATAGTTCACTTTAACTATTTTTGGTTATTATACGTATAAGTTAAGCCAAAAGAGACCAATAAGCTAAAGGTAAGAACATCTTACCATTAACTTTTATCGGAAGGTTTATGTACTCAGAGCTGCCATATTTTCTGCTTTATAAAAGAAATAAATAAAATCATATTTATTCCGCTGTAGTTTTTAGTAATTTTTCTGTTTATATTTATATTTGCTTTGGCGTTGTCTTTTAGTTAGCTTAAACTCATTTATTTTAAAAATTTCTTTGTTTTTTATTTGTTTATATCTCCGTTAGTGGCAGTTACGTTCAAATAGCACATGTTGCCACTACGTTAAGTGGCCAAAAGTAATCGGTTTTTGCTTTGATATTGCCGTATTATCATAATTATAAAATTTACCTTAAAACCAAGTTGTAATAACCAAAAGTAGATAAAGCTCACTTTATCGTTCACTTTAGTTTATCTTACCTTTAACTATCTGATACCTTATTGGTAGGTTATAATAACGGCCCATAGTGGTAAATAAAGCAAAGTAATGAAGCATTATCCAACATTTAATATAACACATAAGCTTGTTAGCCCATACAAGTGTATAACAATTGTGTTCACAGATTTTTTGGAGCACACTTTTACGAATAAAAATTCACTTCATTCTAAGACACTGTTTCTCAAATTTTTCGTCCTAACATCATTTCGTAAGTTAGATCAAAATTATAAAATTTCATTTTTGTTGGGTTTATCTTTGGAAAGGAAAAAATATTTCTCGGACATTTTTCTGGATGTGGCACAAGCCTTTGATAAACTTTGGCACAAAGGGCTAATGTACAAAATTAAATGCTTATTGTCTCCTAGTACTCATAGATTACTAGTCTTACCTTTCCAACCGATTATTTAGGGTAAAGTATAATGGTTACGTTACAAGATATTATGAAATCAATGCTGGTGTTCCGCAAGGAAGTGTTCTCGGACCGACACTCTACCTAATATACACCTCTGATTTGCCAACTTGTGATAAAGTGACTATCTCCAATGTTTGCCGATGATACTACGGTTCTTAGCTCACATGTGGATCCGTACAAAGCATCTAGAGAACTCAATAATTACTTAAGACGAGTAGAGACGTGGTTGAGAAACTGGAAAACTGATATTTTAGTTTAATTTTAGTTGCAAGATGTAAACACTTATTGTTAGGCCTACATATTATAGGCAGATCCATTAAATAAAGGAAGAAACGTTAACAAATTGGGGGTTTTCGATATTTTTCATATTTCTGTCAAAGAAACAATATGAAATTGGATCTGCCTACATATTATAGGCAAATCCAATAAATAAAAGAAGAAACGTTAAAAAAAATTAAGGGTTTTTCTGATATTTTTCATATTTCTGCCAAAGGAACAATATGAAAATTAGGTATCTGAAAAAAGCCCTTTGGGACGCGCATCATTTAATGACCAAACCAGATCCAAATAAGTCGAAATTTTTTTCAATTTTTACTGCAAGATAGCATCAAATATCTAGGAATTATTTTAGAAACTTTCATTTAAACAAAACATACAATATATCTGTGAAAAAACAATTAAATGTGGTCGTGCTATCTAAACTTAATTTTAAAAATAAGATTCTTAAGCCAAAATTAAATTAGCGCGTAGTCAGCAAAAGTAATCAGCTATTCACTGTCGGAATAACATGTTGCTGTCGTTATAATTACATTTAAGCGTAGGCAGCGACAAAATAAAACCACCATCTTGCTTTATTCTACTTGTGTATTTGAGCCTTCCATTTCTTTGTTCACTCTCTTTCTATCGCTCTCAATATGAAAGCAACGCAGTACATTTAGTAAACAGGGCTAAATAAAACAGTACTGCCATCTGCTGCTCATCAAATGTAATCAACTCCATAACAGTGTATTCTAATTTTGACCTATGGTTACAAAGTCTGGTTTAATAAAGCTGCTAAAACTTACACAACAAAACTGCAGATAATACTAAATAAAAATCTAAAAATAATTCATAACCTACACCCCAGATATTCTACTGACCTACTGCATAGAAACTTTAACCCACGATGAAACTATAACAGGTGACAGTACCGCTACAACAAATACAACAAGGCAAAAACAACCAGGCATTTTGTTTTTGGTTTTACAAGCACAACGTCAAAAACATTCGACAAAATAACAAAACAAAAAAAGTAAACAAAAAACAAGATAAAGTAAACAAAGGAAGAAGTAAACAAGAAAAATAAAAGCGCCAAAAATAAAATATAGAAAAATATTAATTGAAAAAGTATTAAATATTTTCATTTTAAACGCAAATTTATTCTTTTTTAAAACAAATATTTTCTTCACACAAATTTGCACAAATATTAAAATTTTATTTTTTACCACACAATTACAATGCACAAATTATTCACAAGAGTAAATAACAAAAAAACCACGTGTTTTATGTTAACAACTTTTGACAGTAATCTAGTAAAAATAGACGACGGCAAAAAATTATCAGCTGTTTTCGTACTATCACCTGGTATAATAACATCATGCTTTAAACATAAAATCATAGTATAATTATAAAGTATACTCGTAAGAACACTTGTTTTACAATTTTGTCATTGACATACCTCGCGGAACTGTCAAATTGTTTTTGTATTCCTATGCAATTTATTTATTATTTTTTTTTTTTTTTTTGAGTTTTTTTTTTACTTTTCCTCTCCTTCATTCTCTCATTTTCTGTTCATAGCATTTTGACATTATGTGCAGTACTTTTACACTAACAAAATATAAGCAATTGTAGATGTGCGAGCACTTTTACGCTATGCATAAAATGTTTAATTCATTTGCAAGGGATCTGACTGTCATTTAATGAAAGATGCTAACATAGTGTCTACATTAGACAAAATTTTATCAAGATAAACGTCAAAATCAGTGCGAATCTATACAAGGTAACGTACGTCAAACAGTTGATCATTATTTTTGATTGTTACAGATGACAAATTGCATATATAAACAAGCGCGAATGTTATATTCGGCTCGGCCGAATCTATATACCCACCATCAAGTTTTTCAAATTTTACGTTATATGGGAGGTGGGCGGTAAAGTGGGCGGACCACGCCCATTTTTGGTTTTCAAGTTTATATCGATCCTCGAACTATCTGTACAAAATTTCGTTGTTGTACATGCTTTTGTTAAAGAGATATCAGCAGATGAAACTACAACGAACATCCTGTGTTTCTAGTATTTAGCCCATAACTTTTTTTGTTTATTAACCGATTTTGCCCATTCTCAATCCCAAACAAACCTTATGAAACTACAACGGATACCCTGTGTTTCTAGTATTTAGCCCATAACTTTTTTGTTTATTAACCGATTTTGCCCATTTTTTGATGGTGGGTATAAAAACAAAATGTAAATACACTTTTACACATATTACACTTTTATACATAATACATTTTTATACTTATTACACTAAATACATACTTACAAAAATTACAATTACACTAATATAAATTTGGTATAAATATTACAAGGAAAAATAATAATATAAAAATCAACGTTGCACAGTGTGCGATTCAAAAAATGAAATAGAAATAATTATGGAACTTCGGAACGGCTGCTCCGATTTTCATGAAATTTCACATGGTGATAATAGAGGTGTAGGCTAAAGACAAATTTCCACACTTTTTTGGCTAGGATTATTATTGAGCTGGTTCAAAGCATTATTCTATTTTTTGTTTTTTTTTTTTTTGCATCTTTCACTTTTTCTTTCCATGTATTGTTTGTCTATGAATATAGTTCAAAGTTTTCAACAGTGGGATTCTTTCTACACTTTTTAAATGCAGCAAATCATCATTCCACTAAAATTTTGGAATTTTATTTTCTTTTATTCTATATGTTGCATCTCTAATTTTATCTTTAGAATTATCCATAATATCTTCAATTTCTGTGCCTAACTCCATATTACCCAGAGATTTAAGAAGTTTATTTTTCGCAAGGTATTTACTGTAGTTATCCTTGAACTCAGAAAAAGTTGTGAGATGGGTCTATGATAGGGATGTCAATGACTAAAAATATGGTTGTGTTTGTGAGAGTAAAAAAAAAATGCACTTAAAGAAAAGATGGATTTAATAAATATAATACCTGACGTATACATGGTTCTTTATTGTTACATAAAACTTATTTTAATACACTTTCGCATTCCTTACGCTGTAATTTATTAATATTGAAGTAAAAAATATAATCATAATTCCTCCAACTTTATCTTACAACATTATTCTTAAAGAAATTAATAATCAAACAATTAATTTCCATAATTTTTCCCAGTGCATTTTGTACTCTTTGCACTCTCAGCAACAATTAAATGAAAGAGCGTAAGAATACGTGTGAACTCAGCCAGCACAATTGTGCAATGAAATTGACATCCCTAGTCTATGATGACTGCCCCCAGAAAAACAGGCAGCACCTCCCATTGACATTGTTCCCTAGAATTACTAAGGGATAAGTCCAAAACAGAACCTTGATTATCACGTATATGTTGAAAAAAGTTATAATCACCATTATTAATAACATTAAAACTGGAACCTTGAAGTTCGCTTTCCAAAAACATATCTCTTGACGAATTTATAGAATCGCCCCATGGATATATTTCGTGCATTGAAGTCTCCAAGAATCGTTCATCGGTTCAAAAATTTGCAATAAGTTATATATCGCTCTTGAGAACTGTTCTGTTTTGAGGGATGGTGGGAAGTAAACCGAACAAATATAGAAATTTTTCTTAAGATTAACAGTCTTTATAATAACAATTTTCTCATCACTTATATAACTAACCTTTTCAAATTCAATATTTCTCCACAATCCAATAGCTACACCTCCATAACCATCTGTGCTTTTTCTTTCTACTAGATTAAAATTTACTAATTTATTAGGTATCTTCTCATTCAAGAAAGCTTCACTAAGTCACATAATGCATATCCAAATTTGTTCAAAAAGAAACCAATATTATCAGTGTTATTCATTAAGCTTTGACAATTATATTGCAGTATCTTCATTTTCCTGGGTTAATAAAGATTGATTAATGATTTCATGATCTATTCCTACAGCAATATTATTGACTCTATTTGAAAAATGGTTTATGAAATCTAATCCTCTTTCATAAATTTCAGAATTTCATTCGTGATTTTCCCTAATTCAGTTACATTCTGATAACTTTTATCTCCCCAAATCGGCTTCGACGGGGTGACTTCCTTAAATATTCTCTTAGGTTTCTGAATGTTAGGTCTATATTTACATATCTCGCAGTAGTTCTCACAACATTACTGTACTTTCTAGGGAGTAATATATTAGTAATTTTCTTAGCCATATTCCTGTATCTATCCTACCTTGACTTAACGCAGGGCAATTTTCCTCACTAACTTCTAAAATATCGAATCTATTCCCAATGTTGATCGGATAGGTGTTAAAAACCTCCTTCCTTGTCATTTTCTTAGCCACCATAATACTATTTATTCCTTCCTCTCTTAACCACTCAGGACACCTTCTCCTATCTCTAGGCTTATATACAGTAAAACCACACAAAAAACAGTTGATACTTTCACAGCTCTCCTAACATAACTCATCTTTACCACAATTTAAGCATCTTCTTCTAGATCTACAACTCTACTGCAATTCAAGCACTGTCTAACCTTTGGGTCAAATAAATCAACTTTCAGTATTGTGTAGTTCAGAACAACCTCATTTTGTATATTACCACCAGCAAACCCAATCTTAACAATCATAACGAGGTTCACCATTCCCAAGCTGTACTCTCTTCCTGAATCTCATCGTTACTCTTATATGTATCTGACCTAATGTTCTCCAATATATCCTTCTCAGATATTTAAGAACATCCCTCACCACCCAATAACTTTCCACAAAATTCTTCGGAATGAAGACCCTTAAGCTTCTCATTTACCACACAGCCTTTAGCCGAAACCACATCCTCAAAATATACCTTGTATAGTGTAAACCCTATGGCTCATAATACAATCGAACACGGTTATAACTAACTTGGCTATTTCTTCGGTTCTTCGGTCCCATTGATTTTACCAACATTTTTCATAGAAATAACTACGTCTATAACGAACACGGTTATAGAGAACTTTTTTTTTATAACGAACACATTTTTATGGACCCAAGAAGAATTATTTAAAAATCATAAATACGGTCCAATTTTAAAGGAAAGAAATACACTTAAATTCCAAATATGAGTATCATAATGAAATACGAGTATTTTGTTTACATATATATTTTTTTAAATTAATGGATATAACGAACTACGTTTATAACGAACTAAATTTGTCGGTCCCTTCGAGTTCGTTATAACCATATTCGGCTGTACCTTTGATATTAAAATCTCTAATTTTCTCATACAAAAAAGTTCCATTTCTCATTCTTCTGTTGTCCTTATCCACCCTACTGGTGTCTATCAGGACTACACAAACATCTCAATGATCTTCCTAGCATTATCTAAATTCATTAAATTATCATTATTAACATTAATATTCCTGTCAACCGACAAATTTTGTTCACTGTACTTACATATATTCCCGTTACTTTCCATATCATCATTATTGCACTTTTTTTCAGATTGTTACTATATTCTCTAATATCATGTTCACTGTTACCTGAATCTTCCATCATCAAATTCCTTACTCTTTTTTCATGTTTCTGCCAAAGAACTTGTTTAATTTATCTTGTCCCTTATTTGGTTATAATCTCCTTTTTCTGTGGCTCACCTTCATCGATGCCATATTGCTCCACAATTATCGACGCCTCGACGTCCTCCTCCATCATTCCACACACTACCACACGATCGTCGTTACTCCTCCTCCTTCTTTTTTTTAAGTTCCAACTTAATTTATTTTCACGCACACAAAAAAATACGTCTTCACTCAACGAGTTCACAAACAAGAATGAGACAACTTTTCCTTAATACTGTGATAGTAGTTTCCATAGATTATAACATAGATATGAAGTCCCATCCCGCTTGACCACAAAATTCGATGAAGATATCACCTTCGAATAAATCAAGAACATTTCTCTAACAAAACCTTCGAGAACGACTATCGAAGGCGTTTCGATAATGAACTCGTAGAGTTCACCTGTCGTTCAGTTTGTGGCAACAAATCGATCGATATCGAAGGTTCGTTTATGATATCTATATCGGATAATAAGTGATTCATTAGCGAAACGGAAAAATATTCGTTTTCGATATCGAAAATTAATATTACTAACGAATCGTTGGCAATAGTTCTATTCGTTTTCATTTTCATTTTGTTTCCCATTTAAAATTAAAAGCTCTTTTAATTTTTAAAGCAATTTTTTATTTTGAACTTAATAAAACAAATATTCAAAAATACATTTTAATGTCAACTTTCTAATACAATTAGAACATAGTGATATGTCAATGGTCCCAGAGGAAGTCTCAATAATATTAGTTTTTCTGTTGCCCAAATCCACATTTTTTTCGTCAAAGTTTACTGAATTAATCTGCAAGAAAAAAATTATCATTTAG
This sequence comes from Protophormia terraenovae, assembly GCA_951394005.1. Classification (NCBI taxonomy): domain Eukaryota; kingdom Metazoa; phylum Arthropoda; class Insecta; order Diptera; family Calliphoridae; genus Protophormia; species Protophormia terraenovae. The sequence goes on along the minus strand of OX596077.1, from coordinate 60,170,634 downwards.
ATAAATATGTTATTTAGCAAATGTCTTTAGACATGTAGCAATGTTACTTACCATTTTTACTATTTTTCAGAAAGGGTTTTTAAAGTTAAATTTACATCCTAAACTTTAGTCTAATTTATAACCGATCAGTATGAACTATGTCTAAAACAAACAAAAATATGCGTATTTTTTTTTTTTTTAAACAAAATATCGAGAAATTGAGAAGAAAAGATAATTTCTCGAATCATTTACTTTCGAAATTTTAATTTAATATTGCGATAATCCGATATATTAAGAATTCTCGAAAATTTCTCGAACCTTAACTATCGAGAAATTATCTAGTAAGTTACGATGCTACGAACATTCACTTTTTATTTAATTTTCGATAATTTTTCGAATACATTTGTTTTGAAAATTCCTCGCTTTTACGAACATTCACTAATTTCTTATATCAGGTCAAGCAGGGTTGTCAAAAACCTAAGTCTAAGAATGTATTTTTTTTTTTTTTTTTTTTTTTTACATATATATTAGTTTTTATTGAATCTTTCTTTTTCAGAAATTTACAATAAGTATTAAAATCTTAACCTAAACTTAAATTATTGTTGATATTGCCACTGCAAAATCCAACGTAGAGTTTTCATTAGTAGTATTATCTTCCAAGATCCAGTGTTTCCATTCTTCTTAGGCGTCTGTGACCCTCAAAAGTTAGCAGATCCCTAGCGAGAGGGTTTGGGTGTTCAGATAATTTTTTCATATATTTGATGCTACTGTTCTTTATCTCCTCACGAATTGTAGGAATATTGAGATCCTTGTGGATGTTGCTATTTCTGACGTACCATGGTGCACCTGTTATTATTCTTAGGAGTTTGGACTGTCTTCTCTGTAATTTTTCAATGTTTGATGAAGAGGCTGTTCCCCAGAGCTGTATGCCATATAACCATATAGGTTTTATTACTGCTTTATATAACAGTACTTTATAGTCCAAGTCTAGGGCTGACTTTGGACCAATTAACCAATGAATTTGGGCAGATTTTAGTTTTATTTGAGTAACTTTGGATTCTATATGACAAGTCCATGTTAAACGCCGGTCTAGGTGAATACCAAGATACCTTACTTTATCCTGTTCAGGTATTTGGACATTGTTTATTCGAATGGGGGGACAACTTTCCCTGCGTAAGGTAAATGTTATATGGACACATTTCGAAGCATTCACATTGATCTTCCATTTATATAGCCATTTTTCCAGCTCAGTGATATGGGATTGGAGTTTTTCGGATGCAATCACCGGATTTGTATGCATACTTACAAAAGCAGTATCATCTGCAAAAGTTGATGTATGAGTCATAGGGCTCGTGGGCATATCTGCCGTATATAGTATATAAAGAAGAGGCCCTAAAATACTTCCTTGAGGTACTCCTGCGGAAATTTTTCTGCGTGAAGAAATCACATCTTTCGATCTTATTTGAAAAGATCTATTTATTATATAGTTTTTTAGTAACTTATGAACGTTCTGTGGAAGTAACGTGGTCATTTTATGTATTAGTCCGTCGTGCCAGACTTTATCGAAGGCTTGAGATATGTCAATAAATAACGCAGAGCAATACTGCTTGCTCTCGAAACCTCTTCTGATGAGAGTTGTAATTCGATGCACTTGTTCAATAGTACCATGTTTTCTCCTAAAACCAAACTGATGGTTAGGTATACTGTTATTATTATTAAGATGTAATAATAGGCTCTCAAGGAGCAATTTCTCAAACAATTTCGAAAAAATTGATAATAAGCTTATTGGACGGTAAGATGTTACTTGAGTGACGTCTTTTCCAGGTTTGGGTATCATTACTATCTCTGACAACTTCCAAGTACTTGGAAAGTAGCCAGTACGTAAAATGGCATTGAAAATTAATAAAATAAATTTTAGAGCCGAGTTTGGCAAGAAACAAATCATTGTGCTGGTAATTTTGTCCGTTCCAGGAGATTTTCCTGCCTTCAGACCTTTTACTGCTAATTTCACGGCAGAGAGCCGGAATTTTAATGGAGAGTGAATATGGTCGCTAACTACAACATGTCTTAGAGTTGAACCTGTATTATTTGGAGTGAAAACGTGTTCTAAATGACTAGCGAATGCTTCAACTTTTTCATTAGAACCTTTTGCCCATTGGCCATTTTGGAGGCGTATGGGAGACTCATATGCAATAGGGCATTGCATATTTTTCACCGCCTTCCATAGACTATAATCAGTTTCCTTAGTAGAGTCTAAGTTTTGCAGATATGTTTTCAATTTGGATTCTTTTTGATTCTTCAGAGCGAAGCGTAATCTTTTGATACATTGATTAAGTCTAGTTTTGACGGCTGGTGATCGAGAATCTTGCCATTGACGTCTTAGTTGCCTTTTTTCCCTAATAAGAGATTCAACATTTGAGCAACATTTAATATATTTTGGCCTTCGTGAGAAACGCGAAGGTGTGGATAATATAGCTGCATTAGTCAGGATATCCGTGAAGATATTAACTGCAGATTGTATTTCGTTTTCGCTTTTCAGTGGAATATTTTGTGGTAAGTGGGAGCTTATGTACATTTTGTATTTTAACCAGTTTGTTTTCTTGTTTGGGAAACAAGAGCTTTGACTTTCAAAGTGACTTGGACTATTAATCAGTGTCAGGATCGTTGGTGTATGGTCTGACGAAAGATCAAGTGAAGGAATCACTGATATACATTCACGTTTTACATTTCTAATTACAGCAAAGTCGATAAGATCGGGAACCTTATTGAGGTCTGTAGGCCAGTAAGTAGGTTGGCCACAAGATATGGAATCTAGTTTGCTGGATGATATTGCTTCAAATAACTGCCTACCTCTGGGAGTTGTTAGACGAGAGCCCCAAAAGGTATGTTTTGCGTTATAGTCTCCTGCTGCTATAAATCTTGGGCCTAAAGTTGCAAAATAATCAAGAAATTGATTACGATTAATAGAATATCTTGGAGGACAATATATAGAGGATATTGTTATATTGTTATCGGGAATATTTATTGAAGTGGCCTGAATATGATCCGTTCTGTATTCTGGCATTGGAAAATGCTTTATATCTTTACGAACTAATATTGCTGTCCCTCCGCATGCCCTACCGTTAGGCTGCTTTGTGTCATAGGTATAGTAGCCATTTATTCTGAAACAGTTCTTTTGAGTAAAGTGAGTTTCAGATACCAGTAGCAGATCAATATCTTGCAACGTTAAAAATTGTTGGACTTCGTGTTTATGTTGGCTAAGGCCGTTAGCATTCCAGTAACATATTCTTAAGGAATTCATTTTTTACTTAGCAAAATCTGCATGAGCATGCTTTGATTTTGCATTAATTGCTGCAACATATTTTGCATATTTGACATAAAACTGTTCATGGTTTCAATTAGTTTCTCAATAGAGCTTTGAGAATTTATGTTGGGAATTACTGAACCCTCTTTTAAAGCGTGAGCATATGAAAATAATGGAGCATTATTTTCATTATTTTTATGAGTTTGGTTGGGAATTACTGAACCCTTATTGAAAGTATTTGGAAATTGAGCATTTCCTTCTACGTTTAATTTCATTTGTGTAGTAGAACCTTCTTTTACCGTATGAGCATACGACAATTGCCGATTCGTGTTCAGGTTACTTCTATGTTGTGCACTAGAAGTAGGTCCATTAGGGAGGCTTGGAAAATTAGAATCCTGATATTGAGCATATACAGGTCTTCTTGCCTTTGAAGTCCCTTTAATTTGAATATACACAGGGCAACCACGGTAGTTTGCAGTGTGATTCTGACCACAATTGCTACACTTTCTTGCACTGATGTCTGTTTTTGAATGGGGACATTCCAGACTTTTATGGATATCTCCACATCTAACACAAACTGATGGCAATTTGCAGAAGGACTTAGTGTGTCCATATTCCTGACAATTTAAGCACTGTGGGGGACCTTTGCGTTTAATTGGTTCTTCCACAACTATCTTGCGATTTAGAAGGTATCTTAAACCGTATATGGGATGTGTATCACTCTTTTTCTTCAATCGGGAAGAATTATAAGATATTTCAACTCTAAAAATTGGTTGAGGTACCTTATTTTTATTAATTATATTGTGAACGGACTTCACTTCATAGCCTTCAGATTCAAGAGCTTCTTTAATCTCATCAGCCGGTACAGAACTGTCAATACCTTTAATGACAACCAATAAGCCTTTTGCGCTCTTTAGTTGATATGTATAGTAGTTTCTTTTTTCACTATCAAAACAGTCAACTATAATTCTATAGTTTTTTTCTGTGAATGTCTGAATTTTAGTTTCAGAAACATTCCCTTTTCGTAGAGAAACTACGTAGAAATTTTCTTTGCCTACAAGTTGGGACAACTTTTTTACTAGAGCGTTAGTAGTAGGCTCGCGCAAGTAGAGTGGAGGAGGCTTATAATTTTTGGTACTCTTTGCAGATTCAACTTCACTTTCTTGGTTATCCAGTATCGAGAACCGATTTTGACTTACCTCATTTTTTTTCTGTTGTTTTGGATTTGGTTCAAGTTTTAATGTCCTAGGGCTGGACTTACGTTTAGTGATGGTAATATAACGGTCCATCCCTGTTGGAATTTTGTTATGTCCTGAGTTCACTAAATTATTATTATTCTTTGGTATGGCACCAGTATTTCTCATTGATTGCCGTGATGGAGAAATTATTTCACTATTATCTTTTGCCAGATCACTTTTGTTACCGCTAATGGTATTAACAGTGTTAATATTATAATAATTATTGTTTGAATTGTCATTCAATTGTGTACTACTTTTTTCATCAACCATTAAACTAGTTGTTTGTTTATATTTCTGATTTTCTTTTGTGCTATATTCTACACAATTTGGCGCACTAGTAATTGCACTAGAGAGAGGAGATCTCTCATTTGTTGTTTTTGCGGTTAAATAATTCCTGTTCTTTTGTGTATCATATAAATTATTATTATTGTTTAAGGGGCTCAATACAATGTATGCGTTTTTACCATTTGTACTGAGTCTCCTCTCACTTAATAGAGAGTTAGAGCAACTCATTAACACACAAGCACAAATGTATATTTGTATATATTTTTTTGTGTTGTACTTTGTTTTGTATTCTTTCTTAAATTTTAATATGCAGATATTAAGTTAACAATGTAACAAAATATAAATATTTTATAATTAATTTATGTATAAATGCTTTAGATTTGTTAAGCGTCCATTCGCTTTTTTTTTACTTATCTTTTGTTTCAACTATATACACTATTATTTTGTATTGTAAGAATGTATTAGTAAAAAATTACATTGATAACAAAAACAATTGTAGTACATGTGATTTTTTGAGTAATTTTTTTCAATTGAGTTTTTTTAAGCTTCATATATCTATGCCAATAATCTATGGTAGTTTCTTTATTTTGGGCCAGTTTTTCACTAAAAGATTAGCGATTAAATTTAAATTAATCGCTGAAGGTTGTTTTTGAGATGTCGATCTTTATTTAGTTTAAGCGGCCAATGTTGGTGGTTTAAACTTGTGATAAAATATTCATATACACGATGATGACGACAAAGTATGCATGTAGAAATTTAAAGAAACATACAGAACTCCAATAATTTTTAAAATTATATATTTATTTAACTATAACAAGCCCAAATTTGTAAGATCTAAGTATTCCCGGCGTCGTAAACAATTTATCATGACAATGAGTGGTTGCATTTTTTAACTTTTGGAAATTTTTTTTGTAAAGATGACCAAACACTGACTTTATTACATATTTCTCTTAAAATTTGGCAATACTAGTAGATTTAATATCGGACTTAAAAACATAAATGGAGGATTATATTAATATTTAGATTAACTAATTTAACTTTTTAGTGTTGGCGCTCTGGAAAATTCCGTGGCCAAATAAATCCCCAAGCTGGGGTAATTTAAAATACAAACAAACAATAATTTAACTTTTAATTGGCATTTAATCTAGAAGTGAAAAACTGGCTCTAAATATTTAATTTATAATAATTATACCCTACTCCACCATAGGTGGTTGGGGTATTATGTGTTTGAGCTGATGTCTGTAACGCATAGAAAAAGTTATCCACCACCCACCTTAAAGTATACCAATCGACTCAGAATCACTTTTTAAATCGATCTAACGATGTCCGTCCGTCTGGCTGGCTGGACGGCTTGTTGGCTGTACATGTAAACCTTGTGCACAAAGTACAGGTCGCAATTTTGAAGATAATTCAATGAAATTTGGCAGGAAGAGGCCTATTGAAATTGGTTATGATCGGTCCATTATTTCACCTAGCCCCCATACAAATGTCCCCCCAGAATAGAGTTTCCACACTCAAAAATGCCTTAAAAATAAGAATATTTTAATGAAATTCGTTGCCAAGAAGTTTTCTACAAGTATCAATCTTTGTACCAAATTTTATGGAGATCGGTTCACTATTGACCATAGCTCCCATATAAACCCCTCTTTCGAAAATCACTTTAACGTACATAAATCCCATACGGATGTTAATATCAAGTTAATATTCGACACAAATAAGTTTTAAGTAAGTAGAAACAATATTTCAAAATTGTATGAGAATCCATAATTTATCATAGCTCCAAAATAAACCCACTTCCGGGAATCGCCCTATAATGCATAAAATCATCTAGATGTTATTATTAACACATTATTCTGTACTTGTATATTTTATTTTAGATTTAGTAAAACTGTTGGTCTACAATTGGCCACAGGTCTAATATAAATCCTCTTTCCGAATTTTTATGCTCATACGCAATGGTGTAGGGTATCATATAGTCGGTCTTGACTGCTTAAATTTTTCAAATCGCAAAGCTGGAATTAAGTAAGTTATATTTTTAACTTAGATTAATCTGTTTTTAAGTTTTTGGAAATAGAAATTTTTGCTCCCCGATATCGGTTCGAGATAGTAACAAAAGTAAAAAATCCCATTTTTGGAAATTTTAGAAAGTTTTTTGGGAATTGAGAGCTTTTTGTTAACGGACAGCTCCCATAGGCGGACATCTCCGGTAGGCGGACAATTCTTTAGGTCCCATGGTTTAGGTGGCATTTTTAGAATAAATTAATCTCCGCTAGGCGGACGCGGACACCTGTTTTTAGAGAAAACATCTCTTGTAGCCGAACAAAAATCATGAACCGTAAAAGAAATGTACAGAATATTTTCTATTAAGATGTTACTTATTATCATTTTTGTCCGTGTTTGCATTCATATTTACTTACATTTTTTTTAAATTAAATAGTTTACTATTCGTTTTTTAGTTAACTTTTTGCTGGATTTGAGCAAAAACTAGTTTTTTAATTTAATTTTGACTTTTGCACTTCATTAAAAATTTCTCATACTAGAAAAAAGAAAATGAAAACTTGATCCCTAAAAATATATGCTGCAGTTATATATGTCCTGAAGACAGTCTCGATGATGGGTCCATGATTTTTTCTTACAACATAATGGCGGCAGATTCCTAAAAATCTTGACAACTTTTTTGAACAAAGGGCATTTAAATACCAACAACATGCCAACATACGTAGATGACTTTGTTGTCAAACTTTTTTTTTTTTTTTTTTTTTTGTTGTTGTTGTAAATTTCATGGAAAAATCGTAAGTAAAAATGCTGTTGAAAGAAGTCTGAAAACGGAGAGAAGCGAACTATAGCCATAAATTCGATAAAATAAATTTCATGAAATCATAATTTATTGCAAGTAATGTCTAAATGAAAATGCAGAAGCAAAAAAAAAAAAAAAAACACACAATTTTTAGTTTTTTTTTATTGCTTTAAAATTGAGCTATTAAGTAAAATTTTTCAAATGTTAACTCAATGCAAAAAGAGATAAATCATAAAAGAGTTTTTAAATAAAATTTTTCATAAATGGAACAAATTTTACGACCGTTTCGTTTATGAAGTTAATTTTACGATCTTTTGACTTTTGTCAATATTGATACAATTTTTGGAGACATGAACATGAAATTTTTTGCATAAATGTAGTTTGCGTCAGTACATTTTAATCCAGTAAATAAAACCAACATTTGATTTTTAAGTGGTTACGGCCTTTTGTATTTTAGTTGACGATACATACGTATAAATAAGAATATATAGATATACATACAGTTAATTCATTACAACCAATCTTGGATGTTTAAATAAAAAGATATAGTATTGAATTACCCCTTATAAAAAAAAAATTATATACCATATCCCATAGACGGACATCTCCCGATAACGGACAAAATCAGCGTGATGATCGCTGTCCGCCTATGGGATCTTTCACTGTAATACCTAAAACTAAGCATCAAAAAATCTACTCTGGTGTAAAATTTCATTCAAAAATATACACTAACAAAAATTTTATTCCAAAATTAAAAATAAATAGTATGTATATAAAAAATATTTAATAAAACGGCCACTTTATTCTCAAGGTGTTTAAATGCTTCAAACACAATGAACGCGTTGACCGCAATTACTCTCGTAAACGCTTAAGAATCACTACAAAAAGAATAGATATCAATTTAGCTTTAAAATCGTATGATTTCTGCTCCAAAATTTTTATCAAAACTTATTCCGGAAGTCCGAAAACTATGGTCTGAATTTAAAACTCACAGAAAAATATATGAAGACGGAAAACATGATCTATCTGTACGGAAAATTGTATATATACAGTTGCGTTCATAAAAATAGGAGTGCCATTATATAAAAAACTAAGTTTAAATTTTTAAACACAAAACATATTTTTATTGAAGTTTTGTGAGTAACAATAATGATTAATTTGTTATTGTAGTATTAGAATAATTCACAATGTAATTAAAGATATATTTAATAAATAAAGGATATTTTAACAAAATTATTTCAAAACTGGTTGTTCATAAAAATAGGAGTAATATAATTTTTTTAAAAATTAGACGGGAAATTTGCTAAACACACTAAGGTTCACAATTCGTCAGCATTAGACTTTTTTTTTCGTAACACATTTTTTAACTTCTCTACATAGATTTTATCTGCAATTGAGGTCAGGGAACTAAGAAATCTACGACATAACCTCAACCCCCATTGGTACGAAACCAATCCTTTGGCATTAAATGAATGTATTTAGGATCGTTATCCTGTGTTAAGTCCCAATTGAAAGGGTTATTGTACTCAGCCTTAAATTATTCATTGTTTCGACACGTAACCGTTGATCCATTATCCTTTTACATGGTGTATTGGATCAATTCCATTGTATTATAAAACTCACTATATTATCACTTTTTCACCAACATGATTAACATTTTTTTTATATTGTGATTGAAATACTATGTTGGAAAGGTATTGGACATACTGTCGGAGCCTACTTCCACCAATTTTGCTTTTGTCTGACCACATAATGTTCCTTCATTTTTCTTTTGAACAGTTAATGTGCTTTTGTGAGAACTTCAAGCTGTAGGCTTGGAGAACAGTGGTGTTTTTCGAGGACTTCGAGTTAATAAAAGATTTTTAATCAAGAGTCTACGAATAGTAAGAGCACTAACTGACAAATTTAACTTCTTTTGGATGTTAATTGCTGACAGAAAATAATCTATTTTACTAAAAAGGACTACACGAAGGTCATCCGTACTCGATATTTTTCGCTTCGGCTTAACATTTCCACTTTCTTTTTGTACGATAATGCATTTTCCATCATTTTATCGACAAATGATAACATATACTTGATTTCTCTAAAAAAAATTTCCATGATTTCTACGATTTTATTATATTAATTTCGCTTTTCCTCAGTAGAGCGTTTTGCTCGTCGCACTATTAAACAAATAACAGTTTTATTAAAAAAAAAAAAAAAAAAAAAAAACTATTTAAAATATAGCTTATTTCCTCATAATTACTTCTTAATTTGATTAAAGAATTTTTAACGTAAACACTTTCATTTTTAAGAATTCACCATCAATCCTATTTTTATGATCAATGCACATTAAACGAAAATGAAACAATTGTGAATTAAATCGTAAACGTAATTGTTTTTGGGATTATTTCTTTTGTTTTTAACTTTTTACATTCCGTTGTAAATACCGTTAAAATTTGGAGAGGTTTTAAAATTACCTTAGAATAAATTTTTACTTAAAAAAGTTTGGTTTGTCACCACTCCTGTTATTATGAACTCAGCTGTAAGAATAATAAATCTCCAAAATTGGATGACGTTCTATGCAGATTATGTCTAAAAATATGAAAAATCTAGAAAATAAGTGTTAGAAATACTTTAAATGAATTATACTTTGCATTCAATGTAAATTCTTTATCATAGTAATTTTCTTGTATGTTTTCAATATGAAAAGAAAATATTGTCAGTTCGAAGAAAATATTCAAGCTGAAATAAATTAAGTTTTTATATTAAAATATAAAATATCAAGACTTATTTATCAAACATTGGTTATGGGCCCAGGATTGCTATAAGGATTCTAAAGAATAGAAAATATAAAGCTGTGTATCCTGTTAATAAAGATAACCGAAGAAATTAATTAAAGATGTCGAACTCAAGTTTTCAAATTGATAAAATGAATGGTGCTAATTATGCATCTTGGTCAATACAGATGCGAAGTTTATTGATAACGCAAGATTATTGGGATGTAATTGATATTCCATTAAGCGAATCGGCAACCCCACAAGAAAAAATTGCTTGGAAAGTTGAGAATAATAAGGCGATTCACCTGAAAGATTGCAAGAGTTCAAAAGAGGCTTGGTGTAAATTGGAAAACATTTACAGAGCAAAAGATCCTGCAAGAAAAGTTCATTTATTTAAAAAGTTTGTGCGATTTAAGTTTGTTCCTGAAGAGAAGTATAGTGTTCAAATCAATAAATTTTGTTCAATTGCGGATGATTTGAAGGATGCTGATATAAGTATTCCAAATGATTTACTTTCTATATTTTTACTATGTAGTTTGCCTCCTACTACACGACTCTCAATTGTAATTGCAATTGAGAGTCGTGATACATTGCCGAATTTGGAACAATTGAAGAATAAAATATTAGAAGAAGAACAACGTAGAAGTGAAAATAGCTCTGAAAGTAAAGATCAAGTTTTCTCCATAAAAAATCGAAATAGGAATTTCAACAATAAGAATACAAATGCAGGTAATGAAAATAAATTTAAAAATTTGAAGTGCTTTGGTTGTGGTAAGAAAGGTCACTTGCGGTCACAATGTAAATTTAAGAATAAGGCTGGCGGAAATCAAGAAAGTGCAATGTTTATAATCAATTCTTGTATCAATGATGATAATTTAAATGAATGGTTATTGGACAGTGGAGCATCTTCACACGTATGTCGAGAAAAACATTTATTCTCAGGTATGAAAGATTATGATAGTGATGTAGTACTAGCTTCTGGTGATAAATTTAGTGTTAAAGGAATTGGCGAAGTAAAAGTCAAATTTAACAACAAATGCTATGATTTGAAAGATGTATTATATATTCCTAATATGAAATCAAATTTCTTGTCTATTAGTAAAATGGCTGAAAAGGGATATGCTGTAAAATTTCAAAAGAATAACGTGGAAATATTCAAGAATAATGAATTTCAGTTCAAGACACAAGTATATAATGGAATTTACAAAATAAAATCAACATTGGAGAAGCATCATACAATAAATAATGCTGAAGATACTGGAAATAATATTTGGCACAGACGGTTTGGTCATCTTAACTATAATGATTTAAAGAAACTGGCAAGTAAGGATATGGTTCGTGGATTAAAAGGTAATGTAAATGAATTTAATTGTATTACATGTTCGTTGTGTAAAATGTCATCGAAACCTTTTAAATCAATTGGTACAACCGCAACTAGTAATTTGCTTGAACTAGTCCATACCGACATTTGTGGACCTATGAGAGTTAAATCTTATGGTGGTGCTTTATATTTTATTACTTTTATTGACGATTTCTCTCGATATATAACTGTTTACGTTTTAAAAAATAAATCCGATGCGTTTAATGTATTTAAAGAATATATTAATATGGCAGAGAAACAAACGGATTGTAAATTAAAGCGATTAAGAAGTGACAATGGCCGAGAGTACATAAATACAAATTTTAATAATTTTTTAAAGGAACGTGGTATAGTTCATGAGACAACGGTTAGCTACACACCTCAACAAAATGGTATTTCAGAAAGGGCTAACAGAACGTTAGTAGAAATGACCAGGTGTATGCTGGAAGAATCAAAGGTGCCTAAATCATTATGGGCTGAAGCTATTAATACAAGCGTGTATATCAAAAATAGATCACCTACAAAAGTTTTGGAAAATATAACCCCATACGAACGGTGGACCGGAAGAAAACCAAGTGTTTCATACTTCAAAACTTTTGGTTGTAAAGCTATTGCGTTAGAAAAGAAACCAGGTCGGTCCAAATTGGAGCCAAAAGGTAATATTTTTACATTTGTTGGATATCAATCAAATACAAAAGGTTACAGATTGTTTAATCTAAAGACAAATAAAATTATTATTGCTAGAGATGTGAAATTTTTTGAAAATGAATTTGAAATTAATAAATCTGAAAACGAAGAAGATTTTTGTGATTATTTCGATTGTACAGGCATAGTAGTTCATCAAAATGGAAATCTAGAAAACAATGTTGAATGTTGTAATAATACTGTAGATGATATGGAAACTGAAAATTTGGAAAATGACATGGGCAACTACCGAGATGTAAATGAAAGTGAATCTTCGTATTCAAGTGAAGGATCAGATTTCTTTGGATTTGAAGTTCAAAATTCGGAGCTTAGTGAAACTTATCAAGGTAATATTAATTTTAATGGAAAACGAAAGAGAGGTAGACCCAGTATAATAAGAAATGGAAATCCCGGTAGACCACGAAAAATGTATAAAATTGATACTAATGAATTAAATCTTGTAAATGATTTTAGTTTTGACCCTGAAACAGTAAAGCAAGCTTTGAACAGTAGTGAATCAGAAAAATGGCAAGAGGCAATGGACAAAGAATATTCTTCATTAATTAAAAATAAAACATGGGAGTTGGTGGAGAAACCTTTTGACAAAAATGTCATTGGATGCAAATGGATTTTTACGAAAAAACGATTTGCAGATGGTACAGTAGAAAAATACAAAGCCCGATTGGTAGCACAAGGATGTTTCCAAAAGTATAAAGAAGACTATTGTGAAACATATGCACCTGTTATTCGCCATCCAACGATTCGATTAATTTTGTCATTGGCTGTAAAATATAAATTGTTAATTAAACATGTTGATGTTGTAGCAGCGTATCTAAATGGAGATTTAAAAGAAGAAGTATACATGAAGCAGCCTGAAATGTTTGTCAAGAAAGGTCAAGAAAATTTAGTTTGCAAATTGAAGAAATCATTATATGGACTTAAACAAGCCGGAAGAGAATGGAACCATAAAATAAACGAAATTTTGTTAAAAATTGGGTTTGTACAGTGCAAAACTGATAGTTGTGTTTTTATAAATCATAATAGAAATGAAATCAATATTATTGCTTTATATGTTGATGACATATTGCTAGCTTGTACTTCTAGTAAATCAATGGAAAATATTTTGGAAATGTTGAAGGAACATGTCGAAGTCGTTGATCGAGGACAAGCAAACTATTATCTGGGAATGGAAATTGTTAGAAATGATCCAAGAGGTAATATTGAAATTCATCAAAAGAATTTTGTGAATGAACTTTTGAAGCAATGGAATATGGATGATTGCAAGCCCGCTAAGACGCCGTTTGCTGCTGGAACAGTTCTTTTAAAATGTGAGAAAGAAAACTGCAATGATTTGGTGGAGATTAAGAAGTATCAATCATTAATTGGAAGTCTTATGTATTTATCAACAATTTCAAGACCCGATATCGCACACACTATATCAAGCTTAGGACAGTTCAGTTCTCATCCGCACAAAGAACATCTAGTTGCTGCCAAACACGTCTTACGATACTTAAAGTATCAACAATGTTCACTAAATTATACGACAGATGGAAATGAGTTAATATGTTATTCCGATGCTGATTGGGGATCAAATATAATAGATCGTAAGTCCTACAGTGGATATGTTTTATTTTTCGCAGGTGGGCCGATTTCATGGGAGTCGAAAAAGCAAAACATAGTTGCTTTGAGTTCGATGGAGGCTGAATATATTGCCATGTGTCAAGCCGTAAAAGAGATTACTTTTTACCGAAGTCTGCTGAATGAACTTGGATTCAAAAATTTGCTAAGGGAACCAACTGCATTGTGTTGTAACAATTAAGGCGCTCAGTTTTTGACAAAAAGCCATATGACGATGAAGAGGAGTAAACATATCGACATACGATATCATTATATAAAGGAAAAATACAATGCCAATGAGATTGATTTGAAGTATGTTCCTACCGAGTCCAACGTTGCAGATATATTGACGAAAACTTTGCCTAATCCGAATCATACTAGATGTTGTAAATTGTTGAATTTGAAATGTTAAATAATTTGTATTTTTAATTTTTTATGTAAATGAGGAAATTTACATTGAGGGGGTGTTTGTTAGAAATACTTTAAATGAATTATACTTTGCATTCAATGTAAATTCTTTATCATAGTAATTTTCTTGTATGTTTTCAATATGAAAAGAAAATATTGTCAGTTCGAAGAAAATATTCAAGCTGAAATAAATTAAGTTTTTATATTAAAATATAAAATATCAAGACTTATTTATCTAACAATAAGTATCTGGATTGACTTTAACTTTTAAATATAGAAAACCAATTTAAGTCCGGCAGAAAGGCCGGTTTGGAAATACATTTCTATTTATAAAATAGGAAAAAAGTGAAGTGGTACACAATGGTAAAATAAAATCCCAGATTAACCTTAATCTGTTAAAAAGTATAAAGTTCCAAAAAGTTATTATTTAATTTTTGTGGATTTTATCCTATAGTAGGAAAATTCACCTATAAATTGGGGTGAATTTGATTTAAAATATATAGCTGAGGAAATATTTAACATTTCAGAGTGACCTACTCAAAGTCCAGATGTGTCACCAAGAGAAATTGCATAAAATTTTATTAAAAAATAGAGTCTCCATAATTGACCAAACTGATGGACTCAATTATTGTTAAAACCTCTTAATTTTGTACACGTTTGGCACTAATGTATCAAAATATAGGCGGTCACCGTGGATATCAGAAGTCATGATTACTTATTTATGGAACATTGATTTTTTAGACTTCTTTAAAAACAGTCACATTCATTAAGAAGTAATGTGATGTGATAATGCTGCTTATTTTACTAACAAGACATTATATATTTATAATTATATGTTACTTTTGATATCTTCGATTTACAACTTAAAAAGGAAACAATTGAGTTCAAGATACTACTTTGTTTACTTATTTATGACACCCGCTGTATATACATATTTTAAGAATAAAAATATAGTAATGTTACCTCAAAAACTTTTTTGTATTAGAAACAAATAAAAAAAATTTTGCACATTTTGTTTTTGTAGATTTTTTTTATTTCTACATTTTTTATAAACATGTAACTACGTTTACAATAATTCCTTGTCTTAATTTAATGAAAAACTGCTATTATATCAACGATCTAAATTTTTACTATGTATATTTACTGTTTTCTAATAAGGTGTATATTTATTTGACTTCTTTGTTTTTATTTTTAAACTTGCTGCTGAACTACTTGATGTTTGCCATGTCTGAGGTGTCCATAGTGTTACAAAACCCCTTTCTCCAGCAGTTATTAAAATATTCGTCTTAGCGTCAAATATACTTTCACGAACTATTTGTTTATTGCCTTCAAAATTGGCATAAGGTATTAGTTGGCCATTTTTTACCGTACAGGAACGCAAAATTGCTCTAAATAAAGGGAGAGAAAACAAGTTATTAAGTTGTCATTTATTTAAAATAGAGTCATTTCATTTAAAACCAACCAGCAGGTTTCATCAACTCTGCTGAATTTCATATAGTCATTATGCTCGTCAAAACTAATGGTGGAAGGCTAATTCGCGAATTAAATTTCGCTTTCGCGTATTTCCAAAAATGGTATTTTAAATTCATGAAAAATATATACATATGTAGAGGATGAAGTTATTCTGAATATTCTCTGTATCGTGCTGGGACTCTCAGGGCCAGTTTTTCACTTAAAGATTTGCGATAAAATTAAGTTTATAGTGGAAAGCCAATTTACGCGTCACGCGGCAACGGGCGGCAGCATTATTACCAGCTTAAAAATTAATCAATTGTTTACAAAAATGGCAGATTAGATTATAATTTAGATTAACTTATTTAACTTTTAATTGATATTTAATCTAGAAGTGAAAAACTGGCTCTCAATGCCTTACGTTTTATTACAGACATGGCAATCATATAACGCAAACGAAATAATATAAGTTGAAGTAAATATTTCGTATTTATTATGACATTTCTTCTAATAATTCATAAACTATTATGAGTCCCAAAATTCCTCTTACAACGAAAATATTTCCACCACTAACATATATTTTTTAAAATTTTTTTTAAATACCTTTTTTGAGTTACTTACACGTGAACTATAAATCGCAAAATAATTACAATTGTAATGTTGAAAAAAGTCATGTTATACGTCATATTAAGGGTAATTTTAATACTTTTAATATGACACCTCAATAAATCTTATACCATAAATACTTTGATAAATATTTTTAGCTATCAAATCGCTATATTTCGCGGACCACTTGATAAAATTATCTGAAAGTTAGCGCCAGTTTTAGTTTTGACGAGTAAAATTATTGTACCAAATTTCATTATATTCGGAGAGGTAAGGTCCAAATTAGTAATTTTTCGTGTGGGTTTTAAATGGAATGATTCAATATTAATCTTATTCTATTAAAACGTTTATACGCCCGCTGAATCGGAGTTCACATACAGCAATTTTTCTTACCGCAATTCTGACTTCTTAGACGAGAGAGATAAGCCCAAATTTCAATAGCGCGTAGTCAGCAACAGTATCAGCAAAAATTATCAGCTGATCACTGTCAGCACAATATGTTGCTGCCGTTATAATTACAATTCAGCATAGGCAGCCACAATATACAACCACCATCTAGCTTTGTTCTACTTGTGTATTTTAGCCTCTCATTTATTTGTTCACTCTCTTTGTCTCGCTCTCAAACTGAATGCAGCGCAGTGAATTTAGAAACAGGGCTAAATGAAACAGCACTGCAAACTGCCGCTGACCAAATGTAAATGATCAGCTGATTATGGCAGCACACACTGCTTCAGACTACGCGCTATCATAATTTGGGCTATAAAGAAGCCCGACTTATTACAAATAAAAATAACTTACAAATAATTAATTGACTGCTAATGCGCAAATTGTATACAGAAATATATTTTCAGATTTGTCTTGTCAGATTTAAAAAATACAACTTTTACCATTGAAAATTATATAAACGTAACTGTTTTCGAAATATTGAATTCCCGCCCATATAGAATACACTCAGTCCTTTTTTAATGCGATAGATGCGTTCGAAAGAAATTCGCATAAAAAAATACTATTTTCATACAAAAATGGTAGATACGTTCCAGATAACTTAAAATCCACATAACTTTAAATCTTTGTGTAAAAATTCAAACAAAATCGCATAAAATAATTTTATGAAAAAATTATTTCATTCAAAATATTTGTTCTTTATAATGTAAAAACTAATTCAAAACAATTTATAAAAAGACAAACAAAACAAAGAGATCATTCATGTAACGTAAGTATAAAACTATAAAATAAAAAATTTACTCATTTGACAAATTTTCTAAACCAATCATATATAAAAAACCAATAAAATCCTCATCACTAGAAATACTTATGTTTATATTTGCAAGCGACAACGTTGGTATATCTTTGCAGTTTTCACTTTGAGGGGTTGTTTCAAAATAATTTGCCATAAACTTTTGTGTTGGCTTTTTTTAAGCCTTTTCGGTATCAGGTTCATAAAGTATAATTTGATTTTGTAACTTAAGTAGTTACAGTCATAGAGTAACACATAGAGACGAAATTCTCGATTGACAATTAAATAAAATTGTTTTTTTTTTTTGTAAACAAAAATTTGTTTTTATTTTCTTTTGGCAACAACAAAATGTATTTGATTACATGTATTTTGTTGTTGCTTGAGTTAGGTTTTTGACAACCGACTTAGGTTTTTGACAATTAGTTTCGTTTCTTGTTTCTCTTTGGTTACAGTTTCAAGAATTTCTTTAATAGATTTTGCAGTGAGGGTTTCAACAACTTCTTCATCGCTATCGTTTTCAGTATTTTCTACATTTGATGAAGTTATACCGAGTTTTTGTTTGTGAAGTGGATGCAGTTGGGGTGGGCTTTTCTATTTGCTCATACAATTGACGAGCTTTTTGACAAATTAAGTATTCACTGAAATGGATTTTTTTGTTGTCAGATCCTCAATATAAATAATGAGTATCCTAAAACTGTATCACGGGAATAATATGATAATTTTGTATTAATATGTGTGCATGACTTTACAGAATTTCTTAAGTTTGCTTAATTTTTTATCGCTCTTATAGATGATGTTTTGCGATCGTGGTATACCTTTCCATAAAGTGTATATTTTCTGGGTCCTGGTTAGATTCTGAGTCGATCTAGCTATGTCCGTCCGTCTGTCCGTCTGTTGAAAGCAGGAAAGGGCTCGAACGGGACAACCTAGGGGGACGAAATTTTACTCAAATATTTATCATAGATAGGGGTTGTTTCTCTTTGTCTCGCTCTCAAACTGAATGCAGCGCAGTGAATTTAGAAACAGGGCTAAATGAAACAGCACTGCAAACTGCCGCTGACCAAATGTAAATGATCAGCTGATTATGGCAGCACACACTGCTTCAGACTACGCGCTATCATAATTTGGGCTATAAAGAAGCCCGACTTATTACAAATAAAAATAACTTACAAATAATTAATTGACTGCTAATGCGCAAATTGTATACAGAAATATATTTTCAGATTTGTCTTGTCAGATTTAAAAAATACAACTTTTACCATTGAAAATTATATAAACGTAACTGTTTTCGAAATATTGAATTCCCGCCCATATAGAATACACTCAGTCCTTTTTTAATGCGATAGATGCGTTCGAAAGAAATTCGCATAAAAAAATACTATTTTCATACAAAAATGGTAGATACGTTCCAGATAACTTAAAATCCACATAACTTTAAATCTTTGTGTAAAAATTCAAACAAAATCGCATAAAATAATTTTATGAAAAAATTATTTCATTCAAAATATTTGTTCTTTATAATGTAAAAACTAATTCAAAACAATTTATAAAAAGACAAACAAAACAAAGAGATCATTCATGTAACGTAAGTATAAAACTATAAAATAAAAAATTTACTCATTTGACAAATTTTCTAAACCAATCATATATAAAAAACCAATAAAATCCTCATCACTAGAAATACTTATGTTTATATTTGCAAGCGACAACGTTGGTATATCTTTGCAGTTTTCACTTTGAGGGGTTGTTTCAAAATAATTTGCCATAAACTTTTGTGTTGGCTTTTTTTAAGCCTTTTCGGTATCAGGTTCATAAAGTATAATTTGATTTTGTAACTTAAGTAGTTACAGTCATAGAGTAACACATAGAGACGAAATTCTCGATTGACAATTAAAT
Source organism: Protophormia terraenovae (assembly GCA_951394005.1). Classification (NCBI taxonomy): domain Eukaryota; kingdom Metazoa; phylum Arthropoda; class Insecta; order Diptera; family Calliphoridae; genus Protophormia; species Protophormia terraenovae. The sequence goes on along the minus strand of OX596077.1, from coordinate 60,151,012 downwards.
AAAATTGTTTTTTTTTTTTGTAAACAAAAATTTGTTTTTATTTTCTTTTGGCAACAACAAAATGTATTTGATTACATGTATTTTGTTGTTGCTTGAGTTAGGTTTTTGACAACCGACTTAGGTTTTTGACAATTAGTTTCGTTTCTTGTTTCTCTTTGGTTACAGTTTCAAGAATTTCTTTAATAGATTTTGCAGTGAGGGTTTCAACAACTTCTTCATCGCTATCGTTTTCAGTATTTTCTACATTTGATGAAGTTATACCGAGTTTTTGTTTGTGAAGTGGATGCAGTTGGGGTGGGCTTTTCTATTTGCTCATACAATTGACGAGCTTTTTGACAAATTAAGTATTCACTGAAATGGATTTTTTTGTTGTCAGATCCTCAATATAAATAATGAGTATCCTAAAACTGTATCACGGGAATAATATGATAATTTTGTATTAATATGTGTGCATGACTTTACAGAATTTCTTAAGTTTGCTTAATTTTTTATCGCTCTTATAGATGATGTTTTGCGATCGTGGTATACCTTTCCATAAAGTGTATATTTTCTGGGTCCTGGTTAGATTCTGAGTCGATCTAGCTATGTCCGTCCGTCTGTCCGTCTGTTGAAAGCAGGAAAGGGCTCGAACGGGACAACCTAGGGGGACGAAATTTTACTCAAATATTTATCATAGATAGGGGTTGTTTGGGATTGAAAATGGGCAAAATCGGTTAATAAACAAAAAAGTTTTGGGCTAAATACTAGAAACACAGGGTGTCCGTTGTAGCTTCATCTGCTGATATCTCCTTAACAAAAGCATGTATGACAACGAAATTTTATACAGATAGTTCGAGGGTCGATATAAACTTGGAAACCAAAAATGGGCGTGGTCTGCCCACTTTTCCGCAAACCTCCCATATAAGGTTAAATGTCAATGAAATTTTGTACAAATAGTTCAAGGATCAATGTAAACACGGAAACAATAAATGGGCGTGGTCCGCCCACCTTCCATACAACATAAAATTTGAAAAAGTTGATGGTGGGTATATAGATTCGGCCTGGCCGAATATAACATTCTCGCTTGTTTTCTTTGTATTCTATTCTCGAATTCATGACAAGTTAGTTAGTATTGCCATGTGCTTTTATGAATGTGACAACTATCACCAAAAATAATTTTTTTGAATGCCAGAATAGAAAAATTATTTTTTTTTTGTGACAATTTTTCTTACTATCACAATAAATTCGTTTGTCACTCGATCGAGAATAGCACTGTGAAGATCATATTATTTAAACTCTGGTTTACTATTGCAATAACAATAAAGGATCACCAATTATTACATTCATAGTCAATCCGTACAATAATCATTTTGTTTCGGATAATTTAATAATTTTTTGGACTTTATAGTATCAATTTGGTATTACAGTTACTTTTTATTGTCTTCAGTGCATTGTTGTTGAAGTAAATATAGTTTTATCTTACCAAAACTTCATATACAGCGTAAAATTATGTTTTTCTCAATTGTTAAAAAAGAAAATTTAAAAAAATAAAAATCCCCAAAAATCCCTAAGCATTTAAAAATTTCCCCAACAAATCCCCTAATCCCCAAATCAAATTTTTCATACCCTTCTCCAAAAACAAATCACCAATTTGGGGGTAAATCCCCTAATCTGACAACACTGGGCACCCGTATATGTGATAGAGAAATTTTACTAAAAGAGAGTCGGACGAACTACTTTGTATACTTTGCTTAGGATTTTATAGTTGGAACAAAAAGTCGACTTTTCGACTTTTTTTAATTTTTAAATAGTAGATTTTTCAACTTTTTCAATTCTTAAATAGTCGATTTTTCAACTTTTCGACTTTTGAAATAATCGACTTTTCGACTATTTTAAACTTTCGAAATTTTTAATTTTGGAATAGTCGACTTTGACTATTTTGTTGTTGTCTTATAAAATCTTAAAAAAAGTATAAAATAAATATATTGATTAATTTACATACATCTATCCAATGAAAGTACTGGTTACACAAAAAAATATGTATTTATTATACGAACGGTTTGATGATGTATAAATATATAAATAAAAGCTGCTAAGAAACTATTCCTTTTAAATAGAATAATTTTTTAAACTTTTTCCGACTTTTCCGACTATTTTCAACTTTTGTCATCAAGGTAGTCGATTTATCAAACATTTAGCGAAGCCAATTTTACAAATTAAAAATTCGATGAAAAAACCGCAAGGGTCCAAAAAAAAAACTTCATGCTAAATTTTAGATTATTTTGTTACTAAAATTTCTTTTAATAAATGAAAACATCAAAAATGTTTCAGTTTATCATCTTTGTCTTAAAGCTGGTAATGCTACAAAAAAAAATAAGGCATGTATCTTTAAAATTGATGCATAAATCTTTTATTCACAGTTAAGTAAAAATACCTATGTTACATACAATTGTGTAGAAAAACAGTGGTGGGCAAAAAAAATATTTTTTTTATTTTTTTATTTTTTTCTTAAAACAAAAATAGGTGGACTAAGTGGATATTGAAGAGTTAAACAAGAATCTGCATTCACTTTTTTTTTATCACATACTGATTTTTTTATGGGCATGACTAATATAATCACCTTATTCAGCGGTCACACTACAAAATTCGACAATGGTTTGTCAAATTTAGGCTATAACTCAAGAACCGTTTACACGATTTTGATAAATGATACACCAAAGGACGAAAATTGTCTTCAAATTGTAATAGAACAAACCGTTATCGAGTTATACAAGTGTGACTGCCTAAAGGCGGGCTCATAGTTGTCATGCCCATAAAAAAATTGATACGTGATAGAAAAAAAAAACAAAAGCTGATTCTTATTTAGCACGTTAAATTACATCTAATCCACCTATTACTATTTTTTTTTTAAGACGAAAAAAAAAATTGTTTTGCCCACTAGTGTATCTCCACTTAATTGTAGGTATGCATGGATATCCTAACTTAATTGTGAATGCAATCATGATTTGTGCTTTATTTACTCGCAGTTTTACCAGCTTTGAGATGAAGATAATAAACTGAAACATTTTTGATGTTTTCACTTTTAAAAAGAAGTTTTAGTAAAAAAAAAAAGAAATCTTGAATTTAGCATGAAAAAAATTTTTGGACACTTATTTCGAAATATCTCCAAAACTATTGAGCGGATAAAAATTTGATAGTAGAACGACTTAAAGCCAATTTTACTCAACATATTTTGGTGTATTATTTATACAAGTCCTGCATACCGTTCTCGAGTTATAGTGAAATATACTTGAGTAATCGCCCATAAAAAGAAATCTCGACCTGATGGGAGAAAACTGAATGCAGATTCGAGTTTAGCATGCGGAATTCCATCAAGTCCGAATATTTTTTTTTTTTTTTTGAAGGAGCACGAAAAAACATTTTTTTGTCGATCAGTGTTATTATTAAAAATAAAATATAAAAATGGATTTAATATATGCTATGCTCAAAGTCCATTGAAAATATTTAAAGAAGTTACAGACTAAGCTATTTGTTAATTTGAAACAATATTTATATGTATCCACTATGACCGGATACGCAACGTCGCCCAAACCCGGTATACTGTTAAGGTGTACATCTTAAACCGCACACTTCCAAAAAATTATTCTGGGCACAGAAAAGATATAATTATGACTGTATACCAACGATTGCAGAAATTTTTGAACATTTTCTAAGTGATGTTAAATTTTTCGGACAGATTTTTCCTAAATTCTCTTTAAATTGTTTTTATTTTTATGTAATTATATCTTCTAGCTAAGGACTATACCATCCTTTAACAATTCCCATTCATTTTTCTAAACTATAATGACGATGTACCATTTGAAACCTTCATTTCAATGTCATCTTAGCTCTTAATGATTTTTTCATAATTTTTCCCACTATTTTTAGATTTTTAGATTTAGATGCAACTTATTTAAGTTGAGTTTGTATCTTTTAAATTTTTAAATATTATTTAAGAATATTTTTTGAAAATAACGCAAATTATGAGAAAAATGTATTTTGATAAAAGTTTAAATGTCGCCAATTTTAACTTTAAATGAACAAATTTAGTTTTTGCCGACCAGTGAAATTTAATAATTGATAGATTTCATACAAGAGATTATTGTTAGTACTTACCCATTATTTAAGTTAGAACCAGAAAGAAGCATTATATCATTATCGCTCATGCTATGACAATTGATGAGATTGCAATTTGCTTCATTTTTACGTTTAATTGTTTCAGTTATTTGTAGTCTGTCAAATTCAGCTATTACATCGCCATCAAACTCATATAATTTAAAATCATTCGCAGGAGTTATACAGGATATTATATCTTGGTCTTTGGTACTTTTATGCCTGAAATTATTAATAATTCTTAATCTATGGTTTTTTCGAACCTTTTTATATACATATGTAGCAAAAATGCAGGTAATAGTTATTTTACTGCCCAATTACATTGTCAAACTTACCAATTAATCTTATAAACTGTACTTTCGGTATTTATTGTAGTTAAAATTGCATCATCTTCATCATTTGCACTAACATCAAAAATATTAATTAAACCATCAGTAGACCCTGAACATAACAGATCTGGATTTTGTGGATGAAAACGTAAAGAAGTCACTTCGTCTTGGTGACTCTCAAAGTATGTGAATAACTGATTATATGTTCGTAAATCATAAAATAACAAATTCACGTTATTTCCCTTTTGCACAGTTCCCATGCATAATAAACGACTATTTGAATTGCGATCAAAGGCTAAAATATCTCTAGGTTCTAAATTACTGGCAGGTATATTCTCAAAACGTGAAACTTCATTACGTGTTCGTAAATCTAAAAGACGTACAAGACCGTTCGTTGTACCAACTAATAACAAATTTGGCGTTTCGTCCACAAAACGTACACCACATATGGTTAGGGATTCTTTTGTATTTTTGGACACTGGAGGTTGTATATAAAGACCTCTTTCAGAATTTATTTCAAAAAGCCGTACTGATCCATCTGACAAGCCAGCTGCTACACAAGTAAAAGAACTGAAATGAAAGTAATAAAGAATAACTTTCTTCGAACATTATTTTTCTGTTCATATGAACTTACTCATCTTTTGCTAAACTCAATACATAACTATCGTTAAATGATACAGCCGGTTCATCGTGTATTTTATATTTAACCTTAAATAACTGTTCCAAACAAGATGCTGAAGATGTATCATCGTCCTTAAAATCTTCTGTATTCTCCTCTGAACGCGGGCTGGTTCCACTGTCCTCCGTGAAAAAGGAATGTTGTGCATTATCTTCATTAGCTAAACAGTAGAAACTAATTTAATAAAAGAATTCGTTAAAAAGTGTATTCTATTACAAACTTTTCATATTTTTATATTTTTATGTGTTTATTGCGAAAATATGGTAGTAAAAGTAAATTATGCCAAAAGTAATTAATTAACAAAAAAAATGTTAAGTATACAAATACAACAATACACGTGCGATTAGTGATGACATTTTTTTGTTTTCTTTACATAGGGTCTACACGAGATTTTTTTTATATCATAACTTTGAGTCTACATTAGACAAATTTTTATCAAGACAAACGTCAAAATTTTATCAAGATAAAGATTTGTCTAATGTAGACTGAATTTGTCAGTGTTATTGCAACGTTAAAAGAAAATTGTCAGCGCTCGAGCTCTGACAACTTTGTCTTGATAATGCTTAGTAAAAGACGCCATTTTGATTGTTGTTGGTACTTTTTGCATGGCTTATTATGTCATACGTTTTCCCCTATAATTGACAAAGATAAAAAATTATCTGGAACTCAAACAAAAATTTGACGTTTGTCTTGATAGAAATTTCTCTAATATAGACTCGACGTAATATGTAACTGAGACTGTCAAATTCGCTCTCTGAGAGAATGATCTATCTCACGTGTAGACTAAAATATTAGTAATAAGAAATATTATGAAACTGTTTTAAATATCTCTACACAACTATCTTATAAGATTTACTGTCAAAAAAAAAAAAAAAAAAAAAATACACATATACGAAAATTTGTTTGTTTGTGCATGTGTATTTTGAAAAGTAATTAAAAACAATGTTTTTTTTTGTAAAATTGTTTTATTTTAACGGTTATTCTACACTTAAAAAATATTTTCATTAAAATTGTGCTAAAAAAATGTCGAGTTTCTTAAATTAAAAGTACATGTTTACTCTGTGACTGAGTGAAAATAATGAAATCTTATAAGATTTATTAGTATACTTTTACCCCTTGTTTATGATTTAACATAATATAAGCAAAAAGGTTGTTCTCTTCTGCCAACGAATTTGAAACTTTCTGTTCCATATTATGATACAAAAAACTCTTGTGTAGACCCTATGTTACATAGTATCTACACGCTGATCATAGCGTAATTAGAAAGTGCTCGCACATCAACAAAAACAACAATTGCTTCTATTTTGTTAGTGTAAAACTACTGCACAGAGGAAGTGTAAAAAAAAACTCGAAAAAAAATTTGCATATGAATACAAAAACAATTTGACAGTTCCGCGAGGTATGTCAATGAAAAAATTGTAAAACAGCTGTTCTTACGAGTTTACTTTATAATCATGGTACAATAATATCAGGTAACAGTATAAAAACAGCTGATAATTTTTTGCTGCTTTCAATTTTGTAATATTTCTGTAAAATTTTTTTTACATTTACGCTTTGTTTATATTTATGTTTTGTTTACATTTACAGTTTGTTTATATTAACTACAGTGAGGCCTCGATTATCCGTAGTGGTCGGGACCGGAAGCAATCTGGATAAACAATATTCCCGGTTAATGGAGTAACACTTTTTATTTATATTATTCAGTTATTCAAGGATTAACGAGAGAATATATAGTCGGTCAAGCCCGACCATATGATACCCTACACCATTCCAATCCACATAATTTTGCTTTTACTTTCATAAATGCAGTAAATTTGGATTTTACCTTTCTCTGACTTATTCAAACGAGGGATCTCCCGTTTTTTGTTTTATTCATATTGTGTTTGATTGTTCAAAACCAATGAAATAAATTATGCTTAGAAACCCGAATAGAGGTAATCACGAATAATCGATGCAAAAAAAATAAAAAGATGCAAAAAAAAGAAAACAATTATAAAATCGACGTTGCCGGTAATCGAGGCCCCAGTGTAATATACACGTGCTTTGTTTTTTATATATTTTGTTTTGCTTTTTGTTTTCTTCTTTTTGACATTAAGAAAACAAATAAACCAACAAAAATTACTGTTGTTGTTGCCTTGTTGTCATGGTACAATAATATTAGGTCTTTGTTTATATTTATGTTTTGTTTACATTTACAGTTTGTTTATATTAACTACACTGAGGCCTCGATTATCCGTAATGGTCGGGACAGGAAGCAATCTGGATAATCAGTATTCCCGGTTGATGGAGTAACACTTTTTATTTATATGGTATAAATAGACCACCGTAATTCAGCTCCGATTTATTAGATTTTTTTTGCCATTGATAGTACTTTTAACGGTGAATATAATGATGTAAAAATTATTAAATTATTAATTTGGCCGCAAATAAATATTTTGAAAGTTATAGGGCTTTGAAAATCGAATTTTCCTAAGAAACTCGTATCAAAAAAATTTCGTTATAAAAAAGTTGGGTAAAAAGAAAGAATTTCGTTAGCGAAGCCGCATTTGGACATACCACAGAGTTAAAAAACCACAGTTTGTTCAAAAGCAATCAAATAAATTATGCTTAGAACCCCGGATAGAGGTAAACACGGTTAATCGATGCAAACAAATTAAATGGATACAAAAAAAGAAAACAATTATAAAATCGACGTTGCCGGTTATTCGAGGCCCCAGTGTAATATACACGTGTTTTGTTTTTTTTTTATATATTTTGTTTTGCTTTTTGTTTTCTTCTTTTTGACATTGTTGTATTTGTTGTAGCGATACTGTTACCTGGTATTATTGTACCATGCAGTTTCATGTAATTTTTCTAGTGATGACACTAAATTAATCGAAAGATGTTAGGTGGAACAAAATGAGATAGGAGAAAAAGGAAATAAAATATGAATTCATCAGAAAAGGTAAGTTTTTTAAATTTATTTAATTCTGTAAATACTAATCTATATACAATTTTAGAAAATAGAAAGAATTTAAAAAACAAGAACTAGTGGAATATATGTCATCCAACTTGGAATTCGCTAGGGGTCAGTTTAGCAGCTTGAATTCTAATGTAAATAGTAAAGATCAGTGGGAGTCTCTCAAAGTCTCATTAAACTCGTTATTTGGAAGCGAAAAAACTGTGGAACAGTGGAAAAAAGTAAGTATAGACTTGATATTTTTTGGGCTGATTTTATCTTTGCTTTTTATAGTGTTGGATAGATTTAAAATGTGGCGTCAAGAAAACCATTAACGCCAGAAGAAAATTTATGAATAAAACTGGTTGCGGAAGTTGGGCAGACGTACCCCGTGATTTAAATTCTTTGGAAGAGAAAATATTGCAAATTATTACGGTTGACGCAGTTGACGGTGATTCTTGTACTCCGGAGTCCGGAGGTGTATTGGAAGAATCCATTGAGGTAAATTTACTTTCTAAATAAAATTTTTTTAATTTGAGGACATTTTCTGAAGACGATTATTACTTATTGTTATTGTACTAAAACTTTCGAAATCGATATTTTACAACAAAACGAAACGTCTTTTGGGAAATAAATCGTAATCGCTGTTAATAAACTGATATATTTTTAGGAATTTTCATCGGTTGAAATACTTGAATGTGATGAAATGTATATGCCGACAACAAAAAAGTCAAAGACAACATCAACAAATACTTTGCTACCATCAACGTCTTCCAAGGATTTGCGAAAACCAACTTTATCACCCACAACCATATCATCATCAAAATACACCGAAGCTTTAAGTGAAGCAAGAACAAAACTAAAGGATCTTGAAAAGAAGTTAGATATATTAGAAAAACAAAACAATTTAATTTTACAAAACTTAGAAAATATTGAGGATATTTTACGTGCGAAGCCTACATATGCATAAGGAGCTAAATTCAGTTTTAGTTTTTGTAAACTAATATATTACTTTTTATTATATATTTCTATGCAATATGTATAAAATTAATTAATTTTAAATTAGAAATTTTTTTAAATAGAAAACTCAAAAACGTTGGTGTTGATTACAAATTTTAGTTTTCAGTCTATCACGAATGCGATAGGTTTCTTGGTGGAGCTTTGAAATTTCCTCACTTTTGGAATAAAAATTATGATCATCACTTTGGTTGTACATTATATCGTCCTCAGTTAGTAGACCATGTTCTTGCCTAAAATTGTGAAGCACAGTGCAAGCGTTTATAATTTTACCAGCCATTGAACAAAAGCTGACAGCTGTTCTTCTCATCTGCCCTCCCAACCTTGTCATAGAAGTATCCGCATCTCTTTCTCCCTATGACCCAAAATACCACTCGACCTATCTATCCACTCTTACCTTTCCATCAATGCTAAATCAAGCTAAAACCATTTAATTTCAATAAAATAAAAATTACATTATTTTATTTATAAATCAAGTTAAATAAAAAAAAATAAAAATAAACAAAAAAAATCTAAATAATATGTACAATTTAACACTAATAATCATGATAATAGCCATAAAAATAATAATGATAATATTGATAATAATAATAATAATAATAATAATAATAATAATAATAATAATAATAACAATAATAATAACAATAATAAAATTAATAATAGTAATAACAATAATGATTACACAAATTAAAACAAACACTAATAGGTACAACACTAATTTTCCCTCTCTTAAATATATATATTTTTTTTTTATAAACTTGCTTCATATTTTCCTATTATTATTTTTTTTATATGTTTAATTTCAATAAAATAAAAATTACATTATTTTATTTATAAATCAAGTTAAATAAAAAAAAATAAAAATAAACAAAAAAAATCTAAATAATATGTACAATTTAACACTAATAATCATGATAATAGCCATAAAAATAATAATGATAATATTGATAATAATAATAATAATAATAATAATAATAATAATAATAATAATAATAATAATAACAATAATAAAATTAATAATAGTAATAACAATAATGATTACACAAATTAAAACAAACACTAATAGGTACAACACTAATTTTCCCTCTCTTAAATATATATATTTTTTTTTTATAAACTTGCTTCATATTTTCCTATTATTATTTTTTTTATATGTATATGTAATGATATATATATATATTTTTATTTATTTATATTTTTTTCTTTTCAAGCTTTAATTATTTAATTTTTTTTATTATTCAATGCAAATTTTCTTTTAATTCTTTACCTACATCTAAAGGAGCTCCCTGAGATAAGATTTCTGTAACGATTTCTAATTTTTTTTTTTTTTTTATTTATTCCCTTTTTTTATTTTTTTCTTTCTACACATATATATATATATATCGTCAAACGAGGGTCAGGTGTACAAGAGTAAACACATAGAACATCATAGTATAATAATAAAGTATACTCGTAAGACCAGCTGTTTTACAATTTTTTCATTGGCAAACCTCGCGGTACTGTCAAATTGTTTTTGTATTCACATGTAAAATATTTTTTGAGTTTTTTTCTCTTGCTCTCTTTCGTTCTCTCATTTTTCCGTTCAAAGCATTCTGACATTGTGGGCAGTAGTTTTACACTAACAAAATACAAGCAATTTTTGTTTTTGTAGATGTGCGAGTACTTTATTATTTTACTATGATAGAACATATACACAAACTAATACACTTGACACTCGACTTACAGGTTTTTATCTCACGAATCACAAACTACACTTAATTTCTATTTTAAACTTATTTCTATTGTTATCAGTGTTTTTTTTTACTATCTATTTATTATTTTTTTTGCGTATTTTATTCCACTAGGTAAGTATTTTTTTTTGTTTTTATGAATTGTTTAAATTTATCAACTTTTTTATTATTTGTCTAATTTTTATATTTTTGTTTCTTTTAACTATTTCTCCTCATTCCTTGTTAGATTGTGTTCTAATATATTTTCTCTTTACAGGTTTACTTTTTATTTTTCTCTCATTTTCAGCACTTTCTCGTATGGGCAAAATTTAAAAACGATTAAAAACAACAATTTATAGAATATAGAATTAGCCACTTTCTTTTTTTTTCTCTTTTAGATTTTAGTATCAACTCCTTTTTTTATTTTATTTTAGTTGTCGCCAAATTATTATTGTAAATATTCATAGCTTACAATGAAAGGTTACCTGGCTATTATGTCTGTGTGGTTTTATGACATGTTCACTTTATCTTCCATTCTTCCAATTAATAGCCAGCTATTAAAAATAATATATAATTAATGCATAATCTTTTCACAATTTTCTAAAAAAAATATATATATATAACTCACGTTTCCCTTAAAATTACTATAGTTAACTATTTTCACCACACAGAATTTATAGAAAATAATTTTAAATTAATGTAAAAAATAAAATATTTAAATTTAAGACAACTGTCTCTTTCGGCTTGTTTGTATCGTTTAAAACATCATTACTCTCCAATATAGATCAATACCTTCAAATTATATTATGCTTTAACGGTTTTTCCAATACCATTTCTAACTATATTTTGGAAAATGTATGTTGCCACTTTTCACGCTCCGTTAACTTTTCCTATACAAATATTTAATATTTGCATATTCCTCTACCTTATTTATGCCATTTATTTGTTTTACATCTTATTCCTGATCATTCTTATTTTCTATCCATTTTCACATATTTCCTACATTTTAGTCCAATCACTTTTCTTTTGATCTAGATTCCTCAAAATCTATCAATATCTGCTACTTTCGCTACCAGGCTATCATAAATTTTGTAAGTATTTCATTTTCATTCATAATTTTTAAATTGTTGCTTTTTTGATTCTAAAATTGTATATTTTTGAATGAAAATGCAACACTGTACACTTTACTACATAAATATTGCCAACTTCACCTACATTTAGTACAAAATACAACTCTGGTTATAGTAACATTTTCTCATACATAAAAACATTATAAGACATTTTTACTAGCAGACACATGTAAATTGGCTGTAATTTTAATTTTATATAGTTTCATTTCTTTATTTTCAGGACGGACACATAAGGACATCACAAGTAAGTATTTATATATAGTTCCTATTTTGTTATGAACAAATAAAAAAATATTTAATATTTTATTATCTTTTTAGCCAATTAATCATTTTCAACAACTAGACAACACAAAAAACAATATTAATTGAAAAACACCTCAAAACGAAACAAAAACAATAACAAATTTAAAACATTTAGCAACATGATATAAAACAGAAAACTACATCTACAATAAAAAAAAACAACATGAAAAAACTGGACTACATTTATCAAAACACCACACCACCCAACAAACATTTATTTATGAAACCAACCATCCACCACAAATAGATAAAAATAAAGCAAAATAAAACCAACTGTTTAAAAAAAAATAAAAACAATAAAATTGTCCTTTTTTTGTTCGACCCGCCCGCAACAACTTTGAGTCTACATTAGACAAATTTTTATCAAGACAAACGTCAAAACTTTATCATGATAAAGATTTGTCTAATGTAGACTGAATTTGTCAGAATTATTGCAGCGTTAACTTTGAGTCTACATTAGACAAATTCTTATCAAGACAAACGCCAAAATCAGTGCGAATCTATACAAGGTAGCCTCAGTTAAACAGTTGATTATTATTTTTGATTGTTACAGCTGTCAAACTGCATATATAAAAAACATTACTGAATTCGCCATATTGTTGTTTTTGCACAACTGTTGCCACCTTCCATAAATTCGAGTTCATTTTGACGTTTGTCTTGATAAAAATTTGTCTAATGTAGACTCAAAGTAAAAGAAAATTGTCAGCGCTCGAGCTCTGGCAATGTTGTCTTGATAATGCTTGGTAAAAGGCGCCATCTTGATTGTTGTTGGTACTTTTTACATGGTTTATTATGACATACGTTTTCCTCTATAACACTGGGTCTCCACGTAATATTTTTATATCATAATATGTAACAGAGAGTGTCAAATCCGCTCTCTGAGAGAATTATCTCACGTGTAGACTAAAATATTAGTATTATAAGAAATATTATGATACTGTTGTGATAAGATTTTTCTACACAACTATCTTATAAGATTTACTCTCAAAAAATACACATATACGAAAGTTTGTTTGTGTGTGTGAATGTTTATTTTTAAAAGTACTTAAAAACAATGTTTTTTTGTAAAATAGTTTTATTTTAATGGTTATTCTACATTCAAAAATATATTTTCATTAAAATTGTGCTAAAAAATTTCGAATTTCTTAAATAAAAATTACATGTTTACTCTGTGACTGAATGAAAATAATGAAATCTTATAAGATTTATTAGAATACATTTACCCCTTGTTTAAGATTTAACATAATATTAACAAAATGTTTACTCTCTTCTGCCGGCGTTATCTTACATATTATATCAATGTGGAGACAGTATGTAATTGATAGAGATAAAAAATTATCTGCAACTCAAACAAAAATTTGACGTTTGTCTTGATACAAATTTCTCTAACTTTGAGTCTTCATTAGAGAAATTTTTATCAAGACAAACGTCAAAATTTTATCAAGATAAAGATTTGTCTAATGTAGACTGAATTTGTCAGTATTATTGCAGTGTTAAAAGAAAATTGTCAGCGCTCGAGCTCTGACAACGTTGTCTTGATAATGCTTGGTAAAAGACGCCATCTTGATTGTTGTTGGTACTTTTTGCATGGTTTATTATGACATACGTTTTCCCCTATAATTGATAGAGATAAAAAATTATCTGAACTCAAACAAAAATTTGACGTTTGTCTTGATACAAATTTCTCTAGTGTAGACTCAAAGTAATGTAGACTCAAAGTTAACATACTGTCTCCACGTTGATATAATATGTAAGATAACGCCGGCAGAAGAGAGTAAACATTTTGTTAATATTATGTTAAGTCTTAAACTAGGGGTAAACGTATTCTAATAAATCTTATAAGATTTCATTATTTTCACTCAGTCACAGAGTAAACATATACTTTTTATTTAAGAAATTCAACATTTTTTTGCACAATTTTAATAAAAATATGTTTTTAAATGGAGAACAACCAATAAAATTAAACAATTTTACAAAAAAAAAAAAAAAAAAAAAAAAAAATATTGTTTTTAAGTACTTTTAAAAATACACATTCACACACACAAACAAACTTTCGTATATGTGTATTTTTTGAGAGTAAATCTTATAAGATAGTTGTGTAGAAAAATCTTATCACAACAGTCTCATAATATTTCTTATAATACTAATATTTAAGTCTACACGGAGATAATTCTCTCAGAGAGCGAATTTGACACTCTCTGTAACATATTATGATATAAAAAAATCATGTGGAGACCCAGTGTAACATAAAGTTGGAAATAAAAGCTTTTTCCTGTTATTCTGCCGACGTTATTTCTTGTGTTAAGAAATAAAAGTTTCTTCGTGGAGACGTAGAGTTACACTGGGTCTCCACGTAATATTTTTATATCATAATATGTAACAGAGAGTGTCAAATCCGCTCTCTGAGAGAATTATCTCACGTGTAGACTAAAATATTAGTATTATAATGCCCCAACCAGTCAACTTTCCATCGCAACGTAGAATGAAGAAAAGTAGTGTGAAACATTTTGTTCAACCAGTCAACAAAAGTGAACGCATAGTAAAATAATAAAGTACTCGCACATCTACAAAAACAAAAATTGCTTGTATTTTGTTAGTGTAAAACTACTGCTCACAATGTCAGAATGCTTTGAACGGAAAAATGAGAGAACGAAAGAGAGCAAGAGAAAAAAACTCAAAAAATATTTTACATGTGAATACAAAAACAATTTGACAGTACCGCGAGGTTTGCCAATGAAAAAATTGTAAAACAGCTGGTCTTACGAGTATACTTTATTATTATACTATGAATAAACGTAACATATGTTTTTCAACATTCATTGTGTAAACAACCCTGTTTTTCGGTTATTTTGTGAGCAAAATTAATTACAGAGTTGTTAAAAACTCATGCAGCTACGTAAAAATCTATTTTCTATAGATTTCTGCGATACGCTACCTAGAATCTTTGTGTCAATAGCTACATACACACATCTGCATAAAGCTGGTTGAAACAGCTGATTGCGATACGATGATTTTTTGTTGAGTGGTTGGGCCTTAAGAAATATTATGAGACTGTTGTGATAAGATTTTTCTACACAACTATCTTATAAGATTTACTCTCAAAAAAATACACATATACGAAAGTTTGTTTGTGTGTGTGTGTGAATGTGTATTTTTAAAAGTACTTAAACACAAAGTTTTTTTGTAAAATTATTTTATTTTAATGGTTATTCTACATTTAGAAACATATTTTTATTAAAATTGTGCTAAAAAATTTCGAATTTCTTAAATAAAAAGTACATGTTTACTCTGTGACTGAATGAAAATAATGAAATATTATGAGATTTATTAGGATACATTTACCCCTTCTTTAAGATTTAACATAATATAAACATAATGCTTACTCTCTTCTGCCGGCGTTATCTTACATATTATATCAACGTGGAGACAGTATGTTATGTGCAGTAGTTTTACACCAAAGAATACTAAGAATGGAAGGCTTGTCAAAAAAACCTAACTCTGTTGTCAAAAAAACCTAACTTTAAGATTGTGTTAGTCAAATTTTATTTATATGTATTAGTGCTGAAACCACTTTCACCACACATCATAATCATACATAGTTGCACAAAAGAGTATTAACAAATTATTAAATATAATTCATCACAATTATATTCGCAGATTTTTATCTTTTTATGCGGGTTACATCCGCAAATAGTAATATAATTACATTTCTTTGCTTTTTGTTGATGAATATGAAAATAATTTAAAATTATTTTAAAATCTGTTTTATTTTTAATACCAAAAGTAGCAACATTGTTCATTCAATTTAAATTTCAACATGCAAAAAAGGAATGTCAAAAATAAAATAAAAAAATATTTTTTCAGTTTGTGGAAAATATTCGTTTAACGGGAGTTAAAATACTATAAACGCGTGTGAAAAAATAATAAAAATATCGTGTGTTTGTTGAAAAATGTGTCGCGTGTGTAATTTTCCTTAAATTTTAAGGAAAATATTTGTTTATTTTGTGTTGTTTCTCTCTCTCACAAGTGTGTTGAATTCACACAGAACTTGTATGTGAAGAGAGAGAAATGTTGTTGTTGTAGGAAAGAGTACTATTTTCCCTTCTTAGTATTCTTTGTTTTACACTAACAAAATACAGTATGAACTCGATAATCCGGACATTTCGGTAATGCGGCATTTCCCAACCTATTACATACTCTATAATCCGTATTGATAGCAACTATATAATCCGGATTTAATATAAAAAATCATATTTTTATTTAAATTTAAGTATAATTTGAAAAATATAATAAGAATTTTTATATAAAAGTTGATTGTAGTTGATTCATTAATTTTCAGGTAAGTTTTATTCCAAATTTTTTTCAGAGAAAGTAGTACAGAGATTTACTCTTTTTTAGCTAAATTCAAAATCTTTGGAAAACTTATAATATGGAATGCTATTAGATGAAAAATTTTTACGTGGTGCTTTAAATGTCTCATATATTAAATAAATAATTAATTTTAGTACTTTTTTTTTCAACAAAAAATGCTCCAAGAAAAAACCTTAATAATCCGGATTGGGGTCTGCAATCAATTATCCAGATTATCGAGTTTATACTGTACAAGCAATTGTTGTTTTTGTAGATGTGCGAGCATATGGTCGGGCTTGACCGACTATATCTTTTTTCTTGTTGATATTGTAATAGTAAACAAGAGTTTAAATAATTTAATCTACAGTCTTCAACATGAATTTGTTTAAAAGTTAAAGAAAGTGAATCAAAAATAATTGTAGCAATGGAATTTGACTAATCATAATTTCATACATTTGAAGAAGAAATAAAAACGTAATTTTCGGTCATTGCATTAACTATAAAAGGTTTAAAAATTTCCATAAAATCTTATTTTTTTTTAAATCTCTATGAAATTTTCTTTTTTAATTTTAACTATTTGAAAAAATTTATTGAAGCACAAATAAAAGGAAATGTAGTTTATACTGATCTCTAAATTTAAGGTATTTTTTTAGTGGGGATTATTGGAAAAATAAGTAGTTATTAGGGGATATGACTCGAAAAATTTGGGAACCCTGTATTCCATAGCTACAGTGAGCAACGTAGTTATCTGTCAAATTTGTATGGAAATGTCGCTGTCTCCGGTATTCTGGACCGACACTTATGATAGAAAAATCTCTCGTGTAGACTCCACGTTATAATATTTACAGTAAAACATTTTTTTTTTTTTTTTCATCTAAATTTATTTATTGGATCTTCACTAAATTAAGTGAACTAACAATAAGTAATTCAAATCTTAACCCTAAATCTTAATTTATATTATGTCCAACCACTGTCGGACGAAAAACTATATGTAATCAAAGAGTTTAGCTTAGGCGGAGGTCTGTTGTGTTCCTTCTTCTCAAACGGTTGTAGCCATCGCTTCTTATTATGTTTCGAGCAAGTGGGTTAGGATGTACTTCAAGCTTCCTCAAATACGATTCTGCGTGTTTTCTTATTTCATCTTTAACAATAGGAACATTGAGGTCCTTGTGAATATTATCATTTTTTATATACCAGGGTGCTGCGGTTATCATTCGAAGTATTTTATTTTGGAATCTTTGAATTTTTTCAACATTTGAAGCTGAGGCCGTGCCTCATAGTTGGATACCATAGCACCATATTGGCTTTATAATTGAGTTATAGATCAACAGTTTGCAGTCCAGACTTAATTTAGAATTTCTACCAATTATCCAGTTAATCTGAAGTGATTTCAACTTCATTTGGGTTAATTTTTTATCTATATCTGATTTCCACGTAAGACGTCGATTTAGATGCATACCAAGGTATTTTACTACCGTTTGTTGGGGTATAATCTGATTATTTATCAGGATTGGGGGGCACGAATCTCTCCGCAATGTGAATGTAATATGTATACATTTCTGTTCATTCACTTTTATTCTCCATTGCTTCAACCATTTTTCTAAAAATAGTATATGATCCTGCAAGAGTTTAGATGCTTCTTGGGGGTTTTCATGAACGCCTAGAATTGCTGTGTCATCTGCAAATGTTGATATATGGGTAAGACTATTAGTTGGCATATCAGAAGTGTATATTAAATATAAAAAGGGACCCAGTATACTGCCTTGGGGTACACCTGCTCCAATGGACTGCGGAGAGCTTATAAAGTCTCCCTCTTTAAGAACAAACTTTCGATGAGTTAAATAGCTTTCTAGCAGCTTATGCGTATTTGTGGGTAAATATTGTTTAATTTTAAATAATAATCCTTCGTGCCATACTTTATCGAAGGCTTGAGAAACGTCAATGAAGAGAGCAGAGCAATATTTCTTTTCTTCAAATGTCTTAGATATAACATTTATAAGCCTGTGAGTTTGTTCTATGGTGCTATGTTTTTCTCTAAAACCAAATTGATGTGTTGGAATACAATCGAAACGATTCACTATCGGTTTCAATTTTTTCATTAATAGCTTCTCAAATAGCTTTGATATATTCGACAACAGGCTAATAGGCCTATACGATTCTACTTTAGTGTGATCTTTTCCGGGCGTAATATAGCATTAAAAATAAAAAGTATTATTCTTATTGCTACCCGGGGTAGCTCCAAAAGCATTTTGTTACTGATCTTGTCAATACCAGGTGCTTTTTTGGAGTTTAAGTCAACAATAGCCTTGTCGATCTCTCGAATCTCAAAACAAAGGGGTTCAACTGCTCTAAAACGGGTTACAACAAGTGGCAACTCCATTATGTCATCTGATAAATTTGGGGAAAACACGTTCTTTAGGTGACTAACAAACAGATTCCCCTTTTCGGTATCATTTCTTGCCCAGCCTCCATTTGTATTTCGTAGAGGGGGCCTACTTGTAACTGGTCTTTTTAACTTCTTCGTAGCTCGCCATAGTGAGTAATTCGAATACGGGGTGGCATCTAGGTTTTCCAAATATTCATTCAGTGATTCAGTTTTTTGATACTCTAGTAGCTTATTAAGGCGCTTTTGGCATTCTCTTAGCTTCGATTTGAGTTGAGGGGATCTGTGCAGTTGCCACTCTCTTCGAACTCTTCTTTTTTCAGTCAAGAGCCGTTCGACATCCACAGAACAAATTCTATTATATCTGTTTTGTCGGGGGGTTCGGGTAGCATGTTCAGCAGCAAGTTTTAAACTTTTTTCAAAATTATTGAGAGAGAGATCGATATCTTCTGGTGTTCTCAGCGATATATTTTCCGTGCAATGAGTGCTAATATATTTTTTATATTTCAACCAGTTTATTTTTGTGTTAGATATCGCTGAGATACCAGTGGGGTTTACAATTTCTCGGGGGTTCAATATAGTAACAAAATTGGGTGAATGATCTGAAGATAATTCTAATGAAGATTTAACATGAATTAATTCCCTTGGTAAATTCCTCGTGACAGCGAAATCGATAACATCCGGTATTTTATTTGAGTCAGTAGGCCAGTATGTTGGTTCTCCGCTCGAAATAACATTCAAACCCATTTTAGAAATTGTATTAAACAATGCACGACCTTTAGGGGTTATAAGTCGTGATCCCCAGAATGTATGCTTAGCGTTATAATCGCCAGCTGCCAGGAAACGGGGTCCTAGTGATTTATAAAAATTTTCATATTGATTTTCTGAAATTGAAAACCTGGGGGGTGAATATATCGATGAAATCACTAAGTTTCTATAACAATCATCAATACAGATTGTTGTAGCTTGAAGATAATCTTCACGAAGATCACACATTAAGTAGTGTTTGATTCGGGTTTTTATTAAAATGCCGGAGCCTCCACATGCTCTATCTCTTGGATCTTTAGTGTCATAAAAGGCATATCCATTTATCCTAAATAAGCTTCTGGACGTCAAATGGGTTTCCGAGACTAACATTATATCTAGGTCATGACTTCTAAGAAAATATTCGAGTTCATTTTTGTGTTGGCGTATGTCGTTTGCGTTCCAAAAACTTATTTTTAGGCAGTTCATGGTTTGTTCAGCACAGCCTGCATTAACATAGATTGCATTTTAAGCATTTCTTGCATCATATTGCTCATTGAATTTGTAAAATTATTTACCGATTGAACGAGAGAATCGATTGTAGCTTCTATCCGGGTAAAATTGAAAGCGGGCATTTGCTCTTTTGCCTCTGAGTTCAAATTGTGATTAAATTTATTTTGGTGTTGATAGTCCTGCGGTAAAGCTTGGTTGTTCTTAAGGATGTTTGCGTACGAGGCTTTATTGTCAGAGGACTGTTGTAACGGGGGGTAATTTACCTTGAGCGTATTTAATGGTTGAACGGGGGAAATTCTCGATTTCTGGCTTAGTGATTTTTTAACGATAGAGTATACAGGACAGCCTCTGTAGTTTGCAGTATGGTTTCCTCCACAATTACTACATTTTTTCAATTTAGAGTCATCTTTAGATTTATTACATTGCGATGAATTGTGTAACTCTCCACAAACAACACATACGGGTGGCAATCTGCAATAAGCCTTGGTATGACCATATTCTTGACAATTTATACATTGGACTGGGCCCGATCGTTTATGTGGTTCTTCTACAGTGATTTTGCGGTGTAATAAATATTTTATGTTATAAATAGGGTGAGTTTCATTTTTTTTCAGTTTCATATCGCCGGGTTCTAATTCCACACGAAAGAGCGGTTGAGGAATTTTCTCCCGATTTCGAATGTTTATAACATTTTTTATCTTGAAGCCTTTGTCCTCCAAGCTTTTCTTGATTTCAGCAGGTTCGACACTAGAGTCAACACCCTTTATAACAATCTATAGACCCTTGCTACCTTTCAGTTGATAAGTATAAAAGCTTTTCTTATGGGTTTCGAAATCTGTCACAACCTTACGATAATCGTTTTCACTATTTACCTGTATTTTGGTCTCATGAATTGTACCTCTTCTAATGGGGGTGACATAAAAGGAGTTTTCACCTATCAATGAAATCAAATTTCGAACCAAAGTGTTCGAGTTAATTTCTCTTAAATAAATTGGTGGTGGTTTGGCTGGCCTAATTATATTAGCGGGCTCATTGCCTTCACATTGCAAAATAGAAAAACGATTTTCATTGTTCGGTCTATCAAATTTACTATCTTTAGATAATTTTGCCAAGGGTGCTATTTTCGAGGACTTAGGGCTTCGTCCACGTTTTAAAACTGTAATGTATCGATCCATTCCAACTTGAATTTGGGATTTTTGGTCACTATTTAAAGGGTGCCCAATCTTGGGTATAGCACCAGTTGAAGGGTTAATTGTTTCTGTACTTACTGTGAATGATTTCTTTTCTGAAGTTGATTTACCTAGCATAACTTCAGGCGCAGATAAAATATTATTGTTTTCTGGCAACTTTCTATCAACAGCTGAGTTGCTTTCTTTTGTTGAACAATTATTAATTGTCAACAAAGCGGGGGAGCAGGAGCGAGCACGATTGACTGGCTTGGCGGTTAAATACAAGCTGTCATCAGCAGAGGTCCAATTCGTGTGGCTGAAAGCCGGCTGGGCGCCGCCGCCGACATATTTTTGAAAGATTGAGCCGCCGCCGATGAAAACGGCTAAAATCAGCTAATATTTGTCAGCCATATCTTCGGCTAATATTGTTAAGCCGTATGTACATATTTTATTTAAATTCCCAGGAAAAATTATTAGTATAGTATTAGTTCTACAACTAGTTCAAGAACACATGAAAATAGCCTGTACTTGTTCTACTTTGGCGTTACGACCAATGGAAGTGTTAGCTACCCAGTACCCATTCTATGGAACGCTTCTAGAACTAGTTCTTTAGCCAATAATTTTTGTTCGAAATTGATTTAAACGGTGTTTGAATTGTAATTATGTTAGCTTAAACATGGATATTTTATAAATAAAAAATATTTTTTAAAAATGCATTTTAATGCAATTGCATTTTGTAAATGCATTTTTCTTTAAATATGCTATTCAAATTTGTTAATTTTTTAACATAATTGAAAAGTTTGAAATCTTTACATTAAAATAAAAATCTCAAATTTTTGGGACGCACACATGTACTGTGCATAATTTCCCCCTTTCTTCAACAAAACAAGTTTAAATTTTTTCATATAAAAATTATATTTTTCTGGTATTATGAGTATCTTTACGTATTTTGTTAAACAAAATTTATTGTGTTATTTTTTAAAAAATCCTGAAAAATAGTAAAACTTTATGTATCAGACTATTTATTGTTTTAAGTTATAATAAACAAAGCTTTTTTAAATACACTTTTGAAAAATTAAAATTTAATAAATTCGCAATCAACAAAAATGAATCTAAAAACTGCATTTATACTTTTAAAATATTATGGATCGAAGACGTGGTTTTTGAAATGCTGACTAAATTACACAAAAAATATAAAATGGCCTTTTAAATACTTTTTAAATTACAGAAATCCATCAATAACTTCAAGAGATATGAATATTTAAAATCGCATACTTTTTATATTTTATTAACTTTTATACAAATTTTAAAGAAAATTTCAAAAACAAGAAAAAATTTTAATTTTATAAGATTTTCGCGTCCCAAAAATTTGACACTTTTATTTTAATGTAAAGATTCCAAACTTTTCATTTATGTTAAAAAATTAAAAAATTTTAATAGCATATTTAAAGAAAAATGCATTTAAAAAATGCAATTGCATTAAAATGCATTTTTAAAAAATCTTTTTTTTTTTTTAAATATTCGTAGTAAAACCGCCATATGCGAAATTTTAAAGCCATTTAAATCATTAAAATTGACAAAGTCTTTCCAGAGATATTGCTATTCAAAGTTACATACTTTTGAAATTTTTTTGGTTTTTGAGAAAATGAAAAAGGGAAATTAAATCGCGAGTTTTTGCAATTTCACAAAACTGAAAACTGAAATTGATAAAAGGCTTAATGGAGTTTATGTGTAAAAATTTTTATCGAAATTGAAAGCCATCAAGTAAAAAAATATACTTTTTCGGGCGTTCTTTCCTGGAATGGTCGATATATATTTTTTGCTTTAAGAATGTACTTGAATTTATTTTGTTTTTAAATATTTTTTTTATTTTTTTCATTAAAAATGGATTTTTTATTTTGTCAAAGAAAACTATCGGCTTCAGCCGGCTTTCAGCCGCCGCCGCCGACAATTTTATGACGAATTGGACCTCTGGTCATCTGTTCTTTTATTTGTTTTATTTATTAAATTATCATCAACATTCACAGTCACATATGCATTTCTGCCGTTTACACTAAGCCTTCGCTCATTAGCATTTGCGTTTAAGAGACTCATAAAGAGTGTATGCAAATACCATAGATTAACAACTAGATATTTATGTGAGAGAAAAAAACCTAATTCAATTGTCAGAAACCTAATTCAAACAAAAACAAAATACATGTAGTCACATATATTTTGTTTTTGTATTTTCAAAAAAATGAGTAAATTTTTTGAAAATTTAGTATAGGGTGGCTCTCACATAGAATAGAACTAGAAGTTTATGTGAGAGCCACCCTATACTAAATTTTCAAAAAATTTACTCATTTTTTTGAAAATACAAAAACAAAATATATGTGACTACATGTATTTTGTTTGAATTAGGTTTCTGACAATTGAATTAGGTTTTTTTCTCTCACATAAATATCTAGTTGTTAATCTATGGGCTCTCACATAAACTTCTAGTTCTATTCTATGGCAAATACTTTTATTAACACTTGTGCTCTTTATTTTAATTAAGATTACACAAATAACCACACAAAGAAATATGAAATAAATGGCACAGATTATATTTAATTTCTTTTTCAATTTAAATAGGGCTTTATTCTATTTTTTATTTAAAATATTTTATAAAAATAAACGCGTCCATTCGCGTAATATGTATTGAACGGGTATAATTTATATTTTTGACCGATATTATCATTAAAATAACGATTTAATTCGGTGTAAAAATAAAACACGTCTGTTTAGCTCAAAGATTTTATGTTTTTGATATATTTTTTATATTTATATATTTATTTTAAAGTCCGTTAAACTATTTATTTTGTCTATTAATATGTATATTTAAAGTTCAATAACGTATAGTGTTTGCTCATTGCATTAACTAATGGCATTCTGTTAAAACAGCATTTTCTTTTTTTATTTTTAATAAACAATACTCTTAAAATACTACTAATATCTTAATGAAATGTACTTTATAAAGAATTTAAGATCCTACTACTTCTTACAAGCAAAATATACTTTCAATTACGAAAATATTTTATAAAGGCAAAATTTTAATAGAAAATAATCTTGGATTATTTATAAATATAATTTATACACTTAAAATGTGTATAGGAAAAATATAAAGAAAGCTTAATCTTTTTTGTTTAGTCTTTGGTAATTTATTGCTCTTTTAGGTGGGCCTCGGCTTCTTTCTTCAAGCGTTCTCGTCTGACTTTATCTTTTAATTGTGCAGTCTTTAGTGTAGCCATCATTTTGGTCGAATTATACAACCAGGCTCCCTAAAAAGTTAACAGAAGATAAAAATACAAGTTTAAACATCTTTTAAAAACAACTTACAATCAGCAACATGCAATTAAGTAAAATGGGTATAGAAAAGACAGTCGATATAAATAGACCATTACTATCAAAGTATTGTTGTTTTGAAAAGGAACGCCAATTTAAAGCAGCATATTCATTAATAGACTCAGAAAAGTAAACAGCAGATACTGAAAATAAATTTATAATTTTTAATAATATATAAAACTATATTTTTATAAAACTATATTATTTTTATATACATACATATGTAACTACACATACATTTATAAATATAATTTTACATTTTATATGTTATTTTAACGATTAAATATTCCACAAGGCAGATTATGTGCTCCATGTATATTAACAGACATTCAGACATACATTTTATCTTAGGGACAATACAAATGGTTCTATTATATTTTAAGCTTTAAAGGAACTTTAAAGGAAGTTGCGGCATACTACATTCTTTCACTATGCATATTAATATGTTAATATATCAATTCGTACATGTAAATATTTAATGTACATACAAATGTTTATTCTCACATTTGACAGTTTTATAAAACCAATGCACCTCCTTAACTGTGTGCATGTGAATTTACAAATAAAGCCACATTTTAACTTGTAATTTTAAAACTATGTAAATATTTCCCCTTAGTGTTGTTACTTACGCAATATTAGGAAAAGAAATATTTGGAAATTTGTATTATTCCGCGTCATCAAGGTTGTGGTTGTTGTCAAGATGTGCAATATGATCAAACCGATTAACCAAGGATCTCTCCAATCAATCTAATAAACAAATAACACGTTATTGGTTTCATATTTCCATACAACTTTATATTATACACTTATACTTACGCTCATTAAAAATGACCAATAATCTGTGATCTCATTCACTTCAATCATATTTGGATCGATTGTCATCTTTTCGGTTGAAAATTTATTTTAAAATATCAATTATTTTATTCCGAAATGGTAATAATTCAACTTTGTTGCGTTTTTTGAATGAACAAAACGAAAACAAAATAAAAAAACACACGCATACAACGAATTATAAGAATAAAACAAAATAAACATAAATAAAGAGATAAAGAAACAGAGACCTGCGCCAAACGATTTTAATGGTGGCCGCGGCTTTTCTAAAAATTATCGGCGGCGGCTCAAAATCGACTGTTAGCCGGCTGAAAG
Source organism: Protophormia terraenovae (assembly GCA_951394005.1). Lineage (NCBI taxonomy): Eukaryota > Metazoa > Arthropoda > Insecta > Diptera > Calliphoridae > Protophormia > Protophormia terraenovae. Next base: position 60,125,108 of record OX596077.1, on the reverse strand, counting down.
GTGAACACAACAACTTTTTATTTCCTAGTTTTCGCATCGTCTTATAGAGCACATTGGTTCCCAAATGTAGGTCCACGTACCCTTAGATGTAAGGGGAGACGAAGACCGTTTGTTTGAACAGTTTATAAATATTTCCTAAAAGATTTATAACCTAAATTTTTGTATTTATTGTACTTCCAAAGTGTTTCAAAGTAAGTGATTCAAAACGGACAGCAATCGGATTTGACATCTCTGATTTCAAAAAACTCACCACAAATATTGACCATTGGAAGTGTTTTTCAAATCATAAGGTTTTAGACCCATGTCCCCTTCCGATCCAAAAATATGACAGTTTACAAATCGAAATAAATGTAAAAATTTTACAAAAATGTACTGTTTAATTTGTTAACAACTTCTAAATATAAATATAACACAAAGGTATTACCTTTATAACAACATATAAAAGGTTTTATTACACCAAAAGTTCAAAGGCCAAAAATCAACATATAAAATTCAAATGAGTATATCTCAAAAAAAAAAAAAAAAAAAAAAAAAACGTTATTTTTAAAATTCTTAAAAAAAATATATAGAATCTTACATAGCTCTTCTTCCTGCGCATGTAAAATTTCAAGCTGGAATATCATTCAGTTTAGAAGTTATGGACAAAAATAAAGTCTTGTTGGCAATAAATTCTGAACAAAATAAAAATTTTTCTTTAGTGTCATTTTAAACACAAAGATATTACCATTAAAATGATATTTAGTCTGTTAATTTAGTTCAAGATTTCAAAGGTCAAAATAAGATTCACAAAAATTAAACCATTATATCCGAAAACTATATCTTCAAAATTCTTAAAAAATTATACAATGTTAACACATCCCTATACTCATGCAAAATTTCATGTTGGACACTTCTTTACTTTAGAAGTCATGTAACAAAATATAAATTTAAATCAAATTTTGCATACAAAGTTTAATTTTCTTTAAGCATGAGCTCATAACATAATAAAATTTCAAAATAACTTTTGTAAATATTTTAAATTTTACATAAAAAATATTAGATTTTACCATATTTTGCTTCATAATATAGAGTAGAGTAGCAGTTAAATTATCAATATGTAATTTCTTTTAAAGCACGTCCATGACAATCAAAGTTACCAAATTATAAGTAATGACTCCAGTAGGATTTGAAGGAGAAATAGTTTCAGAAATAAACTTTTTTTAAAATTTCTAGGTTATTTATGAACTTCAGAAAGAGAAATAAAGGACAATATGCGACAAGTTAAACAATTTTCTTATTATCTCTGTTTTGAGCCAGTATTTATGAATATGACAATGCACATTTTAGCCGTTTTTAAATCCTTCACAGCATTAACTTTGGTTTTTATGAACTCCTCTAATTTTTTCTATATCATTTAGTAATGTCCATCACTTCTACTTCAAAATATCATGCAAGGCTCAAGATATTGAAATTATTTCCTATATTCGTGCTAAGGAACGTAAATTTTCCATATTGTAGCTCCAAATTTGATAGGACGCTATGACAACACTAACAACATTTCTTAGTGTTGTAAAAAAAGTTATTCCCGGATATGACCTATTTTCGGTGAGAATATTATATGGATCCTGTGCTTAATTGTGGATGAAGTCAGTGCTTGACAGATTTTCTCAGAGAGCTTACATGGAACTTGTGCTTTATTTTAGATTTAATCTTGTTGTAAAGTTTAAAATTACATTTTAAACTTTTTACAATCTTTTGTTTAAAAAAACGTGATGTTTACCAATTCTAATTTATACACTTTATGATGATTTTCGGAAAGGGGCCATATATGGGAGCTATGGATTTTTGAGTTGCGAACCTGATAAAAAATGTTATAAATTACTTTTTACGTTTATAAAAATTATTTTATAAAACCAAATAGGGTTTCTAACGTCCATAAAACTTTTATATGTACTAAATTAACAATTCTAAAAAAATGTTTGGGCTTCAAAACCCTATTCTAGGAAAAAATTGTATGGGGACTTGGATATAATAGGTAACCATTATAAACTAATTTTATCAGAGCTCGTGCCTGCATAATATAAAGCCAAAATTCAAACAATGATTTCAAAAACTGCGATTTGTAGCTTCATTAAAAGTTTAATATGGACTGCCAGACAGACGGACGGACATCGCTAAAATACTCAAACATGATTTTCTAAATATATTTACCAATCTGCTTTAAGACCTATGACCAGTTAAATGGTAGCAATAAATAATTTGCATTAAATTATATATTTTTTTTTTTAACAAAATGAAAGAAAATTACACTATGGTACCCGGGTACCACGGGTATTGACTAACGTTAATTTTTTTGGGTATGCACCGTAGGGTTAAAGTCAATGTCTTATATATTAAATTAAATAAAAATATAGCAACTAAGTTTGATCACTTTTGGAAAAAATTCAACAGCATTTCCATTTTTAAAAAGACATATTTTTGGACCGAGAGAAGTATTTACTCTAAAAGTTTGTGAATTGAGCAGCACTTGCAATACGTAATATTGCAATAATAATATTGCAGCGAATTTCATTAAAATCGGAGACATCAAATCCGAAAGTGCCTGTTTTTTTCCATTTTGATATGGAATCACTCAATTGTAACTTCCAATTAGGGTTTTTAATTTCCCGACATTTTTCAACTCCCGGGAATCGAGATTTTATTTTAGGCAATCCCGGGAATTCCCGGGTATTCGGGAAAAATACAATATTGTTCAAAATGAATCAAAACTAAACACAAAAAAATATATTTTTCATATAATTTGCCGCAAATAAATAAATCTATTTCTCAATTAAAAATATATGTTTGAAGACCACTTTTTTGTTATAATATTTTACTAGAATATCCAACAGATATTGAATATTGTTTTCAATAAATACTTCTGTTGGATAATTAATAAATTTAGTATTTTCAAATCCCATAAATATATTTCCGAGTGCTCGGATTTGTAATCGATTTTGTGTACATTATTTCTTGTTGTTTAGGACTAGTTTTGTATAGAAAAATATCAAACTTTATGTTTAGAGAATTTCTTTACATGTGCCTTATTTCTTTAAATCTCCTTAATTTTTTTATACACATTTTTGAAAATTAATAAAATTATGTATATAAATATTTTCGAAGCGAGATGAAATGATGATTTAAAATAACTAAAGCATTAACTGCATTATCAGATTGTTGATTTCGAATATACTATAATAAAAATTCACTTTCGCATTTCAGAAATTTTGGGATAAAAGTCAGTAATGCATTGACAACGTTTTCTAAGATAAAGAATTCCATGCTGTCAGACAAATTTGGATTTTTCAAATAATTAGGAAGTGTTTCAGTATTAATATACATGGAACTGAATGCACGGCAATATTGTATTTGCTTAATTATGATAAATCAACGTTTTTTATGGAATTTTTAATTTTTTAAAATGGTAAAATTGCACATTTTTAGTAGTTTTTAATTCTCGGTGTTCCCGACAAAAAATCCCGGGAATCGGGAAGTGAAAAATTGCCAAAATTCCCGGGAAATTCGTCCCGGGAATTCTCGGGATAAAAACCCTACTTCCAATGCTAATAACTCCCCAAGAGAGTATTAAATATAACCAACCTTATTACTACGCAAAATTTTCAAAAAAAAAAAAAATTTATTCTTAAAAATGTTAATGGCGGTGGTACAAAACCGAAATTCCAAGATATCTTATGTTGGCCCAAGTGGATTCCAAGTCAACCTTTATACCTTTAAGCTGGATCGCTTGGATCATTTAGTATTATCTTGAGTTTAAATGGTATCCATCAGGGTATGTCAAATTAAAAACACACAGTCAATATAAACTATGCATAACTTTTACAGTTATGCATGGTAATACGCTGCACCGGTGCGAGCAAAAACCCGCCTGACTGTACTTAAGAAATAATTACCGAGACGCGAGAGTTGTTCCCCAGCCCAGAGCTACTTTACGACTCCGAAATTTTTTTATAATATATACACACAGATCAATCTATCAATCCGAACCAAATTTTATATTAAAGGGTGGTCCGAAGTGCTTTTTGTCATTTTTTGTAACTTTATAAAATGACTAGTTTTTACGCTGTGAAAAAAACTAATGATAGAGCTCATTTACATTGGGGATTTTCCCTGGAAAAAATCGCTGCAACTTTTACGTTTGTAGGCAAGAGGTGTAGAGAAGCATGCGGGGTAAGAAAAGTTGCATGTCGTCGCAAAGCAAAAAAATTTCATGAAATTTTTTCAAATTTATTTTAAATTTTTATGATTTGTTGTTTTTTGTCAAACATTTTTGAAAAAATTTCACAATACAAATTTATATGTGTAAATGCAAAAGGGATTTGGAAACAACTTCAAAAGAAAATATAATTAAAAATTGCTGCGATAATCCCCAATGTAAATAGGCTCATACCCAATTAAAGGTGATTATCAATACTTTTGATAAAAATAAAAATTAATAAAAATTGAAATAATTAGCGATTTTTTCTCATAACCTGACTTTTTAATTTGGACACATTTGGACACCACAGTGCTTTGATCCCATACAACGATGGGACAAAAATAGAAGGAGTTGTCGTAGTAAATTGAAACTTGGTACGCATATTACTTAGAATGAATAAATACTACGAAGTTTTGAAAATTGGCGCAAGTACACACGTACCTTCCATAAATTTTTAAGTTAAAAAACTAATTTTTTTCTTTACTTTACCAAAATTCTAATTTATTTTTTAATCGGAGCAAGAACAAGCCCACCTCCCATATTTTCTGAAACTAAAAAACGGACAATGACAATTTTTAATTAAATCGAAACAAGAACACCCCTACCTCTCATATATCCTGAAATGAGAAAAACGCATTTCTGGCTAACATACCGTTTTTAATTTTATAAAAATAGAAGCAGGTGTCGCAGAAAATTTAAACTTGGCACATATATTACTTTAGACCCAAAGTAAATATATACAAAATCGGAGGAAGAACAATCCTACCTCCCATATATTCTGAAATACGAAAAACGCATTTTCTTTCAAAATACTGGTCAAAATAATATCAAAATTTGCGATAGCCATTGGAAATAGGTTTTTTATAGGTCAGACAATATTTTATTCAATAGGAGCGAGGGCATATCTACCTCCTCCAAGCTCAATAATTTTTAAATATTATTTTAATTTCTGCACCCACATTTTATGTTTAATAAATTATTAATTTGCCTAAATTCGCCCGATTTCCTGTCCAAAATTTTTAGTTTTCAATATTGTATGTATTAAATTTTAAAGCAATGTCGATTTAACAACATGAAATATTTTAACATAAAGAATTCTTCGACTTTTGTGTAATAAAAGGATATTTAGAAATTTTTTGAATTATTATTTATTTTTTTTTTAGATGTGGCAAAAAATAGGAAATAATTCTTCTTTTATATATCAAAAAACAATAATAAATTTCAGAATCAAGCAAAAAAATTGTACAATTTTTTATAATATTTATTTAATAATACATCAAACATATGAAATTTTTGTATTAAAATTTAAAAATGCTCTATAATTAGCGCCATCTGGAGGATTTTTAACGTAATATATTGGGTCCCAAAAATATATTTTTCTATTCCTTAGTTGTTTTTAAAATTTAGAAATAATTTTTTTATTTTAATTTAGCAAAATAAATTACGTCAACATAGAGAACTCTTTGAACTCTAACTATATACAAATATTCTGAGGTATTGAAAAAACAAAACTTCGACGCATTTCATCAAAAATTGAATTTTTGACAATTTCTTTCCTAAAACCGTTTTTTGTTCATTAATATTTGCTTTAAATTCTCTGACTTTAACGCCCTCTAGTAGCCACAAAAAAAAAATAGAATAAAAGATACTAGTTTCTTAAATAATTAAAAAAAATATGTCCAAATTTATCTTGAGACTTGAATTGTTCTAAATAAAACAAAAATTTAGGAAATCATGCTCAGAATAATTTCTGTGCACCAGGTTTTAGAATGTTTTATAAATCATTGTTCAATTATGTTCAATATTTAGAAGGCATTCAGATGAACATTTAATATTATACAAATGTATACAGTTTTTAAGATAATTTAGTCTTATTTGTATTATTAAAGCTTCAATTTAAGCACGACGTGCAATTTTATTATACATATAAAGCATTCAAAAGGTGTTCCTTCTTTGGGGTGACGATTGATTACAAATTAAAAGAGATGTTTGCTATGTACATACATATATACATACTAGGATGGCCCTCATTTCAAAGTGTCCAGATTTTGGTTCTCACCCCCTGGAAATGATCGGATAGTCGAAAAACTGAGATATGCCAAGTTTTGAGATGATTTAAAAAAATGTAGAGGTGGCTCAAAGCGATAAAAATATTGAAAATGATGACTTCTTAATTTTTTTTTTTTATCGATCATAAAAAATTAATTTTAAATGCAATTTTCTGGGTTTATATCTTGATGAACTCCACATATTATGAGCTTTCTGAAATTCCTAACATCAAGAAGATGGGATAACTATTAACATAATAGTTATTAAAATCAGCGTTTGAAAAACTCCAACTGCTATCAAGTTTTTTTGGATTGGCTAAAACTACAGCTACTGAAAATTGTCAGTAGTGGTAGCCAAAGCAATTATAATTTTTTGTAGTCTAACACTTTCTTTAACTACTGCTACTTGCAAAAAAAATAAAACTTAAAAAACACGCAGTAAAATGAAGCAGTAGTTTTAAAAACAAAATATTTGACTACCACTCCATTTCTGTGACAAAAAGGAAAAACTACATAATTCATTTTTACTACTTTTCAGGAGAGCGTTTTTAAGGTTTAAAATTGAAATTGAAGGTCATAGGTGCACAATTTAAAATTACCTTCCGTGTAAATATATCCGCAATTCGTATGAAAAATATTTGATATATTTTTGGACCCGATATGTATACTGATTATCGAATAATATAGCAATAAAGTAATGGTGTTTTTTTTTTTTTTTGCTTTTATAAAATGTATATTTTGTTTGAACAATATCTCAAGTTATAAATTTTTTCCAAAATAGAATTTTAAATACTTTATGAATATGTTGAATTATGTACTTATACCATTTCAAAAATATTAAAAAAATAAAATTTTTGTCTTAAAAAATAACATATTTCAAATAAGTCTATTAAATTCCATCATGAATTTTAATTTATTAAATATGGAAAAATAGCATAGGTTAATTTAAACATTTTTACATTTCGAAAAAAGGAAAATCAACCGAATTATGTCGTTTTTCAGACTACTATCTCCTAAAGTAATGGACAGAATTCTCTAAAAAAATTTCACAATATGTAATGGAATATAACAATTCTAAAAATTAAAAAAAACAACATAACTCAAGTTATGTAGTTTTTCTTTTCGGCCATAGATTTGTAGTCTAATTTTTATAACTACTTCCCTTACAATATTTTTAATTTTTACTGCTACCTTCAAAGTGTAATTAATACTTAAAGCAGAAGTAGTAGTAAACTACCAAAGAAGGTAGTCAATAAGTAGCAGAGAAAAAGTAGTTTTAAATTTAAAACAAGCGCGAATATTCGGCCCGGCCGAATCTATATACCCACCATCAACTTTTTCAAATTTTACGTTATATGGGAGGGGGCGGTAAAGTGGGCATTAAAGTAGGCGGACCATGCCCATTTTTTGTTTCCGAGTTTACATTGGTCCTTGAACTATTTGAACACAATTTCGTTGATTTTCACCTTATGTAGGAGGTGGGCAGTAAAGTGAGCAGACCACGCCCATTTTCGGTTTCCGAGTTTATATCGATCCCCGAACTATACGTACAAAATTTCGTGGTCGTACATGCTTTTGTTGAAGAAATATCAGCAGAAAAGTATAAAACGGACACCCTGGGTTTCTAGTTTTTAGCCCATAACTTGTTTGTTTATTAACCGATTTTGCCCATTTTAAATCCCAAACAAATTTTATATAAGACAAATATTTGTGTCAAATTTCGTCCCCTACGTTGTCCCGTTCGAGCCCTATCATGCTTCCAACAGACGGACAGACGAACGGACATAGCTAGATCGACTCAGAATCAAACCAGGACCCAGAAAATATATACTTTGTGGGGTCTTAAATGATTCCTTCGACATGTTACACACGGAATGAAAAAATCAATATACCCCCCATCTTTTTGATGGTGGGTATAAATACAGATCCCAATTTTGGAGACAATTTGATGAAATTTGCTACATATCATTATTTTTACACAAAGACAAAGCCTATTGAATTTAATCCTCCATAATAGAATTTTAACATTAAAAAATTCCTTAAAAAAAGGAATATTTTCATGAAATTTGGCAGAAATAAGTTTTTTATAAATTTAAATATGTTTACTAAATTTCACGAAGATCGGATCATAAACAAATGTTAGTATCGTGTTAATATTTTACAAATAAAAACTTTTAAAAAGTTTTCTACAATATTTAAAGTAAAGTACATATTACGTTTATACGCACGATTATTGCAAATAAAAATAACTTGCAAATAAATAATTCACTGTTTACGCAAATTTTACAAATAAATATATTTCCTTATTTGTCGTGCCAGATGGGAAAAATTAAACTGTTATCATCGAAAATTCAATGAACGTAAAAGGAAGTGGCAACGCTGTACGTTTTATTTGCAATTTGCTTCAATAACTAGTCGTCTTCACCTAACATAAAATATTTAACAGTAATACTAACATCATGTTAATGATAAATTTAGATCGTTCATTTTGATGTTAATATTAATTTTTTCGATGTTTAAACATGGTTCTTTTAACATTTGGTTTAACAACCGTGTTTAAACATCGAAAAAATTAACATTAACATTAAACGATTTATATTTATCAGTAACATGACGTTAGTGTTAATGTTAAATATTTAATGTTACGTGAAGACAACTAGCAATCACAACTATTTTTCGTGAGTTACTGACTTACAAATATGTATAATACTAATTCAGTGTTTATACAGCAAGGATTTTTTGGACCGTATGTCGAACACTGGTTTCACTGAATAGACTTTTTTCGAATATCAATCATTTTTATAAGTTCTGCTATTTTGATACAAAATGTCGATTTTTTACCCAAGGTGTTAATTTATATTGTCATGTTATATATCATTAAAACGGTATTTTTAAATACTTTTAAACAGTATCAATTAGTTCAGACATTTATTAATAAAGATATTCTGAGAAATATATTGAATTTGTAAAGGCTTATAACTCGTAAACTAATGCTATGTTCACATACAGAGGTTTGTTTAAAAAACGAGTCGTTTTCTTAAAAAACACAAACAAGTTGACTTGTGTTTTCATATATTTCAGAGCCAGAAAACATCTCGATTCGAGTTGTATAATTATTTAACACAATAAAAATATACTAAATTGTGTTTTTTGGAAAACACAATGAGTTTAATAATCACTGTTCACATATCATTTTATTGTTTTCCTTTTGGTTTATTTGTTTTTCCTATCGTTTGCCACCATATTTTCACAAATTTTTGGTTTAAATTAAAATTTCACACACAAACACTTTCTTATTGAAAAAAATAAAATTTTAAAACAAAAAAAGGCCTAAATCAAGATTACTGGATATATTGATTTTTAATTAATTTTGATATTAATTCAATAGTTCGTTCACTTGTGATTATAGTGACAAAAAATGTTTGTCCGCCAAATTTCCATACAGGGAAGAAATTTTTAGTATTTTTAGTACATAGAAAATTGTTGAAAAAAGAATTTGTAAATATTGTCAAACAGTTTAAAAACAAAAAATTAAAAATTATGAATGAAATTTACATTTGTTCATAAATTTTTTTTGGGCACTCATCAAGATCTTCGGCACACTTGAAATTATTATATTTTTTTTTACGCCTTAATAAAAGTTTTTCTGTGTAGCCGGCCTGCGGCCGGGCTTAAGGACATTCTCCTCTGGGTATGTCGAACACCGGCTTCGCTAATAAGCTTTTTTCGAATATCAAAATTTTTTTTAAGTTCCTCCATTTTTATACAAAATGTCAAAATTAAAAATTATGAATGAAATTTACATTTGTTCATAAATTTTTTTTGGGCACTCATCAAGATCTTCGGCACACTTGAAATTATTATATTTTTTTTTACGCCTTAATAAAAGTTTTTCTGTGTAGCCGGCCTGCGGCCGGGCTTAAGGACATTCTCCTCTGGGTATGTCGAACACCGGCTTCGCTAATAAGCTTTTTTCGAATATCAAAATTTTTTTTAAGTTCCTCCATTTTTATACAAAATGTCAATTTTGTTCCCAAGTAATTAATTAATATGGTAATGATATATATCATTGAAAAGGTATTTATAAGGGCTTTTAAATGCTATCAATATAATTAAGATCCGACAATTATTAATAAAGATATTCAGGAAAATATATTGAAACTTTAAAGGCCTATAACTCGTAAACCGAACAAGAGCGGACAAATTTTTTTATTGCCTATAATCACATGTAAAAGTGCTATAGAATCACTATCAATATTGTTTAAAAATCAACTGTGCCGAAGATCTTGATTTACGCCTACACAATAATATAAAAACCTCAACGAATAGACCTTATGTCTAACATAATTTTCTTTTGAATAGCATTACGTTTAAAAAATATAAATCTGGCAATATTTCTTTGTTGGTTTTCTTTTGTGCAATGAAAACAAAAAAAAAAAAAAAAAAAAAACAAAAAAAAACAACTGTCAATTATTTCGTCATTTCTATTGTTCTTCTTCACATTTTTTGTAAAAGATAAATTACAATACAAAAAATTTTCACAAAAACGAAAAAATTACATAGTTTTTCTAAATAAATAATAAAAATAAACAAGATTTTCGAAAAATTTGCGACACAAGCATTAAAATTACCAAATAAATTAAAAAAAAAACTACAATACTGATAAAAGTGAAAAGTGAGAAACACTGATGAAAAAATAAAATACAGACAGCAGCAGCCAGTAGCAAAAAGAAAAAATTGGAAAAAAAAAAACGAAAAAAGGCGTAAAAAATACATACACATATAATTTTTTTTTAACAAGCAGATAAAAGAGAGATTTGCAACAAAATTGCTATTAATTATTATAAATTTTTATAAAAAAAAAGGAAGCAACGAGTTATAAAGATCATTGTTCTTATTAAAACTGAAAGAGTGCAACAAACGTACCCATTTTGCAACAAAAAAAGAGACAAAAATCAAGGACACTTAACGACCTCGTCGTCGTTAGCGTTGACGGTAAACGCAGACATAGTTGTCTTATTTTTGTGAATAATTATTTAACGGGAAGAGGAAATTGGAATAGACTAAAAAGTAAGGAGTGTTTACAAACTTTTGAAGCCAATATACCACTTTTCAATACTCGTCTCTTTGATTGGACGGGTTTACGAAAGGGCATTCGGATATGGCTGTTAAACAGAACAATACCGAGGGGAACGGTTCTTCAGCGGATGCTAATCAAGTGAATGGCGGCAATGGTGTAAAATCGACTGGAACCATTACTAAATCCAAAAAAATGAATCCTAACGGACCCAATGGTGATGTGGGCGGCGGAGCTATGGCAGCAGGTATTGGTTTGGGTCCAGGCGGTAATGCCGAACTGCCTGGATGTAGTGGCAATACAGGAGCATCGTCTAAAACAAAAATCATGTCGTCAGCAACAAATATTGGAGCAAGCGCTGCTAATGCTGCAGCACAAAATAATGATATTTCATATATTTTGCAATTGATTAATTTGGTGGAAATGAAGCAACAGCAAATAGATTTGAGTAAAGAAATGCTAAAAATCTATCATCATCTTATCGTCAAGTTGGCACGTGTACAATTTCCACGACAGTCTCCAGAGGATTTAAAACGTTTCAAGGAAGATATGGCCAAAGTAGGTGCATTCTTTGCCAAAAGTACCGAGAAAAGCATATACTTTTACTCATATTTGCCTCTTGTTTGCCAACTTATTACCATGGCTGATGGTGAAACGCCATCTTGTGCTTTGGCTGTAATTTTTCAACTCTTCAATTCTGATATGGTTGTGGAGGCTGTACAATCATTGCTGGAACATGAAGTTCCCGATCAAAATATACGCAAGACCGTTTGTTTACTATGTGAATGGTTGCGTATGTGTAATTTTTGCCAGAATTTGCATGTTTGGATAATGGTCATTTTAAATGGTCTACAAAAACGTAACAAAACTGCTTTGGTGGAACAAATCGCATTAGAAAATATTGAACAATTGTTTGCCTCGCTAATAGTACCGGTTTTAAGACCGAAAGTAGCACCTATTGTATTTCACATGTTGTCATCTATCGATCAGAGTCCTGAAGTTTTTCATAAGGTAAGATATTTTTAGAATATTTTTTTGTATGAATGTTTAAAACTGCCATGTTTAAAAAATCAAATTTAAGTGAAAGTGGAATAGATAAAAAATCAAATTTCTTATTCATTATACATCAACATTTATGAATTTTCATCGAATTTCAGAACATTGTCGCATCTTTTAGGATTGAGAATGATTTTTTAAATTTGTTTATAATATTGATAAAATAACACAGTGTGACAGTGAAAATATAAATTTGAAAAACCTAGTATACATTTTAGACAATAATGAGCAGATCATTATGTCATTCTTAAAATTTTCTATACACCCTAAAAATCTAAAGTTATCAATAAAAATTATTATTATTATTTTTTTTTTTATCTGATTAGAGGGTGTATTGAAAAATCTAAAAACTACAAAAATCTATTCAACAAGACCTAATTACTGCTCCTTATCTACATTTTTTAATTCACTTTTCAAAATCGAATGAAATTTTATATCCTTGTCATTCCTTAAAAGCTTGCATAATGTAAAGAATTTACAATAAATTTATTACAATATTTCTCAATTCATCTTGCAAAAGTTTAGAAAAAAATCAATTGCACAGGGTTTAGTCAGAATTATTCAGAAAAATAACAAAATAAAAATAAATTTTGAGTGCGGGAAATATTTCTTGTAATTTCTGACTAAAAACTGTAAAACTAATTATTACTGCAACAGAGCTATTTTCAAAAAATTTGGAGTAGATTGGAATTAACAAAAAAAATTAAATAATTCTATAGTTTACTGTCATCTTTATTAATTAATTCAATAAAGAATTAATTTTATTCGAACAAGTCCTTTGATTTAAAATGAAGAATTATTTTTTTGGTATTATAGAATAAAAAACCATATTTCTTTATTCTGAATTAAGATTTAAAAGACATAAGTTAAGACATAATAAATTCTTTTCGAATCTTTGATTCAAATGGATTAAAAAATAGATATTTTTCAAATAATCACTTCGGCAATGCAATAGAAAATCTGAAATTTTAAAGATGATGATAAGAGCTACATATTTCCTCCGACTTTGTTTAATATCTATTAATACTAATTTCCTCCGACTTTGTTTAATATCTATTAAAACTAAAACTTTAATTAATTTAAAAAGAGTATTTTTTAAATCTAAGAGTATATTTTTTTTCAAGCTATTTTTATAAACATATAAATAAAATAAATTATTTATTATTTTACAGATTTTACCACGTTTTCCACTCGTTATTAATATGCTCAAACAACAATCGAATAGTAGTGAAGAATATGCCGATAGTACTAAAAAAATACTACAACAATTGGTTGATCGAACCAGTCAATTAATGGCACGATTCTATCGTTATGATGATCTATATGAACCAATAGTGAGTTTTTTAAAGGTTTTTCTATGTCGTTAACTCTATATTTTAATACAAATAATTTATATTTCAGGAATTGGCTTTAAAAGGTTTTCAACCATCGAATAACTATATGAACTATGTTTATGGTTCAAAATCATTTGATTCCACAATAGATTCTACATCATCTGCACAAAATGCCAACGCCAAAGTGGGTTTGGTTAATTTGGGTAATACCTGTTACATGAACAGTGTTTTGCAGGCTTTGGCAATGACTAAAGAGTAGGTTTTAAAATATACATGTCATTAAAATTATAATACAATTTATTATTATTATTTTATTAAATTATGTTTTAGGTTTTCTCGTGAGATTCTTTTGTCTGAAAGTAAATCTCCTCTGTTAATTAAAATGCAACAACAGATAGCTTTTATGTTGTATTCTACTCGTCAAGAATTGACCCCCTCCAAAGTGTTAAATGCTACAAGACCACCCGGCTTTTCCCCTGGTTTACAGCAAGACAGCTCTGAATTTTTGGGTTATTTATTGGAAACATTACATGAACAGGAAGTAGCTTTTCGTAAAAAATCAACAAAAACACTAGAATATTGTGTTGATGTTAAAGAACCAACAAGCAAAATTACAAATAAAATGGAAAATGCCCAAGAAAAAGGTGCTTCTGCTTTGTACCGAGATGATGAAGATGCTGATAATGATGAAGTCGAAGCTGAGGTTGGAAATATAGCAATTAATTCAAACATATCTAACACAATAGATGCCGCCGATTCTATTCAAAGCACAAATTTACCATTAGCTAATAAATCTTCTGCTTCATCGTCATCAACATTAGCCACTACAACATCTTCCACAACAACAAAGACGACGTCTATTACATCAAATTCTCAAAACTATTCGACAATCGAAAAGACATTTACCGGCAAGTTAGCTACCACATATAAATGTCTAACATGTGGTTGGAAAAGTTGCAACATTGATAGTTTTCGCGATTTACAACTTTCTTTTCCCGATGTCAAGAATGATTGTGCTTCCAACTACTCGGTACAAGATCTCATCGAGTATTATTGTTCATCGGAAAAACTCTATGGTGATAATCAATATTTTTGTGAACGTTGCAAAAAACTATCGGATGCCGAACGTTACATAAATGTAATAAGTGCACCAAAGAATTTAATACTGACACTTAAACATTTCAAATATGATCAGAAATATCATATGCGTGCCAAATTAATGCACAAAGTATTCCACGATGAAAAGGTAAGAAGTTTTTTTCTTTATGATATTTTGAAATGATTTGATAGAAATTTAGAAAAAAAGTATAGATATTTCTTCAAAAGCATGTAAATGATTTTTTTTTTGGAAAATAACTTGAACCATATATTAACAGATATGAATTTCCGTTTTCAGAAACCTATGTCGTTTGCTTTTTTGAGTAATTTTTTCAATTGAGTTTTTTAAGCTTCATATACATGTTAATAACACTGGGCGTGTCTAATATAAGGCCTTTACTCTAGTATATTTCACCATAACCCAAGAACGGTGTGTACGATTGACATAAGTGACACACCAAAAGAAAAAAAGCCACTTAATAGTTTCGGAGTTATTTCGAAATTAGTGTCCGAAAAAAAAAAAAAAAAAAAATATTTTCATTCAAAATTTAAGATTTTTTATACATTATCGGATAACACTTATTAATTATTACCGGGTTATACCAGAGTTGCTTCGCTACCCCTATCCTATTGAAATAGAAAATTTTGATGTAAATAAAACTTATTTTTTGTATCTATCTCTCTTATTAACAATATAATAAAAACATTTTAGTAGAAACGTTTAACTAATACTCAACTAATTGTGATCTGTAAAAACATACCTTTCAATAATGTAATATTTAATAAAATCTTGTTTTGTTAAGATATCTTAATGAAATTTTCGGAGACTATTGACTTTATCATTTGAAATGGTAAAGTGTAGAAAAATTTTAAATTTTTGCAAAAGAAATCCCACAATTCACAAAAAACCGACGAAAATTCCAAAAATTAAATTTTTTGGAATTATGCCCATAAAATCGACATTTATTACAGGTTTATAAAAAGCCACTGGCAAACTCTTTGGAACACATTAGAGGTTTCGAAAATTTTGATTTAAAATAAGTCAAATTCGGTATAGTCTGTACATTAGGGCTATAACTTTTTCCCTTTTTTTCAAATATTAAAATGGCCCTAGCATAATCAAATAGGCCATCGAAAATTATTTTAAAAAATGGCATTACTTTTTCGCGGTTGTCAAAAAAGTTCACCCACAAAACGAGGTAAAGTTTGGAATTCAATAATTCCAGTGCAACAGCGAAGAATCATTTTCACACAACGTGGAATTAAAGTAGTACAGAACATTTATTCATTATGCAAAACAACGTCCAAGTTAAATTTAAAGTTTATGTCTTGTAATAATTAAAAACAACATTTTTCACTTTACTATTTTACTTTATTAATAAAATATTTAAAATTTTTTATTTAAAATGTATGCACTTTTTTTGGGAGATTTTAAAAAATCGTTTTTGTGGGTGAGGTTTTTATTCCAAATTGACCCGAAAAAATTTTTTTCGTAAATAACACAACATTCGCCATCGTGTGGTGCAAGTGCCAAAATTTGGTTATATATAACGTGACCAGACATCCCGCTTTTTAAACTTCGATCCCGCCTAAAACATTTTCCCCGCTTTTTATTAAGAAATCCCGCTTTTCTAACTCTAACAACTACTACTACTCGATTTCCTTATTTACATTTTTTATAACATTCTTATCCATATTTAAGTTTAATTAAAAATAATTTTTTCCACTGAAGAGTTGATAATTTTTTACAAATCGTTTTTGATAATTAAAAGTTTCAAATATTTTATTACGCTGATCATCTTCTCTACTGTTGGAAGACCTCCCAAAAGATACGCATTATTAAGCTTGAATGAAAAATCTCAAGTCTGAGATATTTTGACCAAAAAAGTTTAGAATTTTTTTTTCACAAATAGGTTTAAAACTTTAATTATTTAAGAATGTTAGAATAAAAAATGAATCGTCCATTCCATGAAAGAACGCCCGAAAAAGGGTTTTTTACTTAATAGCTTTCAATTTCGATAATAATTTGTATACACAAACTCCATTAAGTATTTTATCAATATCAGTTTTCAGTTTTGTGAAATTGCAAAAAATCGCAATCATGTAACTTTGAATAGCAACATCTCTGGGCTTTGTGAATTTTAATGATTTAAACTGCATTTGATTTTCACATATGGCAGCTTTACGACGAACATTTTAAAAATAAGAAAGATTTTTTAAAAATGCATTTTAATGCAATTTTAATTTTTTAACATAGTTGAAAAGTTTGAAATCTTTACATTAAAAAAAGTGTTAAATTTTAGGGAAGCGAAAATCTTATATGCATAATCCAATTTTTATAAAAACATGTAAAATTTTATAAAAATCGAAAGACACTTGGTAAATTTTTGGGCGTTCTTTCATGGAATGGACGAAATACATTTTTGGAGGAAGAAATTTTGTTCTTTCAGAGAGATCTTAGATTTTAAAAAATCATTTCGTGAGAACATTTGTGTGAGGGCTATTTAAATAAATGTTTTATCCAATTTTATTTACCAAAATGTCCCATTTCAAAAAATTGTTTTGACATGAAGTTTAATCTCAAGGTTAACATGCATATTTTCATATTGTAGCTTTAATAACTATCTGAGGTAGTGGTATTTAGCGTTATCGGTATTTTTAGTTATTTCGGTAATGGTATTTTATGGGTATCTTTTTTTCATAAATTTGGAAGTATCGGTTCAAAACCATAAAATATAATTTGTAGTCAAATATTATAATGAAGAGTTGGGGGTAGCCATAAGTTTATTAGCGTTATATGTTTTAGCAGTAGCCTTATTTGCAATTATTTCGGTAACTATATTTTAGGTGTAACGGTAATAAAGTTGAATGGTTTTTTATTTTTTTAGCGGTAACGGCAGCCAACTTTAGTTCATTTGTTAAGGGTCTAAGATTTATTTAAGAAAATCTATTGCTATCAAATTCAAAAAGTACCAAGTTTTTTTTATCTGTCTGTATTCAAATATAATCTTGAAATTAACCTAGGAATATTTTGAAAACATTAAAAAAAGCAGGTCTAAATTATAATTATTAATGTTTCAGTTTGTAGGGATATATTTACTTATTTCGATGTTCCAACATTTTTATGAGTAGTTCTCAATTTGTAACGTCTCAATTGGGTCGTAAACAAGGTGCTTGCGAGAGAACAGCTGATACAGATTTTTAATTGAGATATAAAAATAAAATCCCTTTTTTTTTACAAAACTTTTCAAAATCCCGCTTTCTCCATACAATTTTGTTCAGGATCCCGCTTTTTAGCCGTTCGGGTCCCGCTTTTTGACAAAAACCCTCTGGTTACGTTAGTTATATCCCTACTGTACATAGTCTTTTTGGGCGTTTGGGTTTGTTTTTAATTCTTAAATCAAATCTGTGAAGATACCTTCCAGAATTTTTTTAAATTTTAGAAAATCGGGTAAAAAAATATAGCAAAAAAATTTGCAAAATTGAGATAGTTGAAATTTTAAATTCAAATAAATTGAAAACTATAGGAGATAAATAGCACATGTAAGCATAAGTTTTTTATAGGTCTTATCGAGAGCTTTAAGAATATAAAAAATAATTGAATTCGCATAAAAAATAAAATTTGGCAAGCGATGAAACATTTTCTAAGTCAGTCCTAATAGATCTGCTCCTGAAAGGTATGTGAGGCCACCTTCAAAACGCCTATGTGAAAATTTATGTAAATCTAATCAGCCGATTAAAATTTATAGATACAGATTAAAAAAAATTTTCTGGCTCTTTTCTATTTTGTTTATCACTCCACTCTTAATAATAAAAAGATTTTTCAATTTACAACATCTGTGGTATTGTTGTATCATAGTAAGTAGTAAATGTTTTCAAACAAAAATTTTGAAAGCAAATTAATTTAAACATTTTTATAATATACAATAATACAACAATAAGACAGAGATTGTGAATTGGACAAATGACACTGCTTTAAATTGAGAGAGTTGTATGATAGGCATGAGAAATAATGAAATAGAGGGAAATTTAATTAATAACTCAGGTCAACAAATACGCGAATAATTCTGTAAAATTATTATTCCTTAGGCTTGATATAGTGCAGAAAGTAAACTTTTTTAAAATTTTTGGTGTTTACGCATTTTCTGTCAATGCGTTGATTAGCATGAGCTCTGACTAGAATTTTACGATTGCCAATATCAATTAATGTGTTATAAATTACATTTCCGACCGTCTCCACTATTTCTCCTTGCACCCAAAAACCTTTGTTTAATTTGAAATGTTTGGCGTATACCAAATCTTTAGCGTTAAAACATCTGTTTCTGGTACCATGTTTCAGGTTGTACTGATTTTCCATTTTAGTGTTCCTTAAAGAAGCTCATTTTACGTCCTATGAAGGATTCTTCCGGAGACAGTTTGTTTAAAGAATCAGGGTTAGGAGTGAGCGGTAGACTTCCAAAAATGTCTGAAGTATATCTAAGGATGTTCTTTGCTTATCACATTTTTTTGAAGCTCGCTGGAAATATGGAATATGAAAATATCGAGTCATCACAGGATACTAAAATTTGTGACATGTTTGCAGACTTTTTCTCCTCCTCATATTCAAATAAAAAATTTTTTAAATTCTCAAACTACTGTATTTCTACGCAATTGTATGTAACATGGGTATTTTTACTTAACTGTGAATAAAATCAAGATTTGTGAATCAATTTTGAAGATACATACCTTATTTTGTTTGCAGCATTACCAGCTTTAAAATAAAGATGATAAACTGCAACATTTTTGATGTATTCATTTATTACTTATTTCACTTATTTCAAAATAACTTCGAAACTATTGAGCACATAAAAAAAGTAAGTCTGGATGATTTGAAGTTATTTTTAGTACGCATCTTTTGCTGTATCACTTATGTCAATCGTACATACCGTTCTTGAGTTAGGAGGAAATATACTAAAGTAATAGCCTTACTATGGGCGAAATATTAGACACGCCAATAAAAAAAATCCAGACCTGATGGGAAAAAAACTGAAAGCAGATTCGTGTTTAGCACATCAAAATACATCAGGTCCAACTATTCGTCTATGGGGGAGGAGTGCCTCAAGGTAGCAATTTAGGACCAGTACTATTCCTTATTTTTATTAATGATTTACCTTCATTATGATTTAGCTTTAAAGACTCCAATCAATGCTCCCTACTTAAGGTGGATTTAAATAACTTCCTTAATTGGTGCAATATCAATTTAATGGATTTGAATTTGAATAAATGTAAATATATGTCATTTTACAGACGAAGTCCAGTACTCTGTAGTTACACCTTTAATAATCATCAGTTAGAGAAAGTTGAATCATTCCTTGATCTTAAGGTTCTCCTTGATAACAAATTAAGTTTTAATTCTCACATATCGCAAACAGCTAATAAAGCAAAAAGAGTTTTAGGTTTCATAAAACGTTGGGGAAGAATTTGAAGATCCTTATATTACAAGACAGCTTTATGTATCCCTGGTAAGACCTATCCTGGAATATGCATCTGTTGGGATCCTCAATATGATATTCATGTAAAAAATTGAATCAGTCCAGAAGCAATTTATGCTGTTTTGTCCAGCATTAATTAAACTTCCCACAATTAAGAACAGACGAATTTATCTTAACACTTCATTCATTATAAATTTAATAAATAGGGTCACAGTTTCCGATTTTCTTATTCGTAAGCTTGAATTCCTTGTCCCATTTCGTCCAACAAGGAACTACATCCATCTTAAACTCCAATACTTCCGTAACAATTATTCCAATTTTGATCCGTTTCGTAGAATGTGTAATGATTTTAATATGTTATACGATCATATTTATTTCTCCCATGATGTAAATTCGTAAATTTTTTGAAACCATGAGTTCTTTTTAGTTTTTAAGTTTTCGTTTTTATAAAAATTTTAATCCTATATGAATTTTAAATTAATATATGTCTGTGGCCAAAAGGAAAAACTACATAACTTGAGTTATGTTGTTTTTCGTTTTATTAATTTTTAGAATTGTTGTATTCCATTACATATTGTATAAATTTTTTCGAGAAATCTGTCCATTACTTTATCAAAAACAACACAATTCGGTTGATTTTCTTTTTTTTGAATTGTACAAAATTTATAAAACATGATTTTTTTCCATATTTCCTATAAGGAGTGCGATCGAAAAAATCTTAACACACGTTTTGCCTCATAACTTTTTTCGGAAGCAATATTAAACAATTTCCTAGATCTAGTTATCATTGAAAAATACGTCAGCTATTATTTTTAATAACAACCATGTTGATTTATCGTGATTTCGATCAAAATAAGTGAAAAAGATGTACGTGCTACAAATTATTAAAAAATTTCAAAAAAATCCACATAGGTTCTACAAATAATTGGCCACAGAATTAAATTTCTGCCGTCAAACTTTTTCTAATGTTACTAAACAATATCAGGAGAATTTGGCTATTGATAGGAAACCTGGTTCGAAATGGCAATGCTGCAAAAAATTAAGAAGCTAAAAATATGACACGGAAACTAAAACCAAATTTCATACAAAAATACTAATGTTGTATATTGTTAATGCTCGAGGCAATGTTGAAGATAAGTTTATGACCCAAAAGCAGAAAAAATTTCTTACGAAATTCCTGGTATAACAAGCTTTTTGCAGATGCGGCAAAACAGGAAAGTCATTTGTTACATTCAGCTCTATAAATACCAAAATATACATCAAAGAATATTTGCAAAAAAGACTTCTTCCTTTCATAAGAGAGCACAACGTGTCCACACATTTTTGGCCCGATTTGGTATCATGTCACTATGGTAAGAAAGCTCTGGAAGAGAGGTAAATTTTCCAAATTGTCCATAGTTTAGACTAGTGGAGAGATATTGAACTCTTGTGAAAAGTAAATTGAAGAGCACAAAAAATGTGTCCCAAAATACCGAAGATTTTAAAAGAAGATGTGCACACCGTTCAAAAAAAGTGACTGAAGCAACTATCAAATCTCTAACAGAAATGGTCCACAAGTTCATAAGTAGTAGTTAGAACTATAAACGTTATTTTTTTCTGTGATCTGTAATAAATAATCAATTAAATAAAAAAAGAATGAAAACTCTAGGATCAACCGTTTCCAAGGTATTGAATAATTTATATGTTAAGATTTTTTCGAAAGCACTCCTTATTAAAATTCATTATTGAATTTAATATACTTATTTCAAATATGTACTTTTTATATATATATATAAATTTTATTTGTTGAATATTTTGGAAATGGAATAAGTACATAACTCAACATATTCATATTATATTTTAAAATTTCATTTTGGAAAAATGTATAACTTAGATATTATTTAAAAAATATAAATTTTATAAAAGGAAAAACAACACTATTACTTTATTGCTACAGTATTCGATAACCAGTGCACAGTGGTGCAGAATCAAAATTTTTTGGAAATAAATCTGTAACTTCTGATCGGCTGGTTGGATTTGCATGAAATTTGGTATATGCATAGCAGAGTACAATGTTAAGTTTGGAAGGGGGGGCCGTAAAAACCCCTCAGGGGCGGAGCTAAAAAGGCTCAAAGTCGGGTACGTCTGACATAAAAATTTTTTAATCGCTTGCCAAATTTTTGTTTCTTGTCCAATTTCGAATATTTTTATACATTATTGTAGGCACTTATAAGACCTACAAAAAACAAGGTTTCATGTTCTATTTATCTCTTATATCTTTTGAGTTATTTGCATTTGAGTTTTTATGTACCTCAATTTTGCATGTTCTTGGTCGATATCTTTACCAATTCCAAAAATAAACGATTTTGAATTTGAAAATTGCAAAAATTACGACTTTTTGCGTTTTTTTTTTTTTACCAAAAAAGTATCTACACTCTTTTTTCTCTAAATTAAAATTTTCTTCAACAACATATAATAATTTTATACTTTTCTGAAAAGCATCTTCACAGAGAAGATTTTAAAATAAAAATCAATAACTCAAATGGTCAAGATACACACCCTCCCGAATTCGACCCATTTTATATGAAAGTTTTGAATTTATAGTGCGTAGTCGCGATGGACGGTTAAACTAAAAACTAATTTAAATATGACATATGTGACAGTAGTAAATACAATGATGTCAGATTGTACGGTGACTAGAAGAGTTGCCTCTAAGATATAAATTTATAATGAATTGAATCTGCCTTTTAGGCCTTACAATAAGTATATAAATCTTAAATCTAAAGCTAAATCTAATTACTCTCTAACGAGAGCGAAGATGGCATAAATTGACCCTCCTATTAGCGGGGTGGTAGATCATTTCTGCGAAGCCTAGAATGTGTTCGGGCTTCTGCTAGTTGTCTTGCAAGTGGGTTTGGATGACTATGCAATTTTGCTATATATTTTGCCTTAAATTTGCTGAACTCGTCCCTGACAAGGGGTACATCTAAATCTTTATGGATGTTCTCGTTTCTTATATACCATGGTGCACCCGTCATGATTCTAAGAATTTTTGATTGGGCCCTCTGTATAAGATCAATACTCGTATTGCTGGCCGTTCCCCACAATTGGATGCCATATGTCCAAATTGGTTTTAAAACGGTTTTATACAGGATGACTTAATTGTCCAGGCTGAGTTTCGATTGCCTATTTATTAACCAATGAAGGTTGGAAGACTGGGGAATGACAATATTATTGAGTTTAACGGGTGGGCAGTTTCCTCTCCTCAGTGTGAAAGTAACATGTTGCTTTTTAACTCGTTCACTCTTAAGCGCCAATTTTTTAACCAAGTCTCCACATGTCTAAGATAAGTTACTAGTTTATTAGAAGCTGCATGTGGGTTTTCATGTGAACTCAATATTGCTGTGTCATCAGCAAACGTAAAAAATGTCAGTTCATCGCATGTTGGCAAGTCAGATGTGTAGATTAAATACAGAATAGGCCATAGAACACTACCCTGTGGGACACCTGCTTTTACTTTATGGGTATAAGGTGGCAAAGAACATCTTATTTTATATATTAAACCTTGATGCCATACTTTGTCGAAAGCTTGTGCTGCATCCAAGAAGATGGCAGAGCAATATTTCTTTAATTCAAAAGATTTTCTAATCTCTCCAGTCAGACGATTAAATTGTTCCATGCTTTTCACGGAAACCAAACTGATGAACTGGGATTATATTTCTATCGTTTAAGATTGGCATGATTTTCATTTGCAATACTTTTTCAAATAGCTTTGACAAACAAGAAAGGAGACTAATAGGTCTATAGGATGATGGTACGGTTAAATCCTTTCCTGGCTTTGGTATCATTATAATCTGAGAAGTTTTCCAAATTTTTGGAAATACTCCTAGTTTTAAGATCGCATTAAACAGTATAGACAGCACTATTATTGCCACGTACTATAGGTTTTTAATCATGAATGGTGTTATTAGATCATATCCAGGTGATTTTTTTATTCATATTTTCTTTGACAATTGTATTTATATATTCTGGGCTAATAGGAATCATGTCATCATCATTTAATGCAATATCATTTGTCTTTCCCAAAACAAAAACAAATGAAAGACTGTAGTTAGATCATGTGCAAGTAAGTTGGCCTTCTTTTCTGCACTACGAGCCCAGGTACCATCAGCTTTCCTTAAAGGACTTTGTGCCTCTACCGGTGGCTTAATACTTTTAGTTGCCCTCCATAGGGAGAAGTTAGTGAATTTATTATTCGTCAAACTTTCAATGTAACTCTTGTCTCGGCGATCCTCTTCTATTTGAAGGGCTCTTCTTAGTTTTTTGCTTGCAACGGACAGCCTCAGCTTTGCAGCTGGTGATCTAGTTTGTTGCCATTCTCTTCTAATTTTTCTCTTTTCAAAAAGCAGTTTTTCAATATCCGAATTGGAAATAGGCATATAGCTTTTCTTATAAACTGGAATCATAGAATGTTCCAAAGCTGAAGTAATTAACGATGTAAAGTCGTTTGCAAATTTGTTTATATCTTCCTCACACTCAAGTGTGGATATGACTGCTGACGTATTTTCTATATTTCAACCAATTCGTCCTATAAAAAGTATTTGTAGGGTATTTAGGTATATTCATGAATGAATAGATGTTGCCTGCAAATAATCTTTTGAGAATTCATCTAGTGCATAATGTTTTATTCGTCTTCTGATTATTATACCGGTACCACCATGTGCTTTACCGTCCGGATGATTTGTGCAATGAAATGTGTAACCTGAAATATAAAAATTATATCTATTAGTGAGATGAGTCTCTGAGACCAGCATCACATCAATATTTCGTTTCTGCATGAAGTGAGTTATCTCAGATTTATGTTGGTTTAGGCCATTTGCATTCCATATTCGCAAATAACTCATTTTCTCGTTAAGAGGATTTGAATCATTTGGTTCTGCGCTTTTAAAAGTTCTTGTATTGTGTTTTGCATGGACGAGCCATTACTAGGTATAAATGAATTTGCTTGATCGTTTAGTAAATTTGACTTTACTGAAGCCGTACCCCCATTAACACTAATTCCAGAATTAATTGGATTGTTAATGGTATTTATAGCTGATGTCTGTACGACATCACCTCTTCTTAGTTTTTGGTTCTCCCTTAATCTCTTCAATAATTCCTTGTATACTGGACATCCGCGATAGTTGCCTGAATGCTCGCCACCGCAGTTCCCACATTTTCTTTTGAGAACTTTCGTTAAAATATCACATTGTGATGAAGTATGCAGATCTCCACATGCAACACATACAGTACGCAAAGTACAATAGTTTTTAGTGTGCCCAAATTCTTGACAATTGCCACATTGATATAAAAATGGTTTTAATATTATTAAAAAATTTAAACTTACATAAGTGACGATTCAAATTTTCATTATTTGTCGTTTTATTTCACAATTAATCTTTATTAGAAAAAATATGCACTGGAATTGTTTTCACCTACATATTTTTAAGTGAAAAGAATTCGATTATTTTTGTTCGTAAGTGAAAACGAGAACATCAAGAAAATGTGAAATTGTTCGTTTTCACATTTATTCTTGTGAAATCGAGTCAGAACACATGAAATATTCTGCATATCCATGAGAAAATACCTTATATGCCATTTGCACCAAATAAAAACTAGTAGTTTTTGGCTTCAATTGGTTTTTGATTGAAAAACTATAAAAAATTATTTGATTTTTCCATATAAATCAAAAACTGTTTTTGTGTAGTTTTTGTTGAAAACCAAATGAAAACTACTAAAATAATTATTTATGATACAGCCTGTTCAATTGATTTCAAAACATTAAGCTTTTATATATTATGAACAAATAGATTTTCTTGATTAATTTCATTTGACATATACATAAATAATCATAAATTATTTTTAAAATATTAATTCAAAGGTTTTAAACAAAGAATACTAAGAACGGAAAATGGGTCAATTTCGTACAACAACATTTCTCTCTCCTCACATACAAGTTCTGTGTGAATTCAACACACTTATGAGAGAGAAAAATAACACAAAATAAACAAATATTTTCCTTGAAATTTAAGGAAAATTACACACGCGACACATTTTTCCACTAGAACACGATATTTTTATTATTTTTTCACGCACATTTATTGTATTTTGACTCCATGAATATTTTTCACAAATTGAAAAAATATTTTTATACCCACCATCAAGAAGATGGGGGGTATATTGATTTTGTCATTCCGTGTGTAACATGTCGAAGGAATCATCTAAGACCCCACAACGTATATATTTTCTGGGCCCTGGTTAGATTCTGAGTCGATCTTGCTATGTCCGTCCGTCTGTCTGTCTGTTGAAAGCAGGATAGAGCTCGAACATCAACGTAGGGGGATGAAATTTGGAACAAATGTTTGTCTTATATAAGGTTTGTTTGGTATTGAAAATGGGCAAAATCGGTTAATAAACATGGGCTAAAAACTAGAAACACAGGGTGTCCGTTTCATACTTTTCTGCTGATATTTCTTCAATAAAAGCACGTACGACAACGAATATAAATATAAACTCGGAAACCAAAAATGGGCATGGTCCTCCCACTTTACCGCCCATCTCCCATATAAGGTAAAAATTAACGAAATTGTGTTCAAATAGTTCAAGGACAAATGTAAACTCGAAATCAAAAAATGGGCGTGGACCGCCCACTTTACTGCTCACTTTACCGCCCACTTTACTGCTCACTTTACCGCCCCCTTCCATATAACGTAAAATTTTAAAAATTTGATGGTGGGTACATAGATTCGGCCGGGCCGAATATATTCGTGCTTGTTTTATTTGACATTCCTTTTTTGTATGTTGAAATTTAAATTGAACGAACAAAGTTGCTACTTTTGGTAATAAAAATAAAACTGAATTTAAAATAATTTCAAATTATTTTCATAATTTGACAAAAAGCAAAAAAATGTAATTATATTAATATTTGTGGATGAAATCCGCATCAAAAGATGAAAATTTATGAAAATCTGCGAATATAATTTTGATGAATTATATTTAATATTTGTTTACACTCTATTGTGCAACTACCCAGCAAAAAAAGAACTGAAAAAGTCATGATTTTAACATTGTGTTATCATTGGAAGGAAGTACTTAGTGGTGAAAAAGAGCTACAGAAGTTCTTTTTTTAACCCATGGTTGTCATTGGTAAGATGTTCTTCTTTTATACTTTTTGTTCATTGCTTTTGAAGAACTTCTTTTAAAACTATGTTTATAAAATTTTTGAATAAAAAACTTTTTTTTCACTATCAAATAATAATAAAAATGATTTAAAATTTGTAAAATTTAAATTTTGTTGGAAGTTATTACCAGTTTTTCCCGCTAAAAACTCATTTATTTTCACTCTTTTGGAAGTAATTATTAAGAACTTATGCTTTTGATGTGTGGTGAAAGTGGTTTCAGCACTAATACATATAAATAAAATTTGACTAACACAATCTTAAAGTTAGGTTTTTTGACAAACCTTCAATTCTTAGTATTTTTTGGTTTTATAAAAAAAAAATGTATTTAAATAAAATTTCTTGAAAAACCACATGGAGAGAAAATAAGGTATATATTAAATAGTTTTGGTATAAACGGCATATTACTTAAAATCGGATGTATAGTGTGAGCGTAATAGGTATTATACGAAATGTGTTTGCCTATTAATTATATATACATAGATATATAAGAGAACTACTGATGCTACAAAGGCGTTTAATGCTTATTTGTTTAGCATATTTAGGATCAATTGGCCCCGACTCTAGGTAAAAGATTACCTTCCTTAATCATAATAAAATTTTTAATTTTATCAAACTCGGTGTTCACACACAGCAATTTTACTTTCCGCAATTTTGAGTTTATAGGAGAGAGGAGAAGGGAATACTAAACTTTTACATTCTCTTCACCTCTCTCGCATACGAAGTCAGAATTGCTACAAGAAAAATTGTTGAGTGTGAAACTTGACAAAGCTTTGATTAATAAAAAGTTTATAACGAACATTTAGAAAGTTCTTAAAAATTGTGTTGGACTCTTCTTCCCAAAGTTGGTATTATTGATTCTTTTGCGACATCACCGAAGTCCTGTAATATGTATGTCACTAGACTTTCCTCTTGTTGTATGGAGGTACATAATATTAAGTACTAGGTAGATGTATTGATATAAATTAAAGATATCTTACTTTATCCAGAGATTTGAAAGTAGAAAATTAGAAATTAAGAATAAAAATTATGAATCCTTAATTATTTTTTAAGTTTTCGATAATATATTCGATTCAGCATTTACCTTTCAACTTCACACACTTTTTTTGACATTTTAACACTAGCAAATGAAATCGGTACCAAACCTTCAAGGTGTATAATGTTGAATATACACTTGGAAATTTTTGGTTAGAGTTGTCAAAAGTCTCATTAAAACTCAAAGAAAATTAAATATACGTTGTGTATTTTGTATTTTGAAGAAAACTATAGAACTATATCATTTTAAATAAAACTTTCTAAGTTAATGCAAGTTAAAATTTACAAATATTTATATTACATTTATAGGTTTCCCTTAAAGTTTGCTCTCCAGAAAATCTAGAAGAAATCGCTACTGTTCATTATGATCTATACGCCGGCGTAGTCCATTCTGGTTTTAGCATGGATTCTGGACATTATTACACCTATGCAGCTGATGCCACTAATAAATGGTATAAATTTAATGATAGCATTGTTACACCATCGAAAACCGAAGAACTACACAATCTAACACCACCAAATACACCCTACATACTGTTCTATCAAATGGGAGCCCGATCAAATGAATCACCAGAAACATCGGCCTCTACAAAAGTCATTAAAGTCGATGTACCCACACCGCTTACTCTAGAAGAATTGCCACGGAAGTTGCGTGACATGGTGACACATGATAATTATGCTTTCAGTGAAGAACTTAAAATGAGACGCTATAAAAATGCCAATAGTCTAAATGCTAATGCAATGAAAACAAAAGATCAACGACGAGACAGTTTCGAAGATGATGATGATGAACAACCACCGCCGGCCAGTGGTTGTGGTGGTAATAGTATGAACATAAATATGAATAGGTTTGTTTATTAAATTTAAGAACTATTTACATACACACATATTTTATTCGCCTTGTAATCTTGTATTTTCTTTTTTTTTTTCTATTGTTCTTCAATATTTTCACAACTGTCTTTTGTAATTTATAAAAGAAAAAACACAGAAACAAAAATAAGAAATTTTTTTCAAAATGAGTTTTTTAAAATCGTATGCATTAACGAACAAAAAAAAAGTACTTTAAACGTATGTACTTTAAAAAAGATAACGTACATGAATATTTAGTAAATGCGCGAAACAAAAACACTATATATACTTTTAACACAAATTAAAATGCCTTTTGTACAATAATGTGTTTTTAGGATTACATATTTTGTTTATTATTTTAGTACTCTGAAGTCAAGCCTTAGGAAGACTTCTGAAAAAGATATGTAATAAAAAAAATTAATGAAAAAGAAAAAACTAAAAAAACATTGAAATATAAATATAAAATTTCGTAAGCACTTAATGTTTTAGAAATTTTATTCTAGTATACATTATTATAACTTATATATACAATATATTTAAATATCTACAAAATACCAAAACTTTCCAAAATTTTCTTACACCTCCCCACTATTCTAACACCCCACCATCCCTTTTTTTAACTATTCCTAAATTCTATTATTTTATTTTGTTCAAATTTAGGTTTTAGTAGTTAGATTATAAAGAAAAAAAAAAAAAAAATATAAAAAAAATAATAATAAATAATAAATTAAAAAATATATATATAAAAAATAATAAACATTTTAAAATAATTTTTTTGTGTGTAAAACAGGAATTTATTATACAGGCAAAATAAAATTAATATTAAATTTAATTTTGAAATTATTAAAAAATAAATTAATAAAAAATAAATAACATCTAAATAAGTATTGCAATAAAATTGTAATACATTTATTACTTACAATATAATTATTATACAAATAAAATATAAAAATACTATCCACATACTATTAAAACAAAAAAAATATAACGTACATAAAAGATTTGTATATTAGAACATACATGTGTATATAAATATTTAATAATGAAACAGCTATACATTAGGGTGGTCCCGTTTGTATGGATAGAAAATAAGATACCGTTTCTCAAAATGTTCGCCATGACTATCGTTTCGTGAGCTAGATCAAAATGCAAAAAAAAAAAAAAAAAAAAAACTTTTTTTCGGATTTTTGAGCAGGTATAAAGTGTTATATATCATGAAAAATGTTCGTATTTTGATTATAAAATTCGGTGTAACTTCTGTTTTTAATATTTATGTTCAAAAAATTCAAATATCCATTTTTTTTTTTTTTTTTTTTTTTTTTTTTTTTTGTGAAAAAATGATAAATTTTGGAATATTAAAATATTCAAAAAACAAAAGCGCGTAAATGAAATCCGACGGCTGCTATTGATTTCCGTGACACCTAAAACCGACACTAATTTGAACATGAAACCGATAATTCATGACACCAAAGTAATTTTTAGCGGTTTTCAAATATAATTCCGAAATCAATTGGATTCTATGACATCCCTAATTGTTCCTTTAAAAAATCAAAAAAACCGAATCTAGTTACGAAACGATAAAATCAGGACGAAAATTTTGAGATTCGATATCTTAGATTGAAGTA
Source organism: Protophormia terraenovae (assembly GCA_951394005.1). Lineage (NCBI taxonomy): Eukaryota > Metazoa > Arthropoda > Insecta > Diptera > Calliphoridae > Protophormia > Protophormia terraenovae. The sequence continues at coordinate 60,094,085 of OX596077.1, read as the reverse complement.
AATTTTATGTATATATTTTTTGTAGAAAAAATGAAAACTTAGAGATGTTGTAACTGCTAACGCAAGATTTCTATAAAAAAAAAAAAAACCTTCCAAAAATCGAATGAAGCTAAAAGCTACTTTAGAATTAATTTAGGGGGAAAATTTATTTTTGAGGGATACTCTAAATAATTAAAAGTTGCATTTTCATTTTGCTACTTTAAAAAAAGTTAATTAGATCTTCATAATTAATTGCATGTTTATAAAGTACTTCTCAATATTATAATGTTCTCTCCACGAGAGATTTATAAAAAATTTCTATTATTTTAAAAAAGTGTCATCAGATTTTGTTAACATTTGGTGCGAATAGAACCTATGGATCCATTTAGTCTTGCTCATAGGTTTTTTTCCAATTTCGAAAAATTTGCGACTTGATTCACGATTGCAATTTTTACAAAAGTTAAGAAAACGAATAACTTTTACTTTAAACATCAATATTGCATCTCTTTAAGAAATAGACTATTTTTTTATGAAAGTCCCATGGAAGTCAATTGAAACCTTTTTAAATTCCATAACTTAAAGGTAAAATGTTTATTTAAAAATGCACTCGGAATGCATTTGAAGTTTTACAATGCTATCTCTTCGATTTTAATTTTCTTTGAATATATTAAAATCTAATATCTTTACTGCAAATTGCAATATTAATTGTTCTGATACAAGATGTACTATTTTTATTCTTTTGAAACAACAGCAACAGTTCTTTTAAAACAAAATTATTATTATTTTTTTATAATAATTTTGTTTTCTAATTTTATTGGTTTTATTATAATAAATATTGTAAAATATATTGTAAAATTCTAAAAAAAAAAAACGTTTCAGTGTTAAAGATGCACTCACAAACGAATTTGTTGAGATTCGTAGTTGAATTTTCTCTGTTAATAATTATGTAGTTCAATGCACTACGCAATGCACCATTAACTTAATAATTGTCAATAAATAATTTGTTGGTCAAACAAAAATTTAATTTTAAATATATTTTCAACAATATCTAAAATAATATACACATGTATGTACAAATATATAAATCGTTACTACATGAAAATATATAATACCATGCATAAAGCAACATAAACTATATAAAGATGATCGATCATTTATTTAAAACAAACATCTAAACGTAATTTTAAGTAAAAAAAAAAAAATTTTATTTATTGATGTTTAAAAAAATATTTGTTTACATTAAAATACCTATAACTTATTGTTTTTTTTTTTTTTTTCTAAATAAAATTTAACATTTATTTTTAAATAATATAACAAAAGAATTGGTTAAAAAATTGAATGTGGAAATTATAAAAAAGACTGGTATACAAAAACCAAAATTGGACCTAAGAGATTTGGTAATGATTTAAGCATAAAAAAAAATAAAAATAAAAAATAATAAAACTAAATTTTTAAAGGCGTTTAATAAAATAAAAACATTAAATAAATGTTATATGAAGTAGTATTTATTTAAAATTTAATTATATAGTATCGTTGGATATGAAAGTAGGGGGTTTTAACAACTTTGGACCTTATAAATTTCTCGGTACAGGGGGTAGATATAGATAGATATATAGATAGATAGATAGATAGATAGATAGATAGATAGATAGATAGATAGATAGATAGATAGATAGATAGATAGTTAGATAGATAGATAGATAGATAGATAGATAGATAGATAGATAGATAGATAGATAGATAGATAGATAGATAGATAGATAGATAGATAGATAGATAGATAGATAGATAGATAGATAGATAGATAGATAGATAGATAGATAGATAGATAGATAGATAGATAGATAGATAGATAGATAGATATATATATAGATAGATAGATAGATAGATAGATAGATAGATAGATAGATAGATAGATAGATAGATAGATAGATAGATAGATAGATAGATAGATAGATAGATAGATAGATAGATAGATAGATAGATAGATAGATAGATAGATAGATAGATAGATAGATAGATAGATAGATAGATAGATAGATAGATAGATAGATAGATAGATAGATAGATAGATAGATAGATAGATAGATAGATAGATAGATAGATAGATAGATAGATAGATAGATAGATAGATAGATAGATAGATAGATAGATAGATAGATAGATAGATAGATAGATAGATAGATAGATAGATAGATAGATATATAGATAGATAGATAGATAGATAGATAGATAGATAGATAGATAGATAGATAGATAGATAGATAGATAGATAGATAGATAGATAGATAGATAGATAGATAGATAGATAGATAGATAGATAGATAGATAGATAGATAGATAGATAGATAGATAGATAGATAGATAGATAGATAGATAGATAGATAGATAGATAGATAGATAGATAGATAGATAGATAGATAGATAGATAGATAGATAGATAGATAGATAGATAGATAGATAGAGTAAGTTTAATGTGATATGAAAAATTGTCAGTTCTTTTAGAAAGGAATGTTAAAATTGTAAAAAGATTTAAGTTAAAGGAGTTATAGAGAAAAGAAGTTGTTGGGAAATAGAATTTAACCACCCCTAGCGCCCACTAAGCCATCCAATTCCCATAAGTAAGACTAGACGAAATATCACTCAACCCGTCGAGGAATTGACTACCTTACCATTTCATCCTGCGATGCACAGTGGGTTGAACTATAGCGAAAAAGGAGATTAATTCGTGGAAGCTTTATTTTAAAAAATATATATTTTTTATTAATGGATTTATATAATTAATAGGCAAACCATTTCCTGTAATCCCTTTTACGCTCACACTAAACATGCGAATTTTATAGAAAATATACCATTAAAAAGATATTTTCTCATAGATGTGCAGAATATAAATTAAATTAAAATCCGTTCAATATTTAAGAAGTTATAAGCGGTAAAAGTTACAACTCATAAATATACCAAAAAGCTGTATATATTTGTATACTTTTTTTTTATCTCAATACTATTGAGGTAGCGAAGCACCCCAGGTTTACTCTCGTATTCATAAATACGTAAAATACTACAATTTACAATAAAAATATCTTGGAAAATATTTTTTTAATTGTTATGGATACTTTTATTTTTCAGGGAAAATGGGCTTTATTTAGACTTTTTGTTGTAACTTTTGAACTAAAAGCTATAAATTAATAAAACTGTAAATTGAAGTATCTATATAATTAATAGGCAAACACATTTCCTGTAATCCCTTTTACGCTCACACTAAACAAGCGACTTTTATAAAAAATATACCATTGAAAAGATATATTCTCATAGATGTGCATATTTGTATACTTTTTTTATTTCAATGCTGTAGGGGTAGCGAAGCACCCCAGGTGTACTTTCGTACTTATTATTATATAAGATAATTTTATGAAAAAAACAGACAAATGCGTTGAAAATTAATGCAATTTTTATAGTGAACGAAAAAAAATGCAGAAAATCAAGAAATTGCTATTTATTTCATTTAAGATATATTTTAGGCAAGTAACAGACCCAAACTTACGAGAAATTTAGTAAAAATGTTTTTATTACAGTTTTAATGGCTACAGTTGTTTAAAATCTTCATTTTGAACTTCCTGCGATTCCTCTGGAAGTGTAATATATTGTGGTTTTTGCATAATTTCAACTGGTTTATTTTAATAAAAAATTAAATATTTTTCGTTTAGGCAAATATTGGCACAATGTTTTTCTTTATTACACAAGCTAAGATCTTATATTTTATCACTATATAAACATTTTTACACAATTGTACCCAATAACTCTTTAAAACTCTACATATATCTCGAAAATACCCCATTTTTAAGGTAATTTTTGCAAAATTATTAAAAAAAAACATATATCCCAATAAGTATTATTTTAGAATACAGTCAACTATCTGAACTTAATCCACCTGTTAAAAAAACAATTATGGTTTTATGAAAACTAACAAAAATCCCACTTGAAATTTTGAAATTTTTTACTTTTTGCTACAATAATATTATTTATGAAAAATTATTGGACTTTGAGAGAGCGTATCAAAAAAAAGTAAACAACATAGAACAATAAATCTTAAAGATTATTATAATTCAGTTTGTTTTCTATACCCATATGAAAATTTATTGCAATATCCAGACTTTATTTTTTGAATTAATCCTCGTTTTGAGTATTGTTCAACCCAACGTGCGATGTAGAAATTGTGGACAGCGGCGCAAAATGTGTTCAATCGACTCGGCCTCTGAAAATCTTTACAGCCGTCACCATAATATAGACCCCTGCACCAGTACCAATGTTCATTTCCGATCCTTCTGTAAAAACTGCACAGCTTTACTAGCCTCCCAGTACCTGACCATCACTCTCTTTTAGGAATCATCACAACAGTCGTCTCCCCAATGTCTATTTTCGTGGCTATGAAATCTGACGTGTCCGTGGGATATAGATTATACTCAATAACTCCATCGACGGAGGACTCTGAGAGGAATTCAATACCTTCAAACGGTCCTTCCATCAACGGATCCTTGCAACCTGGAAACATAACAACATTAAGTGACTCAGAGACTCTGTTCATGAACCATCAGATTTCTGAAAACATCTAAGAACACCAGGATCCTTCGATAATATCCTTCTGAATCTAGACAGTTCATTAACATAGTCAATGGATTCACTGAATTTAACCAAGGAAGGCCTCTTTGCTCTTCTAATGTCATTTTTGTACTTATTCAAACTCACTCTTTAAGTGACCCAATCTTCAATCCTACCTGTCTTATGCCGACAGCAGTCCGTTGGATACTCGTTTGATCTTTTACATAGATAATTCTCCGGGCAGGAATGATCATAGCTTTTGATAATTCACTAAGATAGATTCTCCACCATCAAGTTCAATCCCTCCTTTGGTGAATTTGATAGTCTCGAACTCTGTTCAGATCTGAAAGCGTAGCAATTTGTTCTCTCCGAAACCAGAAAGTTTAGACTGAAGGTTATTCTACTATGGTAAAAGAAAGAATATTCCATAGCTACCCTCTAGTTCACTTCCAGGTGCCTAGATTTTGCTAATATAATATTAATGACTTCATCCCTATCCTTCGTTGTGAACGTAGAAGTGTATTTAACTATTTTACACTTTCAAATCGCTATATTTCGCGATCCACTTGATGAAATTATTTGAAGAGGTTAGGAAATCCGCTGGTTGGTTTTAAATAAAATGATTCTATAATGTTAGTTATTTTTAATCTACTTGTGAAGGAATTTAATGTAATAATTGTATTGTATATCATTCATACTATTTTATGTAATAATTTTGTAATAATGTATGTATTTTTATGAAATTATTGTAATACCAAATTTACTAAAATTTTTTAAAAAATTTTAAAAAGACCATTTTTTGATATAATTACCCGCGAAGTAAAAATTGCGAGATATGGACCATTTTGATGTTGAGAAAAAATCATGTTATACGTCATATTAATTATTTAGCTATATTGCGCGAACCACTTGATGAAATTATCTGAAACCGCGGGATTTTAAAGGAAGAGGTTATACGAATTAAAGAGAACTAGACATTTTCCTTTTTGTACAAAAATTAAACCCTTTATAAAAAAATTTTAGGAAACTATTTTTATATATTATTCTCTTAATTTTTCGAGTCGTTAAACAATCTTAACAAGAAAATATATTAACTGAATTAGATTTAATAAGTGCTTTTATGTGTAAAATTTCTTTATGGAAAGGACATCTTCAATCCCCTCTACCAAAATATTCCTCATTTCTACTTCTGAATGATATCATGGATTTATCTAATGTTCAAATAGTTATAACTAGCAATATGCCAAAAAAGTACTTTTTCATTTTCAAGCTATGAATGCCGAATGATTTTTAATGCATCGGGGGTAGAGTCAGCTACCTTAATATCTTATTAGGGTGTCCCTTACTTGTCCTAAAACGGAAATATAGGGTGGCCCTTAAAACTTGGATTTTTTTACTTTTTATGAATTAACGCATTATTTATGTTAACAGCTACAAAATCAATGTTTTTATTAGTTGGATAGTTAGTCTGGGTAGTAATCTTCCATTTTCGGATATTGTTGCAATAATACACTGAGAAAAACAAAATGGCAACAACAAAACATGGAAGTAAGAAAATACTACTGCTATCATAACGGGTTGAGACGATAATTTTGTCTTTAGTTCATTGAATGCTGTTTCTTGTTGATCTGTCCAAACAAAATGTTGATCTTTTTGTAAAAGTTTTCTTAGAGGTTCTGAAATTATTGAATATCTTGGAATAAATTTACGGAAATATCCACTTAAACCTAGAAATTTTCGAACTTCATTAATATTCTCAGGTCGTTTAAAAGTTTATATTGCAGCAGATTTTATTTTACCAGGACAAATACCTTCTGGAGTCAACTGATGACCTAAGAATTCAACAGTGGTTTTAAAAAAATTCTCATTTCTGTTTGTTTATAGTTAAATTTGCTTCATGTAATACTTTTAAAACTTTTCTAAGCTTATTTAACATTTCTTCTTGCGTATTACTGCCAATAAATATGTCGTTCATATAATGCATCATGTTTTCCTTACCTGCACGTTCTTGAATTTTAGCCATTAACCTTTGAAAAACCATCGGAGCATTTTTCAAACCGAATGGCATGCGTTTAAATTCAAAGAGTCCATCAGTTGTGACAAATGCTGTATATTTACGAGATTTGGGATCAATTAAAACTTGATAATAACCGCTGTTTAAATCTAGAGTCGTGAAATACTTATATTTCTTTGCTTCTTGAAGACATTCTTCTATATTTGGTGTTGGGAAGTTTTCCTTCACCATCAATTGATTCAGTTGTCTATAATCGATACAAAGTCGTTCACTACCATTTTTCTTTTTTGTAGCACAACAGGACTTGCATATTCTGAATTCGAAGTAGTAATTATGTCATTTTCTAAAAGTTCTTGTACCATACTTGCAATTGTAGCTTTCTTTGCTTCTGGAACACGATACGGCGACTGTTTTACAATCATAGAATTCATCAAATTAATTTTAATTTGGCTAAATCCGTTTTGCCGAGATTTCGTAAATTATTGGAAAACATATATCTATTTTCACGAACTAATTCAAATAATTTAGGTTTAGTGTCTTCATCATCTAGATCACATTTTATTATATTTTCATTAATAATAATACTATCATCGTTTTGTTCGATATCACGAGTCGTATTATTAATTCGTACTTTTGTTTCACTATTTTTGATCGTGATTTTACCGTCTTGGACTATTAATATTATATTTCCGTTTGCGAAACAGTCTTGTCCAAGTAGAATATCCGTTAGCAAAAGTTCATCATCGATTAAATATAATACAACAGGTATTTCGATTCCGTTTATTGTCAAATTCAAGGTAATCTTTTCGTTCGCGACGCGTATACCACCACAAATACCGGAAATTCTAATATTACATTTAATTCGTTAAGAAATTAACTCTTCGCAAACAGATTTTTTTATTAAACTGCAATGACATCCAGTATCTATGAAAGCACTTAATATTTTATCGTTCAAATTTATTTTTATTTTAAAAATGTCATCGTTAAAACAAAACATATTCCGCACCGTTGCGTTCTGTTTGCATTCAGTTTCATTTTTCGCGTGAACTTTGTTACATTTTTCACAATGAGGACGTCTTTGTGGTTTTGTACAGTTAGTAGAAATGTGTCCCAATTCGCTGCAATTAAAACATTTTATTTCTTTACCCGATTTTTCCGAGGTTTCTTTTTAAAAATGTTATTATTGTGTTTTTTAATTATACAATCATTTGTTTTGTTTTTAATTTCGTATTTTCGTTACACGTTTATCTGGCACATTTCTTTCATACTCACTTAAAATTTCACGTAAATGTCTAACAGAATCGATTTTCTGTGCGGCTATAGCAACCTGAGTTTCACGATTTTGTAGTCCTTCTCGAATGTATTTAACGATTGCCTTTTCACTCAATTTATACCGTTTACCTAACGCGCATATACCGAAACAGTAATCCGTTACTTTCTCCTCGTCCTTTCGTACCGCACTAATCATTTTGAAATGTACTTCAGCTTCATCCTGTGAAGATGCAAACTCTTTCTTAAGTTCTACAGCAAAATCATTCCAATTTGAATGTAAAACCTGAAGGGAATCTAACCATAAACGGGCAGCACCTTTCATTCTGCTATATACAGCAAGAAGTAAACATTTCTCATCCCATTGGTAACCTTGTATCGCACTTTCAACTCGCTCCAAAAATTGTTCTACGGATAATGAACATTTATTAGTTGGGTCAAACTCTGGAATTGTTTCGGCAATTTCTCGGACAGAACAATTATTTGTTGATCGTGAAATTGGGTATACGTTGGATGTTGTATTTACGTTATTATTAACATTTGGTCGTTGCATGTCTGATGCTTGTTGTACGTTTCGTGAAATATTTCGTTGGAGAGTTTGTCCTTGAGTATACGTTTGAATAACGCTCATGGCATTTTCCAACATTTGCTTTAACTCGTCAACTTGCCTTTGCAAGTTCATTACGTTGTCGTTGTTTTGTGGCACCACAGTTACGTTTGCGTAATGACCACTTCTGGAGAGGATTGTTGAGGACGTTTGCTCAAACACATCACTATACTCATTCGTCAATTGCGTCAGTACCCAGGAAACTTGAGAGACGTTGCACAAGCTCTGCTTTAGTACCAGTACTTGGTAATTCTCGTTCACGTAATAGCTGTTTCAGCTCTTCCACTTTTAATGTTGATAGTTTTCTCATCATCAATTCGTTTCGTTTCTTTTGATTTGTAATCCCACTTCTGATCTAAAAACTAAACTTTCGTCATTTTTTAAAAATGTAGTTTTTATACCAAAAGATTTATTTAAATTTTTAATTAATAATAATTACAAAGGAAAAACGAAAACTATTTCTGTTCTCAATGACAATCAATCCAAAGTAAAGAAAATATAAGTATATGAACAAAATATTACTACGTTAATTTAAATATATCAAACCACAAAGTATATTTCAAGTTTATAAATTAGTGTTGCCAACAATAATATCTAATATTCTGCGGTGGTGCTTGACGATCGCATTTTTCGTTTACGAGAAAATTTGGAAAATGTAAGAAAAAAATCGAAAAAATTGAAAAAAATGCGTTTTTTTCACCTTTATTCATATATAACTTTTGAAGTAGGAATGTAATATTCAAGCACCACCGCAGAAACAACTATGTTGACTTTCAAGTCATAACATTCAGTCCAATTTGTGCCGTACAAAAAACAATAAAGCCTATTTTCGGAAAATTTTACTCATTCATTTAAAAAATATAGTGCATATTTAAAAAAACGGGAATTTATGTTACTTAAATGAATTATACAGTAGTAATTAAGACCATTCACACTATTTTTAATTTAAAACCCCATAAAGTATATGTTTTCTGGGTCCTGGTTAGATTCTGAATCGATCTAGCTATGTCCGTCTGTTGAAAGCAGGATAGAGCTCGAACGGAACAACGAAGGGGACGAAATTTGGCTCAAATATTTATCTTATATAAGGTTTGTTTTATATTGAAAATGAAAAGTTATGAGCAAAATACTAAAAACACAGGGTGTCCGTTGTAGCTTAATTTCATACTTTTCTGCTATATCTCTCTTAAATAAAAGCATTTACTATAACATTTTCATGGATCGATATAAACTTGGAAATAAAAAATGGGCGTGGTTCGCCCACTTTACCGCCCACCTCCCATATAAGGTGAAAGGTCAAAGAAATTTTGTACATATACTTCATGGACAAATGTAAACACGGAAACAAAAATAGGCGTGGTTCGCCCACTTTACCGCCCACCTCCTATACAACATTCGCGCTTGTTTACATTTGTAATGTTATTGTTTTTTGTTGTTTTTTGTCACTGTTTTTCTTTATCACTGTTTTTGTTTAGAACATTTTTTTTACTGATTTCCAGTTATTTTTCAAATTATTGCCGCTAGATGGCGCAAAATTCATTTTTTTTTATTAAAATTGCATCAAAACACACTGTATTTGCAAATATTATGAGTTCATATGTTCAGCAAAAATACTCGCCAAAGGATTTTGTACAAAGTTGCCAAACATCGTTTGGTCGAATTCTGGAAATTTAAAGGTAAAAATTGTGATTTTCTTCAATAACCTTAAAATAACGGTAATTTTTTTAACGGTAATTTTGTAAATAACGGAATTATGGTAAAGTCGCAGAACAAAAGTTGCTGCTGAAGCCCTAAAGAACCATTTTCGATAATAAAAAAGTTCTTTTTCGCAAAAATCCGTATTGCTAGTTATAACTTATGAAGAGTATAAAATATACATGGAATCACTTCATAATGATTTTTTTCCCGATATTATCCGGAGCTTGAAACCAATTTTTGTCAACCAGTTTAGTTTGAATCTTGTCAACATTGCTATTGATGACATATCGATAATTTTCAAGAATAAGCTAGAGAACTAAAAACAATTTTAATGTATTTTCGTTAAAATATTAAAAAGTTTACATGTTGATTGGGAATGAAGCGATGAAATTTTTGCACAGTTTGTATATATATATATATATATATATATATATATATATATATATATATATATATATATATATATATATATATATATATATATATATATATATATATATATTTATGTGCAATATTGTGTTTTCCAGAGATACCTGAGCATAGAACATGTACGACCGCAAGCATATATAATATGGTCCAATTTAGGTTATTATTAAAGAGTGTAATTTACGACGTTGATTGTGTTGTTGTTTAGAGTAATTTGAGGCAGTAACCAAATTACAGTTGATGGCGATACATTTAGATTTTTATGGGTTTATACTTAAGCCATTTGCGGATGCCCAATGGATATGCGATGTAAATCATCATTTAGATTTTACACACATTCATCAACTGACGTTATTTTACAACTGATATAAATTTGGATGTCATCATAATATATGCAAAAAAAAAAAAAAAAAAAAAAAACGCGAAAATTTTTAAAAAAATATATGAACAACATTTTGATGCTTTTTCTTTTCATAATCGAAGTTAAAGATTTTAACCTGTTAGAATCTGATGGGATAATAGTTATTAAAGCTTTGGAAAGAGAAAAATGCTAGATAAATCCGCTTATTTCCGCTCCTTTACAGAAATCCGGCTCCGTTAGGATTTGTAGGATTAAAAGTTTTATAAGTGAGCCAAATACGTCGTCTGGGAGCTTCAAAAAGATCTGAAAAGGGAAAATATGCTAGAAAATTATATATATAGATTAGGTTGGCCCTCATTACAAAAAGTGTCCATATTTTGGTTCTCACCCCCTAGAAATGTCAGGATAGTCGAAAAACTAAGACATACCAAGTTTTGAACTGATTGAAAATGATGACTTTTTAAAATTTTTTTTCCTTTCATCGATCATAAAAAATTAATTTTAAATGCAATTTTCTGCGTTTATATCTTGTTGAGTTCCACATATTATGAGCTTTCTGAAATTTCTAAAATCAAGAAGATTGGAAAACTAATAACATAATAGTTATTAAAATAAAATTACCAAAAAACACGTAATTTTTGGGCAAATGGACCTTGAAAAATAAATTTTCAACAAAAATATAAAGGAGAGAAACGAAACTTGGCATGTAGTTTCCTGTTGACGTTTTATATACGCTGTAAATAATTTTATTATCCAAAATTGTTGTAATAGCGAAAAATACGTAGGTGAGTTATATGCAAAACAAGAGATTTTTGTGAACTTTGATTGTGAATATCTACGCAGATCACACGCGATTTTGACATGATGTATAGGATACCAAGACAAAACCATATGCCGAGTTTTATTTATCTCTCTAAAATTTTTGTTTTACGTAATTTTATTTCAATAACTATGATTTTATTAGTTGTTTAATTTTGTTCAAAAATATAAAAAAATATTTTCGTTACATTAAAAATCACATTTGTAATTAGAATAAATGTATTGTAATTAGAATAAACATTTTTGTTATTTATGCATATGGACTATTATCAAAAATTTTTAATTTTAGGCCTTCAGAAAAAAAAAAATATTTTTTTTTGATGGCACATTAGAAACCATTTGTACAAATATAAAGTGACTCGAATGCATGTACAATCTGTTTGCGTTAATTATTTAGTGCAGGCGGCGCAAAAGTTATAGAGGTTTTAAGTTGAACATATACCAATTTTTACAAACTAGAAATTTATGTATAAATTACACGTAATATCAAAACTTACTGCGTTATTCAAATTTAATTTATGACATTTTCAATGTTTGAAAATTTTAAAAATTTTCCTTATAATAAAAATCGCGAATTTTAAAATTTTTTCGAAAAATGGGATTTGAACCTAAGTTATTTCTACATATAGTAAACGTTAATAGTCACAAAACATGCTTAACATTTTAAAATTTTGACTTGTCTTGTCAATAGAAAATAAAAAATTAAATATTTTGTAAAAAATTTGAACATTTTAGATAAGAATGGATAATTTGCAAAGAATACTGCAAAATACGATGAAAATATGCAGGAAATGTGGGTAAGAGTGTTTTGTATATATGCTTTATCGCTCTTTGGCCCTCAAAGGTTTCAAATATGTATGTATGCATTGTTTTTTCTAAAACACATTTTTTGTAAATTTTCATATTTTTTATTTACAATTAAAATGTCTTTTTATGATAGTCACAACACTTATGACTGTCTACATATCAGTTCTTAATTTGAAAACAATACACAGATGGACAAAAGTCACCGTCATTTGCCTTTATGTAAGTTTGAAGGGCCTCTGCGCCCATAAAACAAATGATATATAAAAATAGTTTAATTCTGCATAAAATATGGTTTATTTAAAATGTTTTTTAGTTAAAATAATTTTTCTTTCATTAACCTTATTAACAAAAATAAGTATTTATTATTTGAAGTTCATATTTCTTGTGGACAAAAGTCACCGTCACTGCATCTAAATTATAAAGAAACTTTAAGAAATTTTGCTCTTACCAACACTTCTATCTAAATTCGTGTAATATGGTAACTTTAAGACTGATCTGTCAAAATTTAATAACGGTACTTAATTTAAAAAATTTGCTAACTCCACTACTATTTAAAATGAGTGAAAAAAGAAAAGAAACTACGATTGAAGAAAGAAAAATTATTTTAAATGCGTACAAACAAAATAAAACGAGCCGGGAAATATGCACATTGCTTAACCATCCATGTACCACCATTGCTGGAATTATAGAACGTTTTAAAGACGACCCAACATGAGAGTATCAGACAAGAAGTGGACGACTGCCAGCACTATCTATTCGGGAAAAGAGGGAAATAGTAAAAATAATTAAAAATGAGCCTAAAACTTCATCGTCCGAAATTGCTGCAATGTTAAAGGAAAACACTGGTACAGGTGTTCACCTCCGTACTGTACGTCGAGTGCTAAATTCTGCCGGGTATAATGCCAGAATTTGCAGAAAAAAACCGCAGATTAGCAAGGTGAACCAAATGAAACGCCTTTCTTTCGCAAAAGAGCACATAAATAAAGGAATAGACTTTTGGGATAAGGTAATATTCTCTGATTAAAGCAAATTTTCCATATATAAATCAGACGGACGTATTTTGACATGGAGAAAGAAGGGGGTGGCTTTGCAGGAAAAACACATTCTGTCGACTGTTAAACATGATGGTGCTGGTGTCATGGTATGGGGTTGTATGTCGGCGGCTGGGGTTGGGGAACTAGTATTTAATGATGAAGTAATGGATAAAAATATTTATTTGAATATCCTTAAGGATAACTTGCATAAAAGTGCTCAAAAACTTGGCATTGAATCCGACTATTTCTTCCAGCAGGACAATGACCCTAAGCACACGGCGGAAATTGGTCGATTATAGATCTTATATAACACCCCTCACACTCTTAAAACTTCTCCTCAGTCACCCTACATCAACCCAATAGAGCATTTATGGGACCACTTGGATAGACGGATTCGAGAACATCACATTACTTCCAAAAATATGCTTAAAGAGAAATTAATGGAGGAATGGGAGAAAATTGATCCGGAAGTGACGAAAAAGTTAGTACATTCTGTGCAGAAACGTTTGCAAGAAATTATTAAAAATAATGGCAAACATATCTCATATTAAAATAATAAAAGTTTTTAATTAATTTTACCTGACGGTGAATTTTGTCCAGTAGTTATATGAACTGTTTTGTATATTTTTAATTTCTTTTTTAATAAGTATAAGAAAAAGGAGTTATTTTAACTGAAATAATATTTGAATAAAATATACTTTTTGTTTAAGTTAACCATTTTTATATTTCAATTGTTTTCTGAGCATGGGGAGCCTTTAAACATTGTACATGATAGATGACGGTGACTTTTGTCCATGTGTGTATATTAATACATTTTTGTTTGTGATTATAAAATTAAAGACTAGAGTCACAATTTGTGTTTTATGTTTATCTTTCGAAATTTTTTGATGCGCCTCTGTATTTTCGTTAAGCATTACAAGCTCCACCTAATTATGCCAATTATAATTAATTTCGTGCTGTCACATCGTGGCCTAAGAAAAAGGTGTTTTGACAAAAGTGTCCCGATTTCAAATATCAAAGAGATTCGACCTAAATTTTTGGTCCCAAACCATTATGTTCGTCGCCATTCTGATATCTATATGTCCAGGATTTGAAGAAATTGCAATTTGCTATATAAAAATACAAAAACAAAAAGTGCAATTTTTACGTAATTTTCAAAAATTCCAAAAAATTTTTGTATTAAATTTATTTTTAACGCTCCACCGATATTATTGTGAAAATTACAAAAAACTAATTTCACGCAGTAATCCAAGTTATTCCATATGAAACTGTGAATGTGCCCCGCCGAGTTTTACCCTGTATTTAACTGTTGAAAGTCTGCAGAATAACAGAGATGATGCAGAATTAACCCACAAAGGTCCTACTCTTACATCTAAAAGAACAAATCAATTCAAAATAACTTTCTATCTTCATCTGCCCATACTTATGAACGTAATCACATTTTTTTTTTTTTTTTGGATTACAGTAAATTACATACATCTGTATGTATGTCCTATTGAAAATCGTATAAAACAATTCATAAAATAATTTTGTTAAAATAAAATAAGAAAATTAATTTACAGGAACATAAGTACTGCGCATGAAAAACTAGTGCTCAGGGTCCATCTCTCAAAGAATCAATTACATTCCATTCAGAGATGTAGGGATACATTTTGAAAAGAAGACATATACATTTTATTATGCAAAAACGGCCTATCTATATATTTTTATTTAAATGCACACATCTTTTATAGAGTTCCGTGGGTATTCAGGCAAGGTTTTTTAACAGGGAAACTCAAAGAATCAATCACATTCCATTCAGAGATGTAAGAATCAATTTTGAAAGGAAGACATATAATTTTTATTCTGCAAAACGCAAAGTTTTAATTGATTTCCAATGGTTTGTAATGAAAAAACTCTATAAACCACATTTTTAAATGTTTTAGTCATATTTGAGTTTTTGATAAGTAATTTAATATCAGTTTAAAATTAGTTTGAAAATTGTTTAAACTTTATGAACACATTTTCATTCTTTGAAATATCCAAATTTGTTATTTTACAGTTGTACCTTTTGAAAATGGTCTATCTAATCAGAAAACTTCGTTTTTTTCATCTCTTGATTTGTAAGATATAATAAATTTAATATATTATCTAATTTTTCCATAAAAATTTTACACCTTTTTTTCGATAAACAAAAAAATTACTGAAAGAATCAGTTTTTATGTTCTCCTGAAAAATAATGCAGATAGCCCTTTTTAAATGTAAGCCCTAGATATATATGTTCAACATGTCTTTCGATAAAATTTTTTTATATACAGTTAGGGACAAAACTATTTGTACACCTCATATATTTCGTATACCTTCAATAGTTTATAAAGAATTTAAAATTGTCGTATGCAGTATTATTTTTAATATATTTTTATTTAATTAAGTTATAAAAACAAAATTAATATCCAACACATTATTTAAAAAAATTCAAAATAATGAAAATTCATTGGGACAAAAGTATTTGTACATATAATCTACACCTACTTATAATACTTATATTGGAAAAATTTAATATTTTGTGGGTCCTCCTTTTGCATCTATCACGGCCTGTAATCTTCTGGGCATCGATCGGACCAAATTTCTCGTTTCATCTGGAGATATTCCAGGCTTCCTCCAAAGCAATTTTAAGTTCATCCCTGCTTCGGACGTGCTTTGTAGCGACTTTACGTTTCAAAATATCCCAACAGTGCTCGATGGGGTTTAAGTCAGGTGATTGGGGAGGAGAATTAAGTTGTCTTGGTGCATGGTAAAGCAACCACTCCTTCACTGAACGCGCTGTATGTTTTAGGTCATTGTCCTGTTGGAATATCCAACTTTGGCCAAGACCCAAACCATCTACGGAATCCTTCAAATTGTCTTCCAATATACGTTTATATTGATGCTGGTCCATTACACCATCTATAAATACCATTCGCCCTACCCCACTGGCTGCTATTGCCCCCCATACCATAACACTTCCCCCACCATGTTTCACTGTTGGGGTCAAATTGTTAACATCTAACGCTGTATTTTTTTTGCGCCACAGGTTCCCCTGCTATCATTTCCGAAAAGATTGACTTTGGTTTCATCAGTAAACAAAACCCTATTCCAAAATTCTTCGTCCTTATCAATGTATCGTTTGGCAAACTCTAAACGCAAATGCTTGTTTTTTTTTACTAATCAGCGGTTTCTTGCGGGGAATTCTACTTGCATATCCCGCAGAATGTAAGATCCTCCCTACTGTTTTTGGATAAACAATTATTCCGGTAGTATTTGCGATTTGTTCCGCTAATTTTGCCCGAGTTACTCTTGGATTTCTTGCCACTTCTTTTATCACCAAGTTCGCTTCCCGTCTGGAAACCTTTTTTGGCCGTCCAGTTCTTGGCACATTTTCAACAGATTCGCTGTTTTTATACTTGTTTACAATGTATTGTACTGTGGAATGTTGCAAATTTACTAAATTACTTATATTCCGGAGAGATTTTCCTTTTTTATGTTCATCAATAATTAAATTTTTAATATCCAAACTCAACTCTTTTCGCTTTCCCATTTTTGATGTGCTTATTATTCAAAACGTTAAAACCAACTTCTTATTTTGTAAAATAAAACTCGATTAACGAAGAAAATATAACGGTATTTAAAAAAAATCATCATACAAGAGTCCAACGTACAAATAATTGTACAAAGTACTGATGTACAAATACTTTTGTCCCAAAGATTTTTACTTAAATTGTACTTTTTTTTAACAATGTGTTATATATTAATTTATTTTTTATCAAATAATTCAATAAAAATGGACCTGAATTAAAACTACATATAATAATTTTTTATTCTTTATAAATTATTGAAGATATACGAAATGCATGGGGTGTACAAATAGTTTTGTCCCTAACTGTATGTAACTTCATTTTGAAAAGTTTTAACTGATTAAAAATGGAGTCATTTTCACATAGTTGTTTTTTAAAGTCAAGAAACTCACGGTTGTTATTAATTTGGACCATTACCAAAATCTGCTTTTAATTTTTGTTTTGCATTATGGTTGGGGAACCATTAAAAGAATTAAAACTTAATGATAATAGTAATTTGAATTGTTAAAAGTATTATTTATATTTTATGCTTAGACATTAGTAATAAGTAATACATATGTATTTTTTTAGTCTTGAAGGCTTAATATTACTTGAATAAATATATAAAAAAAAAAATAAATCTAGTGCCGGAATAGTGTTGTTGTTCTCCGACTGGAAATTATCATCAGATCCACTACTGTTCGAGTTGACGCCTACAGCCAGAGTGTTCAGAAACTTCCAGATTTTGGTTTTACTCCAGTTGTTTATCCTTTTCGGCTGATTAAATTTTTTCAATTGCGCCATTTTATTCCACATATCTTTTGGAGAAGACGGGTTAGGTAATTGATCCAAAAGTTCAGCAAAATTTACCTTTTTTCTTTCATTAATATAGTTTCTCAAGTTATCTTCAGCCTCTATTAGAGTGTTACAGTCGGTGATCGATTTGGATCTAAAATATTTTCTTCTGTACTCATTTCTTTTGCTGAAAAGACGGCTCGATTCGTTATTCCACCATCTCTTGGGACTGTGTTTATTTCGGGAGTCGACCGTAATTGTATTTTTGTCCTTCAGTACTCTCATCCTAGCATAAACATTGTTTTTATCTACATTTGATGACTTACCCACTTCACAGATATCTGGGAGATACACTTACCATATGTTAT
Organism: Protophormia terraenovae; assembly: GCA_951394005.1. Classification (NCBI taxonomy): domain Eukaryota; kingdom Metazoa; phylum Arthropoda; class Insecta; order Diptera; family Calliphoridae; genus Protophormia; species Protophormia terraenovae. The sequence continues at coordinate 60,075,740 of OX596077.1, read as the reverse complement.
ACTTCAGCAACAGGTACAAATTATTTGTTAGCGACTTAGAGCTATTTTATTTTTCATTACAAGTCGTCTTCACGTAACATAAAATATTTAACATTAACACCAACATCATGTTACTGATAAATGTAGATCGTTCAATTTGATGTTAATATTAATTTTTTCGATGTTTAAACACGTTTGTTAAAGCAAATGTTAAAAGAACCCTGTTTAAACATCAAAAAAAAATTATATTAACATCAAATTGAACGATCTAAATTTATCATTAACATGATGTTAGTGTTAATGTTAAATATTTTATGTTAGGTGAAGACGACTAGTTAAGAAGATACCTAACTAGTCGTCTTCAACTAACATAAAATATTTAACATTAACACGATGTTAGTGTTAGAAATATTAACTTAGACTTAATGTAAAATATATTTTACAAATTACCAATTGGCTTAGGTAACAATACTTTTTTACTTTCATATAAAAAAACTATCTATGCCGACTTAGAAAATGTTACCTCGATTATTTTTTTGTGTGTGTTTATGACAAAGACCGGAAAGATTTTTTATTTTGTTTTTTACAAAAAAATATTTTCATTGAAGTTAAAAATTATTTTATAACATACTAAAACAAAAAATATAAAAAAAAGTTTTTAAAAAAAAATGTTTTTCTTCAAGTACAAAACAAAGACCGGAAACATTTTTTATTTTGTTTTTTACAAAAAAATGTTTTCATTGAAGTTAAAAATTATTTTATAACGTACTAAAACAAAAAATATAAAAAAAGTTTTTAAAAAAAATGTTTTTCTTCAAGTACAAAATAATAAAGTTCTCAAAAAAAATGTTTCCAAAGAAAACAAAACACAAAAAAGCTTTTCTTTTTGTACAATAATTTTTCATTTCAAAGTCAAATATTTATGAAATTTAAAATAAAATATTGATAATAAATGCAAATTTTTAAGACAAATAATGAACAAATTAAATGATTTTTTTCATATTTATCAACAGTTTTCATCACAAACTAAGATAAATTCATATGAATGTTTGTATGGAGTATTTTATCTGATAACGATGTTCTCATCTCAAATGAAAATTTATTTCATTCTAAGATACCGCGTCTCAAAAGTTTGGTTCCTATATCTGCCGAAGGAACAATATGAAAATTTGGTATCGTAAGAATGGACTTTGGGGCTGGACCAGGTCCAAATAAGTCCAAAATGTTGCAACTTTTCACAAAAAATTTAAAAATTTGAATTTTTTACACAAATATTTAAAAAATTGGGATCAAAATAATACAATATAATCCTATAGCAGTTATACCAAAACAAGTTTTTCTGTTTTTATACACTACACCACCATAGGTATGTGGCTGCATTATTTGTTTGGGCAGAAATTGTAACGCAGAGGAAGAATCTTCGGACCCACTTTGGTCATTTATTATATTCAAAATCCAATATGATTACTAAGCAACTACCAAATTTCCAGTTGTTTAAAATGAATTCATTTCTAAATTGATATTTTTAAATTATACAAAGAAAAAGTTTTTTCGTACATAAAAAAAACTTTTTTTTTTAACATTTTTTTAAAGTACAAAATTATTTTGTTATTGACCACAGAAAAGTGTGTTTTCATCATTAAAACCTCTTTCGATCTCCAAATAACAATTTAGGTAAATTCCAAAAGTATTTTTTTTTTTTATTCCTTTGATAGTTGTATTTAATAAATAAAACATAAATATAAGTTTAAAAAATGTTAAAACATAAAAATGTATATTCTTTGCTTATACTACATTCATGTATATGGGTTTTTCTATTTGTTTTTGAAGAACATTAAAAGTTTTTAGATCTTAGATTTTTAGCACTTTGTGACGGACGCATTTTATTTATTTGTTTCATCGTTTATTTTACATACAATTGTTTTACTTTTGTTTGTTAGGACAGTCGGTTATGGCAATACTTGAAGTTTTACAATTACATGAAACATAGATGGCGGTAGGAACACACTTCACATTCACAGTCTGGTAGAGTTGCATATTTTTCTTTTAACCTAAAAATAGTACTGTTTAGTACACCATGGACAACAACAAAATTGAATTGCAGAAAAATCATCACGTGTATTTTTCTTTAGTCTTTAGTAATTTGAGAGTAAGTGAAGTATACTTTTAGGGGCATTACTTAAAAATCATTTTGTTTATTCAGGCTATAGTGATGCCATGGAAGACTGAAATATGTCTTATGGGGTGGGCAGCCTGACCAGGACATACCATCTAGTCCTGAAGAATCGATCCTAATCATGTCTTGCTTCTTTTTTTTTTTTTTTTGGAGTATTGTTTCCTAAGTCATATGTCTGTTCGTCTAGCAAATGTTTTCTTTAAGCGATTTTTGTTTTGTTCAATGTTTTGTGTTACATTTTGCTTTGAAACCGCTTTCTTTCAATTTTGGCACGATATTTTTAATTGTGATGACCTCAGGTGGAAACCGAACCCATACATCCGGCGAGCTAATGCCGCAGCCTACCGCCAGCGTGCCACCATCCACCACTAGCAAAAGAGGTTTTTTCATCACAACTTTTACCCTTTTTTTTTCAATTGAGATTTTTTTCAAAAATTTAAAGTATCTAAATTAAGCTCCGGGCAGCTTTTGTTAAGTAAAATTAACAATAAAAACTTTAAAACAAAAAATAAATTTTTATTTGAAACTTTGTATTTTTTTTTTTTTTTAATAATTTTTCACTTTTGACGTAGGGTAGGTACTCCCTGTATGGAAATTATGGAAATTATCATCTTAAATAATTAAATGTTAGTAACTTGTTATCAAACCTACATTAATTTTTTGGAATACGACTGTTAGTGTTTAATTAAAAAACCAAATGTATTTCCAAAAACACGTATACGTAAACATAGTATTAAGTAGTTTTTTTTCGAAATTAAATTGTGCGGATGTAAATGGTTTATTAAAAATTCCATTACTGACAATGTTGCAAATTAGTTTTTTTTTAAGTCACTGAAATAGTTTAAAGATTTGATAATGTTTAAAATCGCTAGTTTATCAGAAAGCTGTTGAAATACCAACACTGAAAAAACCATGGCACAACCATTTTAAATAAGGTAACCTTATAAGATCAGCTGATTATTTTTTGCTCGTTGTTTCAAAGCAGACTATCTTGTCAAAATTTGTTTACATTTGTTTGTTTCCAAAAAAAGTAAATAATTTTATAATACAATTCCTGTGTTATAATACTAAAATATATTTGTGTTGTTATTAATAAACTATTTTTTGTTACATTTCGTGTGTTTTGTGTTATAAAAAGCAAAAAGAAATAAAAGATAATATACAAGTTTTATACAAACACATTAATATTTTATATAATTGTGCATTTGAGAGCTTTAATAATTCGAAGTAACTTGGATTGTTTAATGATAAAAATTGCGTTACAAATATAAACTGCCACTAAAAAGACGAATATAAGTTGTAAAATACACAACTTTTTATTTACTTTTCTCAAATATATTTAAATTTTTAGAACGAAAAATATAAAAAATCAAGAAGCGCAATAAAATGCTTACAAACAAAAATCAGTTGTTTTTGACGTTGTGTTACACTGACAGAGTTACGTAGTTGTAGTTGTTGCCGTTTTGCATATACCTTGTAATACTTGTGCCATGGAAAAAACAGCAAAATCATATGTTGACAAATAAAAGCAAAACGTCATAAAAAAAGAGAGAATAAAGAATAAAATAAAAAACAAATTCCATTATCACGTACGCCAACCACTAACAAACACTAGATTGTTATGGAACAAAAACAGAATTAATACGTTTTAATAAAGCAATCTGTAAGTCTGGGTCTAATGTTATTATTAGTTAGTCGTTCTTTACAAATATACACGAAATCCAACAGTTTGAATTAAGCAGTTTCAATAAAAACATCAAAAGGAACAGAGGAACACGTAAAAGTAAAATTAAATAAAGAATAAAATAAAATTTTGTGTAAAAAACAAAAAATCGACGCCCCATCTTACCCCCTTAATAATAAGGGTATAGAAAATAAATGTGCTTTTGCCAAAAAGCACAAAGCGAAATAGAGAGAGCAGAGAGTAAATGTCATTATTTTTCTACAATAAAAGAGAATTTAATAAATTGTGATTAGATAGAAAAAAATAATAGTGGTAAAATTAAAAAAAAAAAATTACTAGCGTAAGAACAAATTGCTTATTATTTATTGTAACTGTTAATGTGTTAAAACAGACACAGATAATAGAGTGTTTAAATTATTTTAAAGTGCAAGATTTTTGAATTTAATGAAAAATATTTTCAAAATTGTTAAAAAAAGCAAAAGTAAAGCATTTTATTAAACAGCTGTTGTTAATAAATAAAAAAAAAAAACGCATAGTATAAGTATGTTAAGTGTTCTCAAAATTAAACTGTTACTACATTTTGAAAATCCTAACACCGGGACAAGCAATTGGAAATAAATATTCCCCTACAAATCATTTTATACTAATATAAAATCATAAAGAAGATTCTATTATATGCCAGAAACAAATACGAAAAATATAAAATACAAAATCTATATGTATGAACAAAATCTCTATAGAACAAAAAACGTTTAATAAGAAGGTCGTTCATATACCTTATCGCTCATAGAATCAAACGGTCGGTTAAAGTGTATAGACGTCTGACGACTGCCTATAACAGTTTGTTTTTACTTTTAATATTTATAGTATAATTTTTTTTTAGTTTTTGTAGGCTGGAGAAAATTAAAGCAAATAGTAATTGAAAAAAGAGGAAAAAAAAGATAGAACTGTAAAAATTTTCTTTACAAACTTTGTTTAAATTTTCATACACTTTGCACAAACAGCCAGACACCATCATAGCCACCACCACCAACCAATCCAACCTACGTTAAGGTTGAATCATTGATTTCAATTTTTAAACGTTCATAAAAATACAAAACGAAAAAACATCAAGATGCGGTTATTTCCAGTGCGTTACTCCAACATCCCGAAAATGCTTGACATTTACTCACAGTTTAATCCATCACCACTCTCTATAAAACAATTTATGGATTTTGGTAAGTGTTTATTCAATTATTTTGTTATTTTTCTATAATTAAAGTTAATTATTTTTTTTTTTTTTTTACTACGACTTTACAATATAAATTAAAATTTAGCTTTTGCTATTGTTGATTATAAAATTTGTTTATAAATCGTAAATACTTGTAAATTTTGTGTTCTGAAAATGAAAAAGCGTTCTTATATAAACCATTTACCCTACTTTATGTCGTAGTGGAAAGCAATTATTTATTAATAAAAAAATATGTACATGAAATAATTTAAGATGTTTTAAAACTGTGTACTTATGTATAAATATTTAACTTTCTTTTGTATATTGCATGTGTCACCTTATTTTTTTTTTTGTCTTTTCTGCCTTATCTCTCTACTTTACAAATTGGTGTCTATGTCTGTCTGTCTTTCCGACATATGATAAATACAATATGATCTATTTTTTTAAGTTATTTAATTGAAATTATAAAGTAGGTATAACAATAAAATTTGAATAGACTATAGAAAATAAATACGTTTATTAGTTATACCCTACACTACTATACTATGTGTATGTAGAATTAAGGCGTAATAATTAAGCATTTGTTCTTATGTTTGTAACGATTAAATTTTGATAATTATTGATACATATGATTATGTTGGCATAACATCGTTGAAATTCTTAATGAATGGTCCATTATTTTATCAATCCCCCTCACAGATATCCAAAAGGAATAGGGATTTAACCCTTATGAATACAATATTTCACAAGTTATACATTTATATCATAAATAAAAAATTATTAGTTTTCCATAAAAAAATTTTCGAAAATTAAAGAATTTCTTCTATAAATATAATGTTTTGGTTTTAATTTTCTGCAAATAGGAAATTTACTATAAACAGACATTTTATTTAAATTTTCTATAAGTAGATAGTTTACCGAAAATCATCTATAACATAAAAAATTAACAAAAATTACACAGCGCAACAATACGATTTCTCAATTAATTTGAGTACCGATTTTAGTTAATGAAATATCAAAAAATTAATATCTAAATTGCCTTCAAGTTTTATTATTATTTTTTTAAATGCTTAATAGTTTAAGAGATCTTCAAAATGTTATGTCGAATAATTACAAATTTAATACAAAATTTTAATTTTAAGGTAAAAAAAATGTTACAAATAAGGAAGTCAAATGGGACTGAATTTTTCAAAATTCGGGATTTGGAATTTTATAATTTAAAATTTTTTCGAGATTTGGAATTTATATTTCATATTAAACAACATTCTAAATATAGGGAAATGCTCTTGTGATAGAACTTTTAATATCGGAAAAGGTTTTAAATACCCTACAAACAAAATTGTATCGTAATGATATTTCGATGATAAAAAAGTCGTATTGATATCATTCATAAATAATTCAAAAATAATATAGGTTTCTTTATAAAATAACGATATTAGTAATGATATTAAGAAATTCAAGCAGCGCGATAATTTTTCAATGCATTCCTAAACTAAAATTCATCCAACTCCAAATAATTTTATAACTGATAAAAAATTTTAGCAAAAGTTCCTCTTAAAATTTAAGCAGATATTGATTCATTTATGTATAGCCTCTATTAACTTTTTTGGATTCATCTACATTTTTTTATTTTGTCAACAAAATTTTCTGTTTATTTTTAACTGCTTTAAGTTTTTTTTCTATGACATACTGATTTTTTTATGGGCATTACTAATATAACCAACCTCCTTTTTAGGCGGTCACACTTCTATAACATGAGAATGGGTTGTTAAATTTTGATAAATAAAATTTTAAAAGATGCCAACATAAATTATTTCCAAGTTATCGGAACCTAATTTTGTATCCGCTCTATTGTTATTCTGAAATTTGTGGCGAAAAAAAAAAATACATTTTTCTATTACAATAGTGTGACCGCCTTTAACAAAAAATGCAAATACTTGTTAAGCACGTCAATTTCCTTTTATTTTAGTTTAAAGGAGAATTTCTTAGCCGGCTAGTGTAATTTAATTAAAAAAAAATATTCTCAGGGTTGAAGTACTTTGTTTTTTTTTTTTACCAATTTACATATACAACAGTATGAACTTTTCACTTGGTAACAAATTGTTAATAGCTAATTTATTTTTTTCACTTATAATTGTTATTATTTAATATTACTGTATATCTTATATTGTAAAGTATAATATAATAACAATTAATAATTGTTTTAAAAATCATTTTGAAATATTTATAGTACATATTTATTAAATATTACTTAATATTTAGTGATTATAATTGTTTGTTTTTTATTGCAGTCAATAACAAAATTAATCAATGTTTTGTTTTTATTTGAAAAATAAAACGAAAAAAAAAGAAAAACAACATCATTTCAATTGATATGACTTTGTTTTCAGTTTTACCACCTGTATTACTTCAAGACCTATACAAATAAATGAAAATAATTTAAATAAAGGTGAAAACATTTTAACACGTTTTACAATTTTACAATGGTTGAAAAAACAATTGTGCAATTTTATTTTCTTTTTTTATTTACTTATAAATGATGTATTTGTTGTCAACAGATTTTTTACTTTTTGATAAATAAAGACAAGGAATTTTTGACTGATATTGTAGTTTCATAACTTTACTGTTATTGAAATATAATTGTAAGTGGTTCAAAAAAACAACATAAGGTTTTGTATAGGTAGTTTTCATTTCAATACTTCTCACTAAAAGGATAACAAAAACACAGATCAGACAGAAAGTTGTTTTCTCTCTTCAATGCTTTAATAACTTTCTTCTGAGGTTTCTTTTTACAGTCATTTATAGTTTTTAAAATTTTATTTTATTTTTAAGCCTTAAAATATTTTAATTAATATGTTAAGCCTTAAAATATTTTAAAATTATGCTTTACTAATTTTAATTTAACGTTTAAAGTAACAATTAAATAACTTTTCCATACAATTTCCTTAAATATACATTTCTTAGCAATGTTTAAATTTTAACCACATTTATACTCATTTCAATTAATCTAAATAATATATGGCATATAATCTACAATAACACCTCCTATTGTTTATACCCTTTAGATAAGAGTTTGTCATTTAACAAAGGCATGCTACAATATGATTTACAAATAAGAAGAATTATAAAAAAAAGGATTTGCTGTATTTTCTGTTTTTATTTTGATTGTTGTTTATAGTACATTAATAATTTTCTATTGTTTTATTTTTTCTTTTGTTTTAACAGTTTGCTAAATAAACACGGTTTTCTTAAATAAACTTTTTAAATACAGTGCACGAAAAAACCTAAGCATACAGAGTAAAAGTTTACATATTTTGCTACCTATAAATGTAATAAAAATATGAATTATTTTTTTAAACACTGCAATCTAAGTGCATTAATGTATTTATGGAAAATGTTATATTTTATATGGTTTATTTGGAAAAATATCAAAATTTTTAAAATCTCCGAACGAAATAACCTAAGCATACAAAATAAAATTTTGAGATAATTATGATTCATTAGTCAGCATTAAATTAAAATAACACATTTTAGTATTAATGTTTCCCCAGTAATTGAGCCTTGTATGATTTAAAATGTTTCATTATATTAATGTAACAGTAATTAACGAAATGTCCCGTTTAACATATTGAATTAAATAACAGTCCGCCAGGTTGACAGCATACAGAATATGTGGCTGGATTTTTTGTCAAATATCTGAAAACTAATCCGAAATAAAGGTTATCATATTTATGTGTCCAAACAATTGCGATAGTTACCGAAAAAACAGTCTTGAAAAAAGAAATCAAAAAATTTTAATAAGTATATTAGGGACATAAAAAGAAATCGCACTAAAAAAGAAATATCGCCTCGCTAAATATGAACCATTTTTAAACTGATATTATCTTTGAGTTGTATTCATATATTTAAAAATTATATCCCAACATATAGTATGCAAAAAGGGATACTAAAATTTAAATCTTTGTACTTTCACAAAGCACCAAGACTGTCGTTCGCCGAAAATAAACGTTTTTTGGCAAAAAATGGAGGAAGTTGTTCTTAGTGACAATAAAATATTTAACTTGTTTTACCAGATGGTTCTTTCTTGTATTGATACAAAATAAACCGCGGGTTGAGAAAATCAGATACTTACCTAATTTCTAGTAGTATTTATTATAGAATATCGTGCAAATACTTACAATAAAATATTCCTAAAGGGTTTTATAAGGACAGAAATTTTTGATAAACGTTCCTTTTCTTACAAAAAGGATTATTGGAAGTTGGTCCATACATTTCACCGAGATGTCACCTTATCAAAAATTAAAAGTTAAGAAAAAAATTTTTGTTTGCAGAAAAAAACTGTTCTAATAGCACATGAGCTAGTTTTTCATAGACCTGAATTTGTCCGAGAGTATGCGATATAATTTATGCCAAACAGTTTTTGCTGAAAAAAGCGCTTTAACACTATATAGGCCTTAAAAAAATTCATGGAAAATAATAATGGAATATTGACATATATTTTGCCTACAGACTTCTTTATCAATGCCTTTACGATTGGAATATGTTATAAGGAATGCTATAACAACTATTAAACCGATATAACATTGAATATAATTTCCAAAAAAGCATGCTAATATAATTTGTATGCTTAGGTTATTTCGTTCTACTCTTTTCAGTTGCATCATATTTCTTAACAGTGATCTTAAGTTTTGTAATTTCAGTGTCAAAATATGTAAATGCAAATAGTTTGAAATAAAATGCGGAACATACTTTTTTCGAAATAAAATAAATAAAGTGGTTTTTCTTATATTTTTATGGTATATGACAGGTTATTTCGCACACTGTATATGTATATCTATGTAGTTAGTAGGAATATATATATACAGTACAAGGTGAAATAAAGAAGGGGATTATCAGGGAAGCTATTTTAATACATATAGTAAATCAAATCACTGTCTTAGCTCAAATTTATGTATTTTTTAAATGATTTATTTTTTTATTTTAAATTTTAATAAGAAAATATAATTTTATTATATTTAAAGTTGCTATGAAAAATCTCCTGCAATTACACCAACATTGATAATATATCGTTCATTCCATGAGAGATTTATAAAAAATGCCAATTTTTTTACGGAGGGTCATCCGATTTTGTTCATATCAATAACTCTAAAAGTTGTTAAAAATGCATTCATAATGCATATGCAATTTTAAGATGCATTTTTGAAAAATTTCTACCCTTTCGATTTTATTTTTTTTTAATATGTTAAAAAGCAATATCTTTACTATAAAATGCAATAATAACTGTTCTGGGACAATCAAATATTTTTTTTTTTTTTTTAAATTTTCATAAATTTTTTCATACAAAAATTTAAATTTTTCAAAAAATTTTGATTTTTAACTTTTTTGATTATACTCTTTTAATGTGTAGCTTTAAATGTTTATAACTCCTTAAGTATACGTCGGATTTTATTGATTTAAAAACTAGTATAAAGTTCATTACGATAACTATTGTAAATTATATTGTATGAATCAAAAATATTTTTTTTTTTGCTAATGATGCACTCACGAAAAGAATGCAATTTTCGGATGCATTTTTAAGAAATTTCTACCCTTTTGATTTTAAATATTTTTGCTTAATATTGAAAACAAATATGTTTATTATATAAAACATTAGCACTTAAACCGTGACAAAAAGGTTTTCTACTGCAAATAACAAATTATGAAATATTATGATTAAAATTAATTTTAAAATGAGCTCAAAAAATTAAAAAATACAAAAATTAAAAAAAAAAAATTTTGTATGAAAAAATTTGAAGAAATATTTTAAAAAATTTGTTTAAAATAGTGAACCATTTTGTCCCAGAACAATTTATTGCAATTTTTAGCAAACATAATAATGTTTTTTTTATATCAGAGGAAGAAAAAAATTTAAAGGGTAGACAAATGCATTGAATGCATTTTTAAATGATAATATTATTTTTAAATTACTACATTTATAGTGGACATATTGATTTAAATTGCATATTAAATATGCAATTTAAATCATTAAATTCCAAGAGTAATTAATTTAATTGAATTCTCAATTACATCATATTAATTCTGAAAAGTATATTACTAATTTAACATTTCCTCATAAGATTATTGGTTTGTCGTATAAAAAATTTTTGTAAAAATTTACTTTTAGACATTTTTTATATACAACGTAATTGATATACCCTTTCTAAAAATCCGCAATACCTCTCCTAAGTGCCAACCAAAGTTGAGATAGTCAAATTATTGGATACAGCAATGGTGCAAGGATACTACCCTGTAAATATTCAGCTTTAATTAATAGTCTCCAATAGATAGTGTTATTAAATCATAGCCTGGTGACTTCTTTAAATTAAGTTTCTAATTTATGACTTTTTGAATAGTTAAATTAATAAGATAACACGAATGAAGAAAATGCATTTCTCCCTATACTAATGGTTTAATAGTTCTAACTGCCTTCCAGAGGGGACAATTGGAATACTTATTATTTGTCAGACTCATAATATAATTTATGCCGCCAATTAATCAGCTTTTTCATTACCCTCCTTATAATCATAGACATTTGTTTGGGTATTGATAGTGAAAGTAGGCTAATTAAAATCAAATCATTCGGTCCTACATAAATTTTCTATAACGCCTTTAATGTTGAACTTGTTGCGAGTGTTTGTGAATAACTACCTTTCAAATGATATATTTTTTCTATTAATCCGCTAACAGGACATCGGAAAGTGAAAGGTTATATAGGATTATTGCATTTCCCCTTTCGAAATCACAAGTAGTATTCATCAAAATATGTAATTAAAAACTAGTTTTGCACATATATTTATTTATGCAAAACTGCAGTTAAAATGTTGGCGATGTATTCGATTCTGTGATTACCCCTCATTGATAATTGACTACACTTATAGCACCAAGAATCATTTGACACTTAATAAAATAAAAATATAAATACATATGTGCTAAGATAACAAGTCCGTTTAGTAATGTCAATAGTTTGAAAACAACTAACAGAACTACAGGATTTTATATTTATATTATTATTTATTTTTTTGTAGTGTATGAGTGGATTGGTGTTGTCATATTCAATAACAAACCTCTTTATACAATATTGTTGTTGGTTTGAATGTAGAAACAAAAAATATATACATATAAAAATATACATACATCCCTATGTTTAAATGTATGTAGATTTCTCTCTTTTTATTTTTATTTTAAGTTTTTGCTTTGTTTTATTTTTTATTTTTTTTTTTTTGCTTTGTTAATACTCAAACGGAAGCTTTATTTAACTGCTCATACAATCATCATGCAATCATTTATTCGTACAAACATTCGTAAACAAAATAAAAAAAACTTTGTTTTCATTCTAATAATAATAAAAATAAATATCGAGTAGGACGAGAGTGTATGAGACGAATCTCATTTATTCTCAGACGTTTTGTTTATATTGACAATATTACTGTTATTTTAAATTATAATATGAATGCGCCAAATAGAAAATGCATAAAAATGTCTTTAATCATATATCAGTCAGTGAGTCAGTCAAAATGCAATTGTAATTTATATACAATTTGATACAGTTACATACATCCCTACACATGCATCATGTGGCATAATTTTTACTTAGAACATGTGTAGTGGAGTCAAGGACGTTTCAAAGACAAACATATCAGGAAATTTCCATTGTGTCAATACTTGTGAAGCAACAATGTAGACACACGATACTTTACAATGTTTTGTTGCGCCAAAATGGAAAAAAGGAGAAAACAACCCTCTTAACACCAGATGTACATATTTATGGCGTAAAAAACGAAAAATAACTAATTTAAAAGTTTAATTTTTGTTATTTCGACAAATGTAGCGATGGGGTAAAATAATATACGAACAAATGTTATTAAAATTGGTTATGAGCGGTCTTAATTTCCTCCCATAAATATATAGAAATAATAAATGAAATTTAAATTTCATAAAATTCGATTTTCAATTGACCACAGGTCCTATATAAGACCCTATTCGAAAATCCATTTGACGAACAAACATAGTAATTTACACCACTATAAGAATAATTTTTAAACAAATAGCATTATCGAGGATATAATGTTAATATTAACATTTCGGCATTGGGATTTTGTTTCAAAAGAATTAGGTAAACGAAAATACAATGAAGAATTGTTTCAACAAAGTTGGCCCTCTAAGATAACAGGCAGTATAGCCAGGCAAATTATGTTTATAAATGTTGATATTTGTGATTACTAGACAATGTCTGATAAGAAGATCTCTGAAGATAAGAAATTTTACTTATTAAAATAATGAAAATAAGAAGGTTTTTCAAATTCCTTCTATCTGAAAAAAATGAAAATAACTGATTGAAACGAGTTTCTCAGAAAAGTGAATCTGATAAGTTATATAGTCTTTAAGACTTAATTAGGTATTTCTAATGTTTTTTTAAAGCATGGCGGATATCAAATGAGCTTTTTTTTTGTTCGGGGTCCGTGGATGTTCGCAACGAGCAAACTGGCAAGTAGATCCTAAAGAACATCGTTTTGACATGCAATTATTGTTTATTGTTATTGAAATTTTTCTTTGAAAATTAGGTCTGTAGTCTTTTCTACTACTTTCCACTCTAAGTGGGTCCTAACTTTTTGTCCCTATTAATTTGTTTAGATTTGTTATAAATCTCAGTAACTACCTATGTGTTAAATTTTTTGTATTAGCAGAATTAGTTTTTCTTCAAATGAAAATTTAACATATGTAATTCAAATTTATTATCAAAACAATTTCAATTTCCATTAACACAAGAGAGCCCGAAAATAAAAAGAGTTCATAATCACCGAAAAGCGTTCTGACAACTGGAGAAAAAGTTGATTTACAGACAAATTAATACCATTTTTAAATAAAAGCTGGCCAATCCACAAAATTGTCTATAACTCTGTACATTTTAAATGTATTAGGTCCATAGTAAGTATAAAAATATTTAAAGAATACTTAAAGCGGACTAAAAAATAAAATAAAGTTTAAAAAGAATTATAAAATACTTTATTGAAAACGAAAAAAAATATTGTTTTTTAATTTAAAACTAGAACATAATGGTCTTTAACAAAACAAAATTTTTTTAAACTGCTCTCATTTTTTGTGAGCAGTTTTTAGTTAAATAAGTAGTTACTTACTAGGATATACGGCTTTACACAAGTGCTCTGTTAACAAAGGGTTTACTAACTGATCTACGAAAAAGTGTTACCATATGTGAAGATTTATCTTATTTTTGAAGTTTTTTTTAGACCTTGAGAAGTTTTGAAGATTTTTAATTCAAAAACAAGCGCAAATATTCGGCCCGGCCGAATCTATATACCCACCATCAACTTTTTCACATTTTAAGTTATATGAGAGGAGGTAAAGTGGGCGGGCCACGCCCATTTTTTGTTTCCGAGTTTGCATTAGTCCTTGAACTATTTGAACACAATTTCATTGATTTTCACCTTATATGGGAGGTGGGCGGACCACGCCCATTTTTGGCTTCCGAGTTGATATCGATCCCCAAACTATATGTACAAAATTTCGCAATCGTACATGCTTTTGTTGCAGAAATATCAGCAGAAAAGTATAAAACGGACACCCTGTGTTTCTAGTTTTTAGGAGGTAAAGTGGGCGGGCCACGCCCATTTTTTGTTTCCGAGTTTGCATTAGTCCTTGAACTATTTGAACACAATTTCATTGATTTTCACCTTATATGGGAGGTGGGCGGTAAAGTGGGCGGACCACGCCCATTTTTGGCTTTCGAGTCTATATCGATCCCCAAACTATATGTACAAAATTTCGCAATCGTACATGCTTTTGTTGCAGAAATATCAGAAGAAAAGTATAAAACGGACACCCTGTGTTCCTAGTCTTTAGCCCATAACTTTTTTGTTTGCAAATATTTGAGCGCTATCCTGCTTTCAACAGACGGACGGACATAGCTAGATCGACTCAGAATCTAACCAGGACCCAGAATATATATACTTTGTGGGGTCTTAGATGATTCCTTCGACATGTTACACACGGAATGACAAAATCAATATACCCCCCATCTTTTTGATGGTGGGTATAATAAGATTTTTGAAAAGTAATTATTATGTAATTTTTGATCGAATCAAAATTATTTAACTAACAAAAATACATCTCTGAGTAAATAAATACAACTCACATCGACCAATACGTACAACAATTTTGTCGATCACAATTATTAATTAAGTAATAAGTGTAGTAAGTAGTAGTCATTACCAAAATTCATAAAATTTTATGTGGGTTCTTATGATAGCTACCGTTTTTAAATAAACATTTTTGTAGAAAAGTTCTTTTTGTTTTTGTTTTTTATTTTAATTTTCTTTCAAAGTTTTTTTTTTCATTTGGCCGTTATTATCTACAAAAATAAACTAAAACAACCACGGTACATAACACTTCAATAAATCAAATTACAATAATTTCTTATTGGTTCTCTTCTTCTATATCGTTAGCGCACAAAAACGAGATTGCTTGCTAAACATAACATAATGTACAAAGATTTATACATAGTACATATGAATGTATTATGTGATATACCGGCCGCTTAATAAGTAAATAAATATTTTTTGTCATCATTTATGTATCTAGAAAATTGTTTTTTTTTTCTTTTTAATATATTTTGCGAGTATACTTATACAATGTGGTTTTAGTCATAAGATACAAAAATATATAAAAAAAAGATATTTTCTATTAAGTATGTAAATACGTCAGTGAATGATATTTTCTTTTTATTTTTGTTTTTCCTTTGCTTTTCATGTTAATTTTGTTTTTATTTTTTGGACTTCGCGCGTGTTGTTTAATATTAAATGTTTTTGAGAGGGTTAATTGATAAGTTTCTAATAAATTAAGGATATATTTTGTAAATAACACATATTTTTTAGCATATATGATGTCAAAAATCTAATGTCAATGTTGGAATCAATATTTCGAATAAAACGGCTTTTAAAATTATAGCAATTGATCGATCTGTATAATATGTATATTTAATATACTTAACTTAAAAATTCAGTATAACTTTGCCATGATTGAATAAGTTTTTAAACAACCCTCGTATTGTTAATATTTTTAATAATATATTTAAAAATTTCATAATTTTCTTTGACCATATAAATATTTCCTAAATTAATTATAGAATAAAATTTGAGGTAAATTTCCATTTCTTATATAGAATATACATACATACTTGCGTAAAGAGCTTGCCCTGGTTACACCCCCATATATGCAATATATACTCAACACACAACAGATCCAGTGGTCAGGGTACAATGTCCAAGTTCCGTTTTTGTTTGTATGGAATAAGAAGGCGTCATTGTATTTTGTATTTAGCCGATTACGTATTATATATTTTTATTTTGCTTGCATCATGTGATGGAGATAAATTTTTCTATTATTGCCAAATTTACATTTGGCAATAATATATATTTGAAACAGTCATAATCTTGTGATATCCCTGCGGGCAATTGCAGTAATGAACCGGTCCCTCAGTACCGGTTGAGTACCAATTGACACCTAACTCTTCACCTAAGTTCCAGTTGAGAACCAGTTGACACAAACACCTAATAACATTTGACAGTCAATTTATAACATGCTTGTTAAGTGCGCAATTAGCAACTCGCGCGCAATAACAGTCTGTGGCTGAGTGGTTAGAGTTGAAGACTATAAAACGTAAGATACGTCAGAAAAACGTGGACTCGATTCGTGGTGACGCCATCAACATTAACGAAAAATTGTAAAATTAATATAATTAAATAAAAATAAATTACATAAGAATAAATAAAAAAAGTTTAAAAAGTTAAACATTTTTTAAAATTTGTTTATATTTATGGAATATAAACTTCTTGTCCTCTTGGACCAGTCCTGTGACCTGTCCTATGACCTGTTTCAAGGTGCTAATTAGCCACCTCCAATGACAACCCCATGTAAAAGTGACAGGTTCCTCCCATATAAAGTTCCGGAACTGGAACTGGTCACTAGCCCTGAGAACCTGACACATGAAAAGTTTTGAACCATTCTTCTTCCCTCTAGGGATTTTACTATATTTTATATATGGATAAAATTTACATACTATACATGTACATATGTAATTTACGGTTTGAATTACCATATCTATATTTTATTCCATCTGTTTATTTTCTAAACTTAAATTTGTTAAAAGCTATTATTTCTATTATTAATTATATTACATACTTGGTAAAGAAACAGATTTATTAAAATTGTTATTTCCCACCATACCACCCTCGTATTTTATTTGGCAAACAAAAAAATTATTACATTCTTTTAACTTTAATAATGAATTTTCTTAAGTTCATTTAGAGCAGGGGTTCTCACAAGACCTCGCTTCGCGACCCCCTTTTGACATTGTAATGGAAGCGCGACCCACTACAACTAAAGTAATAAAGTAATTTTAAAAAATAATATTAATAATTTTTTCTTTGTTTTCCTTTAATATTAAGAGACTTTTTCGTATAATATATCTAATATTCTCTCTCTACAAAAGAGTAAAAAAGATATTTTTACATAAAAATGTATGTTGAAGAAAATTTGTTTAATATTTTTAGGGCTTCGGAGCCAACAAGATGCTTTTAAATCTGTTAATTCAAAATTAAATTCAACGAACTTCAACTCTTTTTTAAAATGAACCTGGTGCTTTCTTAATACTAACATTGATAGTACTTTTTGTTTTAAATTATGAAGTTGCTTAAGCAATTTTTCTTCATATAGCCGGGAAACTTATCGATGAATAAAATTTTTGTGTACTAAAAAAAATTGTAAAAAAAGATAAAATAAAAATAGAATTTCATGTGAAAAAACTATAGTTTCATCAAATTTAAGTGAACTACATATTTATCTTTTTAATTAATTGTTTTACCTGCCACATCGTAAAGTTTTCTTTATACTGCGTCATTGGACAGAAGTGTCCATAGACAAACATTTTGTAGGAAGATTTCTCAAACGATGCGTAAAAATTTACTTTATATGGGAAAATTATTAAAAAAATTTTAAAATTGATCTTTAGTTCCCTACCATCGATTGAAAGTAACAGGTGTAGAAAATTTCGTCTAAAAAATAGTATAGAGTAGGATCTTGAAATGGGTATCATTTGCCAATTATAAAAAAAAAAAAAAATATTTTAACAAATTTTCGCAAAAATGTTGGTTTCTAAACCGTAATAAAATTGTTTTTTTTTTAATTGATAAGAATTTTATAATTTTGTTCCCTTTATGGCTAAAATACTAAAAATTAGCATTGTAGTAATAAGTACTATTAATAATATATGATTTTCTAAACTTGTCCAAAAAAATTTTCATCAAATGTCTTAAAACGTCTTCTAACGAAACAAAATCCCACAGAAAAAAAATTTAAAATATTTTTTTCCATAACCAGCATAAAATTAAAAATTTTTTCATACCTATTTCGATTTTTTACTAAAATGTATAGAACCCATGACCCAAGCAAATTTGTAAGCATCGTTCGGGGGGTGTTCCTATATCGACACTCTATTGGTTTGATTATAGTTGTCTTTTTGAAGCATAATATTTTCAATTAAAGGTTTCTTCATTACTAGTTTCTAAAAAGAACACATTTTAGAAAAAACTTTACGTTTGTCTTTAATTTGGATATATTTTGTAAAAAGAATTTTCATTTTAACTTGTAAATAATAATTATATTAAAAAATTGTATGTTTAAGAATATGTTTCAGGAGCTCTTCGCGACCCCCCACGAATGTCCTTACGGACCCCTTGTGGGTCGCGGACCCCCATTTGAGAACCGTTGATTTAGAGGTTATGTTTTGTTTTTTTGTATTATCGTATTTATTTGGGATGTTTTTTTTGTTTTTTTTTTGTTTTTATTTTTTGTTTTTATTTTTTGTTTTTATTTTTTGTGTTTTTGCGATAAAAGTTTTATGAATACTTTTATTATAACGTAAACAAATAACTCTCACGCACACATCCCCTTTACTCTCTTACATTTAAGTCATTGACCGTTTACAAGGTCAATAAAATTTGTTTATACAATAATTTTTTATCATGTTATTGGCTTATCGATTTTTTGTTGCATTTTTTTAATATATAAACAAATTTTATCATAGTATTATTAAAAATAACACAATGTTGTAAAAATTCTTTGTAAAAAAACAATAATAAATATTTAGTAATAAACAAAGATAAAATTTAATCAATAACTTGATAATATTAGTATGTATTATCAAGTTATAACTATTAAGGTTGGTTGATAATTAAATTAATGAAAACAAAATATGATTAGATATTAAGAATACATATTTTTTAATCAGTTGATTGACTAGAAACGCTTAACATCCAAAGGTATTTTGACATATTAATATAATTATCTGAAATCAAATGTCTATCATTTTATTTTCATAAACATATGTACATATGTGTGTAAGGACTAGTATTTATAAAAAACCGACTTCTCAAAAAACCGGTTTGACGGTTAACCGAAAATTGGGTAAAATTAAAAACCCGGTTTTTCGGTTAACTGTCTGGGAAATAAAAATATTTTATTCTACATATTAAGTATTGGTTAAAACATTCGGAACTTAAAAGACATTTCAGCTTTGCCTTAATTATTTCGTTGTCCAAAATATTCGAATATCTATTTTTATACTCACCACCAAACGTGTCAAAAAAAATCACTTAAGACCTCACAAAGTATATATATTCTGGGTACTGGCAAGATTCTGAGTCATTCTAGCTATGTCCGCCCATCTGTCTGCTAAAAACAGGATAGGCCTCCGAGGTGACCACATAGAGGAACGAAATTTAACTTTTTTGGCATCTTTTAGCACAGCTTTTAAAGTTTTATAATGATATAAAATTGTTCTATAAAGTATTTTTTCATTTTTCTAGCATAAAAATAAAATTTTCGAAATTTTACAAAAGGAAACTTTACACATAGGATAATGTACTTTATATTATGATTTATATTCACCGCTTTTAAAGTTTTTCTCTGAATGAAAAGTTTATATAATTTCTATAAAAAAATGTAATAAAAATATCTGCATAAAATTGGAAAAAAATTTTATGCAGATATTTAATAATAACATTTTTTCTGCTAAATAGAGATTTGTTTTTAATTTTTAGAAGACTATTAATCATTTAAAAGTACATTTCCTGCACTTATTTAGTTCTACTTTTAAAGTCTTTATTCATTTTATCCTATATAAAAAATTACTTTTCTCTTAAGCTATACATTAGTAGGTGTAATGTTACATATTTTCTTCTTTTGGAAAATTGCATTCGCATGAAATTAAAGTTTTTGTAAATGAAATACTTAATTATCTATCTCATTTATTATACCTACAGTTTTAAAATATATTAAACTTCCCACAAGTAAATATATCTACCACCTGACTACTTGTTAACTCAAACAGCAAGCATTTTTAGTAGTTCCAAAATATTTTCTTATATTTTAAACTCTTAAAAAAGCAACTAATGGACGAAATTTAGTGATATTTTTAGCAAATTTTTGAAACCGGTTAACCAAAAAAACCGGTTTCTCGGTTAACCGGTTAAACACTAGTAAGGACTGCACACGAAAAAAACGTGCATTGATTTATTTCAGCATGTTTTGAACTTTGCAAGCAATTGCTATACAAAGCTGCTAATATTTACCATTAATAGTAGATGATTAAAATTTTAGCCAGAAAAAAATAATAAAAATATAAAACATTTTTTAATTTTAAAGGCATATTTTCCGATTTAAAAGCATTGCTCTGGTTACTATTCTCAGTAACTGCTAAATTTTGTTGTGCATAATAGGAAAATTATTTTTTTTTTTTTTTTAATAAAAATTCAAAAAATTTAAGCAAACGCATAATTTAAATTTAATAAAATATGTCGATCATATAAAACAATTTCTACGAGTGCATGTGAGTTGAGTTACAAAGAGTTAGTTATCACCGAAAATAATACTAATAACCGAAGAAAAAGTCGATTTACAGACTGTAGGATTGTAGACAAAATAATACAAATTTTAGGAGAAAATATCTGTATCTTTTATCGGAAAAGTAAAAAAGCTGACTAGAAAAATATGAAGGATTCATAAATTCAACATCACAGATGTTATTTGAAATGTTTTAGATAATTGCATGTAAAATACACTTCATTATAACAAAAAAATTACTGAGTGGTATCAAACACATGTTCTAAAGGATGCTAATCCACTAAAATATTCAGAATTCTTTCCATTTGAAATGTATTGCGTTATTGTAAAGATATTTAAAGAATAGTTAAAGCTAAAAAAAAGATAATAAAATTAAGTTTATGAAGAAGTGGAGCCATTCCAACAAAAAAAGGAACCGAAAACACAATAAAGCTCTCATGGAGGATATAAAAAAATATGTTTTCCTTTTAAATTTAAAACTTAAATATAACAGCCTTTAACAAAATCTAAATTTCAAAGAGATTGATTCATTGCACTGTGTGCGATTTTGACAATTTAGCTGATCAAAATCCCTAAAATTTTTTTCTCGTTTTGAAAAAAAAAAAAAAAAAAAATGAGTTATTTTGATTAAACTGAAAAATTAAGAAAATATTAAAAAGATGTTAATCGTTATTAAGTAACGAAACCTTAAACAGGACCGTTGTTGAAGACAAATATAATACAAAGTATTTTTTCGGTGAGAAGTTTAATTTTGAATAGTTGTAACTTTTCTGTTTTAAGCAAGACTTTTATCAATCTTCTTTTCTTTTAAAGATTGATGTGTTATCTCTCGTAGAAAATAATAATATGAAAAACGTTATAAACAAAAAATCTTGGGAATTTTTCCGTCCTCAACTTTTTTGCCACTTTTTTTGGGACTCCAATACATATTTGATTCATAGATTATTAATATCATCAGATTCATTAATTTGGAGCATACGATAACCACCAAAAACTAAGAGGTCAAATGTAACAACCGCAATTTTGTTTCTATTAAAAACCCGAATCATGAATCATTTTTATTAATTAATATTTGTGTAGAAGTCATATTCCTTTCCGTTTATCAATTAAAAATACATACATGGACATTCTTCACAAAATTGCATTGAGTTATATGAAAAGTAGGAGTGGCAGTTAATTTTTTTCACGAAACCAGTTTAGTGTTAATTCTATTATTATTTACGCTTAAAGTTAAAGTTAATTTGATTACAATTTAATAAATCAAAACATTTAATATTGATTGATCTAGTGAAATTTGACATATATATTTGATACTAAATATACTGTGCAGGCCAGTGCCAAAAAAAATACATAACATAAAAAATAGAAATAAACAAATATGTACGCAATTTTTATCTCCAAAAACTTTAATTAAAATATAATTATCCGATTCCTTTTTTATTTAATTAAATAAAGTATAATTATATTAATATTCCATATAATTGTACTTGAACAAAATTTTATTTATTTATTCTTTCACAAAGCCTTAAACAAAATGAGGACGTAGTAAACAAAGTAATTAATGAATTATTAATTAAATGATACATTGACCATGTATCATACTAGAAAAACAAAGAATATTAAATTGTCCAGTCACGACATATTAAATTACTTAATGTAATTGAAATACACCCTACAAGAAGAATAGTAATAGCAGTAATTCATAAGTTATATATAAAATTGTAGGTACTAATTTTGATTCATTCATTTAAAGAAAATTAATTTGTTTTAGGTAGGTATTTACTAAATTAAAATTTCCTCATGAAAACTATTCAAAATTTTTAACTATTTAAAAAAATTGATAGACTGATAAATATTTGGAACTTTTAAAATTATCCTTGTTGTATTGAAATACAAAAATTAAAAGAAAAATTAAATTATTATAAAATAATTACGTTTGTTTTATTTTTGGAAAAAAAAAAAACAAAAGTTATACTATTAAAATGATTGGTACTAAAATGACCTCTAAATTTGTATATTAGTATTTTTTTCAACAAAATGGCGGTGATCAGAGTGAAAGTACATTTAAAATCATTTATGTTTATATAAAGTATACATATTTAGTTATCTTTTAACAATTAACTTACGTATATTATAGCTAAAAACAAAAATAAACATTTAATGCAAACAAAAAAAGAACTTTATTTACGTTTTGCATTAATTTGTTAATTTTATCTGAATATTTTAAATAGCGAGTGTCTGGAAATTAAAATGCATGCAAAAAAAAAAAAAAAAAAAAAAATAACATTAAAAACCAAAACAATATCAAAGTCCAAATTTAAACGTGTTTGCCATGTTAGAAGTTATACCATCTTGAAAAAAATAAAACAAAAACAAAAATAATAATAATAAACCTCCAAAATAAAATTCTCATATGTATTTTTGGATGTGTGTGTTATTATTTTAAACTTTATGTATTAAAAAATAAAAACAACAAAATAAACAGAGCAAAAATAACAACCACACACTAACACAAATAACCCCACATTCCTCAAACACACATTCATACTCTTGTTTTTATTTTGTTTACTATTCTTAACATTTCAAAGGCCTGTCCATAATGTTTGTTTTTGCTTTAAATACGCACACGCCCCCTTATCTCTCTCTCTTGTTGTAGGGTCTCCTATTCTAGAAATCTTGAAGCGATTTTTTATATAAGAAAATGTATATTGTTATTGTTATTTATTTAAATCGCCTGAGACGTTTGTGACTTTATTGTTATTTATTTATTATTATTATTTTTTTTTTCGTTATAATTAATGAACATAAAAAATCAAATAACCAGATTTTTCTGGTTATATTTTGTTTGTTTTTTTCTCAGCTTTTTTTTTGGCTAAACGATTTTGCCAATTCATTCATGTTGACGAATATTGCGCAGACTATAAAAAACACACTTTATGAAGTGTTAACAGTGAGGTGTGTTTATAACGAATAATTTCTATTTTTGGATTTGATTTTTGCACTCATCACATTGACGTCTTGCTCTATATGGAGTAACATGTTTTACAATTCTTTCAGTTAAAAGTAGAGCTCAACTTTTCATTAAGAAAAAAAAAAAAGAAAAAACCTTAAATCTTAAATACTGTTAACCGTAGGAAAAGAACTCCTTTAACCTTCATGGGCTCTTAAGTGTACTTACGTCGACGGTCAGTTGAATAGATTTGTAAAGAGTGGTCCAACCAAAACGCACGATGTTAATTGTAAATAAAACAAAAAGTTTTCAGAGAATTATTTTAATACTTTTTTATTATGAAAGAAGGATTTATGACAATTATGTGTGAAACAAAATATCGACCAAATGCTCGTCACGGCTTCGGTGGCATACCTCTATCCGGTGGTCCATATTTTCTATGACTCTGAGACATAATTGAGGTTCAATGTCGTTAATGTGCCGAATTATCTCATCATTTAGTCTTGAATTGGCGTACACTTTTTGTTTTAAATATCCCCAAAGAAAGAAGTCCAACGGTGTCAAATCACATGATCTTGGCGGCCAATTAACATCAACACGACGTAAAATAACACGTCGTGTTGATGTTAAAATTTCTCGCACAAAAGAGACATTGTTTCGTTGGCTGTGTGGTACCATCCTGTTGGAACCACATATCGTTTAGGTCCATTTCCTCATTTTCTGGCCACAAGAAGTCCGTTATCATCTCGCGATAGCGAACACCATTCACGGTAACTATTTGGCCGACCTCATTTTCGAAGAAGTACGGCTCGATGACGCCGCCAGCCCATAAACTGTACCGCGAGCTGCAATTTGCACACAATTCTCCCGATTGTGGACACATATGGTCGATTATGCTGACCAAAAAAAAAAAAAACACGAAGTGCACGAAATGCTTTTTGATTTGAACACCCATTTTCGTAAAGGCTTTAACAAATTTAACGCGCAGCTTCATTGTGTAACTCTTCATGGTTAAATTTGTTAAACACTGAAACAAATAAATGTCAAATTAAATTGGAAAAAACTTGACGTTAAGGTGTGACATAATTAACATCGTGCATTATGGTTGGACAATCCAATACCTAGTCTCATGTATTTGTATGGAAAGTATTGAAAATTAATGCAATATTTTGTAAAATATTTTTAGAAAAAAATAGATTCGCACAAGTTTAATGGAGGAGTATATGTATGATGATGACCCAGTTATTAGAAATAATAAAGTGTACAAGAAGCTTAGAATGGAACAAATGGAATCCCACAATTCTTAAATAATGATGCGTAAATCCTAAAATAGGAGTTTTTTTTATGTCCCTGAAGTCCATATTTGTACTAGACTTGTTGAGAAATATTTAGGAATAGATTTAAAATTACATTAGGGCATAGAAAACAACTAGAACTTCAACTCTTTTCATTCGCTCAGCAACAAAAAATTACTCTCTTCACACGTATACATTTGTTCTGTAGAAAATTCTACTAACACATACAAAGAGCTAGGTTCCCAGTCGGAAATAGAAGGGCTAAAGATACATTCTAAAATGTCTTATTTAGGATCTACAAGGCTTGCCACTCGCATTGCAACACTATTTCTTTTTTACACTTTTTTCCCTTCTCCCTTTCAAAAAGAAGCGAAAAAGGCAAGGACTCTTAAATAAGTAAATATGCTCTCTTATATTTTCAATGCTATTAAAAAAAGAGTATGAAATATATTTAAAAAAAAGACATGCGGACTACCTTCTTTATCGACACTTGAAACAAGACTAAATGAGTTTTGAGTCTCGTAATTACAATTTTTTTTCTGTTTGTAATGAGAAAGTTAGTAGGTGAGTGACATCTTCTATTTCGCATCTAATGAAATGGAAACAAGAATTAGTACCGAATTTCATTTTAAAGAAAGTCGAGGCATTTTTTAAGGAATTTTTACAGAAGGCAAAAAGGAATGTGTTTAAAATTTGTTCGGAGGCATTCGGAAAGGCCTGTTGGGAGGAAGCACTAACATATTTTCCTGCTGGGTTTTTATGACAGTTGAGTTAGGTTTTTTGTGAGCAAGTTGGAATTCTGGTTGTTTTCTATGCATTAGGGTTTCTTTCTTAAAATGCCTTCTTTTTTTCAATTGTAGTCTTCGAATTTTAGAATAATTACGATAAATTCAAAATGTTGATGTAAAATGGCCCTAAATTGGAAGGGTATATACTACAAAGCTCTCTCGATAGAAAGATCTTGTTTTCTATTTAAGAATTTTCTCCAAAATAATACTTTTTATAAAAGTACAAAAATATTATGTTTTCTACTTATTTATAAACATCATATTTATAAAAAAATAAGTAAGAAAGTTATAGTCGGTCAAGCCCGACCATATGATACCATTTTTTCTAGATTTCTAGCCAATTGTGGACCGATACTTGTATTAAATGTAAAATAATATAAATATAAGTTATAAATATTACGTCGAAACTAAAATTCATTGAACTTATGTACTTTTGGATGATTTTGGAAATTGGGCCTTATTGGGAGCTATGGTAAATTATGAACCGATCTTCATAAAATTTGAGACTATCATTCATACTTAAAAAAATGTATTTGTGTGGAATATTAAGTTGATACTAACATTTTTATGGGATTTATGCACGTTAAAGTGATTTTCGGAATAGAGGTTTATATGGGAACTATTGAGAATTATGGACCGAATGAATGAAATTTAACATTGAGATTTATACTCATATACAACTAAAAAAAATATTTCTATATTTAAAGGATCGACCGATCATCACCAATTTCATTACGTTTCGTCCTTGTTCCAAAAAAATATTCGTGCTAAATTTCATAAAAATATCTTCAAAATATTTAACTGTACTTTGTAAAATTCATAGTGTTGTTTAAATCATTCCTATTAAAATTTAAACAAACTGTACTGTAATACTGTAGTAATAAACTTCAAAATGTAATAAAAAATATTTCTTAATTTTTCATTCATAAAGTCCTAAAACTACAAGAACTTGAAGAAAATTAGTTGCAATTTGAATTCTGTTAATAAAAAAATAGTAAATTTTTTTTCCAAAATTTTCTTTTATTCCCTCTACTGCATGTTATTTTTTATCCACTCTTTTGCAAGTCATATGACACAATGACATTGCCAATTCTTATATTTGCTTAGAAAAATAGTGAACAGTTTATTTATCCATTTAAAAATAATTATAACATAATTTTTGACGTCACAGCACGAGTGCGTTACTTTTTGAAATACGCAATTTTTTAATTTTTTTTAAGCAAATTCTAAATTTTTAACACACGTTTGCAAAATAATTGTTTAGAAATTTAAATAAAAATAAATCATTTTTTGACGTTTACTTAGTCTAGACGATATCATATCGTTAACCCAAATTGTCTATCCTGTTTCAAGTGATAACTGTCTTTTGTCTAAATCACACACAACATTTATACGCTAAAAACTCTTAAAGCTAAGTGCTAATCAAAACATTATTTTAATTGTATGAGAGCATTTAGCAAATATAAATTTAATTAATAGAGCAAATAAATCATGTTATATTTGAACTCTATAAACATTGTTATCGTTTTAAAAGTCGATTATTTAATACCCTCCATTATTATACATATTGTATACTACATTCATATCGTCACCGAAAATGCAAAACAACGTAACATCACTTTTCATAACTTTACAGGAGGCACAAAACACGTTCTAAAATCTAAACAAATTGTCCTACAAACAAGATTTTTGGGTTATTACATCCTTAAGTATTGCCTAATATATTGATGATGAATAATTTCATTTTTATTAAATATTTTTTAAGTTATGTGGTTTACGTTTTTCAAGATTTTAATTTTCTAAAGCCAAAAAAACGTAACATCAAACAAAATTTAAGAAAAATTATAATTAAAAAGATTTCTGATACCTTTTACTCAAAAATTTTAATAGCTATTATATTTTTAATAATTTGCAACCTAAATTCGTAAAAAGAAATTATTTTTTTTTTGACAAATGTGATGTTATGTTATTTTGACTTAAGAAAATCGTTGCCTTCGTTAATATAATCGTCATTTTTTGAGCTACAAGTCTGAAAATTTGTGATCACACGTATTTTAGAAAAATAAACTATTTTTCATCAAAAACACAAATTGGAACATTTTGATGTTACGTTGTTTTGCATTTTCGGTGACGATATGTACAATGTATGTAAATTTAAATTTAAATGTGGAAATATGTATATAGAAAATTTAAAAAGATTTTATTATCAGATCCAAAAATGTTTTTCTAATTTCTATGGAAATCAATAAAATTTTTCTCCTATAAATCTAATAATCATTTTAAAATTAGATTTAAATAGTTTAATTAATTCCACTTCATTAATTTCAAGTGGGATTAGTTAAATAAAATATAAATTTTATTTTGCTTTTATAAAATGGATTCACAAATCTTTATCTACCACATTGTCAAGACAAGGGATTAAATAAATAAATCTACAAGAAAAAAATTATAAAATTCAAATTGATAAATACATATATTTATATATTTTTTGTTTACTGTTTTATTTCTAAACATACTGACGTCATGCTATATAATTGTTTTAATAAATAATATATAAATTAATTAAATATTTATGTACATATTTTGTTTTCTATATATTTTAAGGTCAAAATGCTTGTGAGAAGAAATCATTTATATTCTTACGTAAAGAACTTCCGGTACGTTTGGCGAATATAATGAAAGAGATTGCATTACTGCCTGATAACCTGCTCAATACACGTTCCGTTAGCCAAGTTAGTTCTTGGTATGTAAAAAGTTTCGAAGAAGTTTTGGAATTCGAAAAGGCTGATCCAACTCATGATAATCTACAAGAGTAAGTTTAATACAAATTAAAAATAATTAAAATGTTACAATTATTATTATTATGTTTTGTTTTACAGATTTTGTCGTTCTTTAGAACAAATACGTAATCGTCACAATGATGTGGTACAAACAATGGCGCAGGGCGTCATTGAAATGAAAGAAACTCAGGGCAACAATGTTGACTCATCGATGGAAACATCGATACAATACTTTTTAGATCGTCTCTATATGTCACGTATCAGCATACGCATGTTAATCAATCAGCATAGTAAGATTTCTATTCTTGTGTATTATCAGTTGAATAAAATAAGTTATTAATAAATTCTTTAATTTTTTTGCAGCACTTTTGTTTGGTCAATTTAACAGTGATCAAGGTCGTCATATAGGTTGTTTGGATCCTGCCTGTCAGTTATCATCTGTTGTTGCTGATGCCTATGAAAATGCCCGCTTTCTATGCGATCAATATTATTTAACTAGTCCCGAATTGGAAATTGTTGAACATGATCAAGTATCTGGCGAGCCATTGCCCATACGTACCGTATATGTACCATCGCATTTATATCACATGCTCTTCGAATTGTTTAAAAATTCAATGCGTGCTGTTGTTGAGACACATGATAATGAAAATTGTGATAAATTACCACCCATTAAAGTGTTGATAGTGCGTGGTAAAGAAGATATTTGTGTAAAGGTATGTAAAGTGTTCTAATAAGATTATTTTGTATAAATATTAGGGACAAAGAAAATATATTATTTTGTGGTTCTATGAAACATTTCAAAAAGGACATTTTAGTTTATCTCATTACATAAATGTTTAGAATTACGTAAACCCATACATACATATGTATACTTGAGTTACTTTTCAAAATACTCATTAAAAGAAATATTATTTTTTATGGCTGATATAAAAGGCGGAAATATATATTTTTATGTCACAGTATGTAAATTGTATGGCTTCACCATTTTCTTTTCAAATAATGGCTTTTAAAATGTCAAAGTGACAAAATTTCCTTTTAAGGAACATTTTCTTTTAAGTATTTTTATTAAAGATAAGCTAAATGCCCCTGATTTGCATGGGATTTAAAAGGTTAATAAAGAAATATAGAAAACGTTAAAAAACATCTTTTCCCTTTAATTTTAAATTTAAATTTTTTTCGTAATGCTTCTTTTAAAAAATTAATAAAAAGTTTGAAGTGCAAAAAACAGCAATATTTTCGCAATTTTCATCAATTTAATTTTAATTCAAATCCTATTTAAGTCCAGCTTAAAGTTCATCTATATTTAAAATTTCATTAAAATCGGTTCAGAGGCTTAGACGTGATTGCGCCAAAAACAAACAAACACACACTTGATTTTATAATATTAATATGGATTTAAAGTTATATTTAAAATATTTTTATTAAAAGTTTATTAAATAAAAATGATTTTATATATTATTTGTTTATTAGATCTCCGATCAAGGTGGCGGCATTCCCCGTTCACAAACCGATCAACTATTTAAATATATGTACAGTACGGCTCCTCAGCCATCTAAATCTGATTTACATACTGTACCTTTAGCCGGCTATGGTTACGGTTTACCCATATCACGTTTATATGCTCGCTATTTCCATGGTGACATTGTACTCTTGTCCTGTGAAGGATATGGCACAGAAGCAATTATTTATTTAAAGGTAAATATTATTTAAATTTGTTATTATTAAAACAAATAAAATCCTTTTATTCTGTAGGCATTATCCGATGAAGCCAATGAATTGTTGCCCATCTTCAACAAGACCAGCTCGAAATTCTATCGTGCCACAGTACCCACCGGTGATTGGTCGAATCAGGTAAAACATACAAAAAAGAAGCGGGACATAATACAAGCCTCTATTTGAAACAAACAATTTGAAAAAAGACAAACTGTGTTGCGAAATTCTAATTTAAAAAAATCAAAGAAAACTGAAAAACAGACTACCCTTTTATTTTAAATTAATTTTACGAAAGCAAAAATAGTAAAAAACTCTGTGTTGTTATACATTAATATTTTGTGTTTAGTATATATAAAATTCTCCTTTGTTTTAAGTTGTTATAATTTTTTATGCGTTCTCCCTTTTAAAAATGATTAGTTATTATTAATTTTTTATTTAAATTTAGAAAATGTAGTTTTTAGTTAACCATTTTTTTTTTTTTCGTTAAGTTGATTTATTTTTTAATGAGTTTTTATTTGCCTTTTTAGAGAGTAGAGCTTTAATTAATATTTTGTTGAAATTTTGAGTTTAGTTAGTATTCAAAATTTGTAAATTGCATGTTCTTATTTATTGAAGTTGGAACCAAAAACAAAATTTGTAAAAAAAAATTCTTTTTAAAATTTTATATTTTAGGTTTACATTCCAAAATTGTTTCAATATAAAAAGTTCGTTTAATTTAAAATGTCGTTTAAAAGTTTGCGAAAAAAAAAACACGAAACACTCTATTTATTTGTTTGGAAACTAAACAGAACATAATGCATAAAGATACTTGTATTTTTTATGTCATTTGAAGAATAGTTTTTGTCATATTGATCAGAAAGAATATTTCCTTTTATAAATTTTAATAATAATAGTAGAAAACCGCCAATTGTTTTTAAATTTATAGTCTGTATTATCTAATGTTCAGAATTTTATTATTAAAACAATTTTCACATTAAAACTTAACAAAATGTGCCTTATACAAAAATTTTAATATTTAAAATAAATAAAATCCTTAAATTCAATTTAGTTAATCAAATGACAGAAAAATATAAGTACATACAAATATATTAATTGTATTTAACATATCGAAAATTAACGAAATTTTCTTTTAATTAATACACATACACGTATTTGTTTATAAAGCATTTACATCTGTTTTTTCACAAAATTATGACTTTATGATTGTAAATAGTAAATAATACAAATATATTTATAGTATATAGAAAAAAATACTAACATTAAAAAAAAGGTTGATTGCTTTATTACTATTACACTGTTGTACTCATTAATACATATAATTGGTAAAAAAAAAAATACATTTAAAATATATTTTTAATTTTGTTTTCTTATTTAGTCGATTAAGTTTTAGTTTATCACAATTAAACATAATTAAAAAAAAATTGGAAATTAATTTAAATTATATCTACATATTTAAAGCACAAACAATATATTTTTGAAATAAAATAAAACATTGTTTTAAAGAACATTTTTGATTTTTGTCAATCTTTCTTATTTTTAGTTATTTCTAAAAATTTTTATTACTTTTACTTGTAAATGTATCCTTTTGTGTGACTTGTTAATCCTTTTTTTTATTCTGCTTGTGTGTTGCTGGGAAATTAGCGTGTGTACATGTGTTAATTTTTCATTTTGGTGGTTTATTTATATATTAAAAAAAAAAAAAAAATCATTTTTAAAAATTTGATTTCATTTACAGAATTTTATGAATCGTTGGCGTTATTTATACAGTCTTATAGGTTCCAAAGGCCATTAATTTACAACACTTTAGTTAAGTTTGTCAATAATAATCGATTTAAATTTAAATGTTTTAGATTTTTAGTTAATACATACATGTTTACATTAGATTAATTTTATTTTTATTTAGGAATTAAATAAAATTAATGTAATATTTAGTTGTATGTACTTTTTTTTAAGTTTTTATTTATGTTTAAAAACAGAAACACTGGTAAAGCACAGTAGGGTGGAATTAAAATTAATTAAATTTGTAAATGTCTACTACAGACTAATTCCAGTCCGATCAAAATTAGAGTTATGTGTTTTCTAGTATTAAGTCGCTTTCATTTTAAAAATCGATTAATTTTTATTTCGGAATAGTTTCCTCTTGACATATTAAAATCGCTTTGAATGAACAAGAAGCAATACTTCAGTGTTTAAAATCCGTTGGCGTGAATCAATTCGCAAGGTTGTCTAATGTTAAAAATTAAAAAAAAAAAATCTAAAAATTTCAAATTTTATTAACTTTGCGTTGAATTACTACCATATGTAAACAGACATTTTTTAGGCGTATATTTTCAAAAAATAAATGCATAAAAATCCGCCCCCATAGTTACTACAAGATGGGCATCTTGGCTTGATGCTGTAAAATATTACGAACAATATTTTGATTTCAAAAAAGCTGTGGATGAGTTGAATGATAACGAATTTAAATTTATAAAAAAAGTTAAACGAGTATCAATAAATATTAAAACTAATCTCTCATTTCCTTGTTTCAACTATGGATTTCTTTCTGAAACTATTACGAAATTAGAGAGTTTTGATTCATTAAGTACTCAAATCGGTTCAATTGGAAATGCTATTGAATAAATCAAAGTTGAAGAAGTTCCTATTGCTGCATAAAATAAAACTAAAGTTGCAAGCTGTTATTAATTTGAGAAAATTAAAAGTATTTCACACTCAATTATTCTACATTCAGTAAATGTCTCATGTTCTTCTGAACTAAAATTATTCAAATATACATCTAATGGCGTAGAAAGATCATTTTCTATGTATAACATTTTTTACCCCAAAAATGACAATCATTTACGTTTGACAACTTAGTAAAAAATATGTTTGTTTACATAAATAAAAGCCTATCTAACTAAGGTTGCATTAAACTCAATGTCACTTATATACAGTGCCCTTATATAAACATTAAGTTTAAATATTTAAAAAAACAATTCTTTTTACTTTGTAATAATAATGGTTAATTTCACAGACTATAAGTTAATTTATTATAGTATTATCCTATTTAGCAAGGTTAAAGCTCTATTAAACAAAAACATATTTTAACAAATATATGTATTTCAACTGGTTGTTCATAAATAATAGGAGTAGCATAACTTTTTTTTAAGTTAGACGGGAAATTTGTAAAAAGACTTTATAAATGTTTGCAAAATAGATAAACTATTTTTAGTAGTTTGTGGAAAATCTTTATTTTTGTGACTTCAGCATATCAATGAGATCCCGACAACGCCTTACTGTAATTTTTACCGATCATCTCACACTAGGGTCCGAAATTCGTCAGCATATGCCTTTTTTTTTTTGGCAACACATTTTTTAATGTCTTGCCATAGATTTTCTGCAATTGAGGTCGGAGCACTAAGAAAGTTACGACATTAGCTTAACCCCTATTGTTGCGAAACCAATCCTTTGGCATTAAATTTATGTATTTAGGATCGTTATCCTGTGTTAAGTCCCAATTGAAAGGGATATTGTACTCAGCCTTAAATTGTTCATAGTTTTAACACGTAACCGTTGATCCATTATCCTTCTCATTGGGGTATTGGATCAGCTCCATTGTATTATAAAACTCACTATATTATCACTTTAGCACCAACGTGATTAACAGTGTTTTTTTATATTGTAATTGAAATACCGTGTTGGAAAGGCTAGTCCCCCCAATTTCGCTTTTGTCTAACCACAGAATGTTCCTCCATTTTTCTTTTGACCAGTTAATGTGCTCTTGTGAGAACTTTAAGCTGTAAGCCGCGTTTTTTTGAAGAGCAATAGTGTTTTTCGAGGACTTTGAGAAAATAAATTATTTCTAATTAAGCGTCTACGAATAGTAAGACCACTAACTGACAAATTTAGCTTCTCTTGGATGTTACTTGCTGACAGAAAATAATCTATTTTACTAAAAAGGACTACAGAAGGTCATACGCATTCGATATTTTGAGATTATTTCTTTTGTGCCTGACTTTTTACATTCCTTTGTAAATACCGTTAAAATTTTGCGAGGGTTTAAAATTACCTTAATAGAAATTTTTACTTAAGAAAATTTTCTTAATTATTATTATTTTGAACGCAGCTGTAAGTATGTTTCGGTTCGTTTTTAATTCTAAAATCATCTCCGATAAGATACCCTTCAGAGAAGTGTAAAATTATTATATGTTCTTAATAAGAACTTCTTAAATTAAATTTTATTTTAGTGAAAAAAAAAACAGTGTAGAAACTTTTTTACAAAAAATCATAATTTTAGCATTTTTCAATTTCAAAACAAAGTTTTTTATTCGATTTATAATTTGGTTCTAACCAATTGGAGGAGTGGATTTTATATGCAGAATTTTATTAAAATCGGAGATGGTCAAAATCCGAGTTGGGTTGACATTTTTTCTATTTTGAGCCCCATATAACTCCGCTCCTGAAGGGTAGGGGGGGCTCCCTTACAAACTTAAAATTGTGGATTTTCACGAACACGGTTGGGTAGGCAATTCTACAATGATATAGGAGACGTATCCAGATGCAGATATGGCTTGACATATGTAGCAATATTTGCTTTTAGACAGTCTATCGCTACTTTCATCATATTCAATGTAATCTTTTTACTCCTTTATTCTCTATATAGAGTTGTATTACAAATACTTTTTAAATCTTTCTCACACCAAAATGCAATATTTTAAATGTAGTTACTTTTGTTTTGTAAATTTCCAAAAGTAATGAAATATTGGAAATTTACAATAAAAAAAACCGAATTATAAATTACAAATTTATAGGTATTTATACAACAAAATTAACTTCAAAATTTAATTTATAAACAAAATTATATAATAACTGAAGGAACGTTTAGGGACAATTTTGTTATTCATTATTTAGCACAATGTTTTTTCCTTCTTTATTTTAAATTAATTAATTTTAAATGGATGTTCTACCTTACTGTGCACTTTTTAGCATGTAGTACAAAATAAAAATCATTTTCATACCAAAATTATAACATACTGGAATACTGGGAAATCAACACAAATGTTTTAAAAATCATGCACATATTTAAAATCTGTGTTCACATTTATTACATATATTTCTTTTTAATGAAATCTTTCGTAAATTTATAAAATTCTAGAGTTCCGATATGAGTTCTCGTCAAATGAATGCATCAGCACCGAAACGTTTCAATGATTTTCTATGAAAAATACTACCACCATCATCACCATCAACCAAACATTGACGCAGAAGATTAACAACAACATTTTAAGGATTATAATGGGATCGTCAACAGCAGCAACAACACCATCATAATTATCATAATAATCAGCCCTAACAACAGCAACAATAATAAGTAAGAACCAGCACATCCATAAAGTACAATTTAGTAATCAAACTTGAAACTAATCAATCCGAAAACAACAGCAACTGAAGAAACAACTCCTTCTATATACTATTAAATTGGTATAGACCTATTGGCAACGGCACAAACAATATTTTTATTAGTTATTAAGTATCAGTTACAAGTATTTAAATATATATGTATTTTAAGAAAATTCATAATTGTTTTAAAACACTAATTTAGGCTAATCACAGTTCGATAAAAAAAACATATACCATTTTCTTATCATTCCTTTGCAAAATTTTAGCCTATTAAACAATATTTATAAATATTTTAAAAATATATTTTATTGAAATAAATTAATCCTAATAACTTTCCCTATATATATATATATATATATATATATATATATATATATATATATATATATATATATATATATATATATATATATATATATATATATATATATATATATATATATATATATTAAAATCAGGGAAAATTATGAAAAAATAGGGATTAATAATTTTATTTTTTGTGTTTATTGTGATAACAGAAGTTATTGAAAGGGACCGAAAATAAAGAAAGAATATAATTTTATTTTTATTTTATTTACAATATTAATTACAATGCTATATACAAATTATATTAAATTATATAACTTTAACCGATTGAAGTAACGAATATCATATGCCCGTTGTAGTGAAAACAGACCAAAGTCTTTGGAGGGAATCGAACCCATAATTCTTAGACTGATAAACTAGCACACTACCAACTACTTTGCCTGGGTACACAAAAAGAAAAAAATGTGTTAAAAGAATTCACTATAAACTGAATACAATAAAAAACTAAGCTTAGCTTCAGGAAGAAGAGCTAAATATATCTTCTATCCCGGGACATCTCTATATACATTAGGAAAAAAAATTTCCCCACAAATCTATGGGTCTAAAATGAAAACCTAGCTCCCGGTACACAGTGAGGCTGAACGCAAAAATTTTAGTAATAATTCTGTTTCCCTGAATTGAAATGTACGGGAGAGTTGTAGAATAGGACCTAAGCTTTCAGAAAAAAAACATCTTTTATAAATATAAAAATCTTTGAAATCGGACTTAAGTCGTAGAAGTTAAAATTTTTTGAAACTTTTACATACTCGACATGGTCAATTTTGACCCCTGTAGCGTATCTCGTATTAATACAGGGTGACTACAAGATGATTTATCTAAAAGCCTAGGATCTCCTCTACAACTCTCCAATCAATTTTAAATCGATCAGTCCACTAGTTTAGGAGATTGTGCGCTGAGATACATAAAAATTCACAAAGATACACTAAATAATAGTCCTATATAGGACCAAAATTAAATTATTCTTCATAAGAAGAAGCTCAAAATTGCAATTTTGTTGGTACTCATTCCGGAAAAAATTTAAACTTTCTTTACAAATTCGAATGATTTTCAAGTAAGTAGCAAAATTTATTGATCTAAAAACTAGGTGTGGCATCCAACTTAAACTTTTGTCCATAGTTTTCTTCAAAAAATACTTGATATAAAGACTGTGCACGAAAAATTTTGTGCATACAATTCATCTTATAAAAATGAAACCAATAGCCCTAGAGTAAAGAGAACCGGTTCAAAACTAGTCACGTGACAGGTTCTCAGGGCTAGTGACCGGTCCCAGTTCCGGAACTTTATATGAGAAGAACCTGTCACTTTTACATGGGGTTGTCATTGGAGATGGCTAATTAGCCCCTTGTGACAGGTCACAGGATAGGTCCTAGGACAGGTCCAAGAGGACAGGTTTAGTAACGATTATTGTAATAAAAATTGTAATAATGAAAAGGGAGGTCTGGAAAGAAAAATTAGAATTTTTTGTGTTTTCTAATG
Organism: Protophormia terraenovae; assembly: GCA_951394005.1. Lineage (NCBI taxonomy): Eukaryota > Metazoa > Arthropoda > Insecta > Diptera > Calliphoridae > Protophormia > Protophormia terraenovae. The sequence goes on along the minus strand of OX596077.1, from coordinate 60,037,990 downwards.
ATGGGAAGGAATCCTTTATGACTGCAATAATTTGCGTAAATTTGTCTTTTAAAAGGGTCCTAAAATGGTCTTGCCGAAATTTATTGATAATTTCGATTTTTAACACGATATTTGTTTGATACATTTCCTATAACATCTATGATATGGAATTTATGACCAGGATGTTGTTAAAAATCCGGCAGTACGTACTTTTTATTAGAAACAAAAAGTCGACTTTGCGACTTTTTAAATTTTTTAATAATTGATTTTTCGAGTTTCAAACCAAAAAGTCGATTGTTCGATTGACCTTTAGGAAGGATTTATATAAAAAATTAATAATAATCTCATTAATTTTCATCCTCTCTTTTGCCTTTACATTTTTTCTAGCGTTCCTATTAAGAACTTTTTTGTTTCGTGGGTCTTCGGGTCAGCTTTTTTAACTTTTCTGGCAAAAGATATAAAATAATTCAAAGAATTGTTTACAAAAAATGGGAGTGGCATTTTTAGTAATAGTATATTTTCGCAGGATGCACGATATACATATGTATGTATATGTGTAAAATATAAGTAAAATCGGTTAAATAATATTGTGATGAAAAGTGGGCGAAAAATGGTAATTTAATCTAAATTGTATATAAATCTAAGAGAAGCTTTGCATTTTATAAAACAGTAAGTGACTATAAATACATTGAAATTTACTGATTTAATTGTTTATTATTTTCCAAAATATCTGAAGTTTAAGATTCCATAAAACTTGAAAACTTCTTTTTCGGAATCATCGTTTTATAGTACGGGAGGGAAATTTTAAGAAGTTTTAAGTTTTTCAAATTCTGCATAGACTTTTGGCAACTAAACTAAAGTTCACCAATCAATTTTATGACAAAGGACTAATAATAACTGAATGAAATATTGCATTTGTTACAGAAGTTAACAATCAGGACTTCTTAACCTATTATAGATTAAATAAAAACGCTTTATTTAACCTATATTATGCTACTTGACGATATTATAAGATATTTGTAGCGTTCTAAAATTCCGCCAATGTTGCAACTAGCTGCTTTGCATTTTTTATAAGAAATCAGTTGGAAACTAGAGTTCTAGAGTTGGCTTAGCAAGCTGTGCAGCACATTGCTAGGATCTATATATTTTGCCATATACCTTATAATTTCGGAGTTTCGTGCATAGAAAACAACTAGAAGTCCAACTCTTTTCATTCGCTCAGAAACAAAAAATTACTCTCTTCACACGTATAAATTTGTTCTGTAGAAAATTTTACTAAAACATACAAAGAGTTAGGTTTTTTTGACAATTGAGTTAGGTTTTTTGTGAGCAAGTTGGAGTTCTAGTTGTTTTCTATGGTTTCGTGTCTTATTTTTTAAGTGTTTCCTTATGTGTAAATAAAAAATATAAAATTTGTTTACCAAAATATTCAAAAAACAAACGGCTATGTGATGAGAATCGCATATCGCATAAAATTGGCGATTACGATGTCAAATCGCATAATAGGTGTGATGTGGTTCACAATCACAAGAAAATAGGCGATTTCAAATCGCATGCTTATACCAAAGTGAAGTTGTCTACTTTGCTTAAACATGGCTTCAAAAAACAATAAATATGGCGTACAAATAAAATTTAATATGCTTTCTTTTCATTTAGAAAAAAAATAGTAATATTTTCTGCCAATTTTAAGCAAAAATATGAAATTTAAAATTTAATCCATTATTCTCTTTCTTATTTGTTTTCTCATACATAAGTGATTTAATAGAAACAGCTGATCAAATTGAGAGAAATCGAACAAGTAAAACGCGTGAGCTGCAGCACATGCTGAAATAAATTTGGCGATTTTCAAAACGCATGTGAAATGACAATCGTGTGATTTCCATCACATAGGCGATAAGCTCATAAATGAAATTCGACAGCTGTTAGCTGCTTGGTTTGTTTCCAATAGAAAAACCGATAAAATTGTATTCTGTGACACTTAAAACGACACTAATTGTGATTCGAACATAAAACCGATAATATTGGAATTCAGGACACCAAAGTAATTTTTCTGTCGTTTTCAAATCTAAGGAGTAAGATCGAAAAAATCTTAACACACATTTTGCCTCATAACTTTTTTCGGAATCAATATTCAAAATTTTGTTTGATCTAGTTATCATGGAAAAATACTTCAGTTATTATTTTTAATCTTAACCATGTTAATTTGTCCTTATTTTCATCAAAATAAGTGACGAAAAAGATTTACGTCCTACAAGTTATTAAAAAATTTCAAAAAATCCAAATAGGTCTTACAAATAATTGGCCACAGAATTAAATGTCGTCCGTATTTGACTATTGATGTGAAACCTAGTTCGGTAAGAAAAAAGGACCACATGATATTGGGAAGGCCAGAAAATTGAAGGCATATTGAAAGGAACTCAGTTTTCTCAGTGCTTCGACTATTTGGTGCGAAAATTTAAAGCTAAGTTTAAGTTTTAGACCCAAAAGCAGCAAAAATTTCTTACAAAATTCATGGTATGACAAGCAGTTGCGACAAAACAGGAAAGTCATTTGATACATTCGGATCTATAAATACCAAAATATGCATAAAGGAATATTTGCAAAAAAGACTTTTTCTTTTCTTAAGAAAGCACAACGTGTCCACATATTTTTGGACCCATTTGGTATCATGTCACTACGGTAAGAAAGCTCTGGAGTGGTACCAAATCAATAACATAGTTTTAGTACCAAGAGAGGTCAATTTTCAAAATTGTCCATAGCTTAGACCAGTGGAGAGATATTGAGCTCTTGTGAAAAGTGAATTCAAGAGCACAAAAAAGGTGTCCCAAAATACCGAAGATTTTAACAGAAGATGTGCACACTGTTCCAAAAAAAAGTGACTGAAGCAACTATCAAATCTCCAAAGAAAGGGTTTTCAAAAATTATCCACAATTTTATAATTAGTGATTAGAACCATAAAAATTATATATTTGTGTGATCTGTGCTAAATTATTAAATGATTAAAAAAATAATGAAAACTCTAAGATCAACCGTTTCCAAGTTATTGAATATTATGTATGTTAAGCATTTTTCGACCTCACTCCTTAATTTCGACTACAATTGGATTCCATGGCAGTTCTTCTCAATGCTTTAAATTTCATTTAAGTTACATTAACTAAAAAACTTTCAAGTCTTTGGTCGATTTAAAGGTAATTTAAATTTGAAAATTACTTTAAATTGCTATTCCAAAAGTTTTCGATCTGGGGAATATGCTTAAATGTATTTATTTTTACTTATTTATTAGGTTAAAATTGTTTAATTTATCTAATTTTGATAAGTTAATGGGGCTAAATGATTTTTATTTCTTTATATTTTATTAAAAACAATTTAAATCTGTTATTTTTTTTTTAATATTTTATATATATAAATTAAGAGAATTTTCTTTTCAAACGTTTACTAAATATTGAAATATTAAATTATTTGATAATAAAAAAAAAATGAGATTGAAATTTTAATCCGATTTAACAACATTCTCGCAACCTATTTTCATTTTTCCTTCAAAATTTTTAAAATATTTGCTTAACAAATCTAATATTTATTCATTGGCTTTATTAATAATCTCAGTATTATAAAAGTTCTTAAACATTTGTTATATTAGTAAGTTGATTAACTATTTTTAAGAAAAATAAACAAAAAGTGTCGTATTGCATTTGTAGTAGTTAATTTTGAAAAATAAAGGAAAATAATTTTGAAAATAAAACAATAAAATAAATTGATTTATTTAGTTGGGTTTTATTTATTTATTTGTTTATTAATAAAAATATAGAAACAAGCAAAAATAATAATATAATATGTAATAATAAAGATATACAATTATAATAATAATAATAAATCACTAAACTAAATAACATTTATACAGTTAAACAAAAATAATAATAATATTAATTATAATAATTATTATTAATATGATAAATATTTATCAAGTGTGAAAGTTTTAATTTTAAATTTTATTTTATATGCTTATTTATATGTAAATTGTATTATTTGATATAAATTTATATATAAATAATTATAAGCATATAAATTCTATTACAAATTTTAAAAGAAATTTAATTAATTCACTTAAAATTCATTATAAAAATAAGTTAATACATTTTTTTTTTCATTTGATTATATATTATTACATTAAGTTCCAATATTTATTGTTTTGTTTTTGTATTAATTCAATTCATTTATTTTAATTTTTTTCAAGTTTTTTATTTCTGGGTTTTTGATAAATGATTTTTCAACTATTGCTGGTTGCACTTTAATTTGATTTGTGGGAGGAAATAAATTTGTTTATATAATACAAAAATAGAAATTAAATATGTAGGTTTATTATTAAAATATTTGAAATTTTGTATTGGTTTTTATTTACATCATGTTTTATTTATAATAAATAATGCACATTTGTTTAAAGGAATTATTATCTAAATTTACAAAATTAAAGGGTGTGTGAATAGTTTCATTGTTTTTTTTTTTTTTTTTTTTTTTTTTATAAATAGGTCATATCAATAAGTTGCAATGATGAGACACATATGTTTAAATGAGTACAAAACTATTTGAAACAAAATTTCATCATTGCAATTCAATTACTCGCTTTTGTATTTCTTTAAATAGGCATCCTGTATTCGATTTCTGTGATGTCAATTAAGTTCCACAACACACTTGTGATTTTTACTTCTTTTATGCAAAATGGAAATAAATTCTTTTACAGTAAATATTTGTTAAAATTTAATGATTGTTTGAATTTGATTTTTCAGTTTATACAATTTAAAGTATTTCCTGTTTATATATGTATGTGAAAACAGTTTAGAGGAAATATCTCCAATTTTGAGTTAATTTTGTCTAAATTAGTTAAAGTTTAATTTAACAAGATTAACTGACTTTAATTAGTTACAAAAAACATTACGGGGAAAGTATTTTTAATTGAAAAAGATTTCGTATCTAAATAATGAGTCGGATCCGTCATTGTGAATCATTTTAGATATTAAATGTTCCTTAATTCATTGACGCTCATTTGAAACCGGGTATATAAATACATAATATCATTCGTAAATGAAATGTAAAAATATGAAGACAATGAATAAGCAGCATCATTTTTACAGGTGTTTATTTTAATAACATTAATATACAAATTACTCAAATATGTTTCAAGAATTGAGGCTCTCAAAATACTCTTTTTTCAAAATTTTATGATTGTTACTCTACTCCAAAAGAGACATTTTTTACAAAAACACACTAAACATTCCATAAAAACTTCCTCCTTTTAATATTTTGCTGTTTCAAAATTACTTTATCTGAACATTCACAATTAATTAATAGATAAAATACTAAATTTAGCTAATTCACTTTATAGATTTTTTTTATTATATTTTTTTTTCTACATACATTATTAATTTTTTTATATATTTAAATTATTATAATAATATTTGTTTTTGTTATAAAAAATTTTAGCATTTAAAGCATTTATTACATGTTCATTTAGGTTTTCTAAATAATTCTTATAAAATATAATTTCGATTCAATGATGAAGATAAGAGGAAAGTTGGCTTTTTATTTAAATAACATAACATTTTTTATTTTTTATTTTCTTAAGGGATCCAAACTTTCCAAAGTGAAATCGTCTACGGATATTTTACTAACTTGTTTTTGAAAAATACTGGTGCCATTTGTAGTAGCAGTCGTATCAAATGGATCGGAGCCAAAGAGATCGGCCATATTGCCATTGCTAACCAGGCTGTTATTGTTGTTGATGGCAGCTGTGGGTGTAGTGACCGAGGTGCTACGGCGAGAAGCTGACATTTTTGGTGGTGGAGCCACTGAAATGTGATAAAAAAAAAAAAAAAATATATTAAATTGTATATTTTTCACATAATATAAATTATAAAGGTGATAGATAGATCAAAGGTAATAAAAATCGTTATTTCTAATTGTATCCGCCAGTGCTAATGTTCAATTAAAATGTATGCCTAGGTCAAAAAAAAATATCATGTAAGTCATTCGAAATAGTCTGCATCTCCTAAATTACTGGTTTAGATCGAATTGAAATGTATGGTAGTGTTGTAGAGAAAGACCTAAGCTTTCAAAAATATCATCTTGTAGTCATCCTGTAATAATACAAGATAAGCTACAGGCTGTCAAAGTTAACCACATCAATTATAAGTTTCAGAAAATCGTAAATTCTACAAATCAATTCCGATTTCAAAGACTTTAAAACCTTTGTAAAGAGATTGAATTTCAAATTTAAAATTTTTGCACTGACTTTTTTACTTTTCTCAAATAATTTCCTTAGTATAGAGTTGAAATTTTTTTTTTTTAAATGGTCAATGAAAGATATGCTACATTGCCTTTGGAATTTAAACCATCTCAATTAAAAAAAAATATATCGTCACCGAAAATGCAAAACAACGTAACATCACTTTTCATAACTTTACAGCAGGCACAAAAAACTTTCTAAAATCTAAACAAATTTCAATTTTCTAAAGTCAAAAAAACATAACATCAATACAGATTTTAGAAAAATTGTAATTAAAAAGATTTCTGATAACTTTTACTCCAAAATTTTAAATGCTGTTATATTTTTAATAATTTGCAATCTGAATTCGTAAAAACAAGAAAAAACAATTTTTGTATTCTTTTAACAAATGTGTTCGTTATTTTTTGAGCAACAAGTCTGATAATTTGTAATCACACGTATTTTGGAGAAATAAACCATATTTCATCAAAAACAAAAATTTTGAAATTTTGATGTTACGTTGTTTTGCATTTTCGATGACGATATACTTTTTGGGATTTTTATCGCCTTTCCTACACAAATATCTTAAATTTTTACTTTATCATTTCATATGATGAAGTCACAATTACCGAAAATTTCGTTACGATATGTTAAAAGTCTAAGATTTTATTGCAGATAAAATATTTATAGTTCTTTCAAAAACCAAAATAGTTTCAAATAAATATCCTTGTCTAACTGACATAATTCTCAAAATGTAAAATAGATTGCAATTTCGATCGGACTTTAGTGACAGTCCTTTATAAACAAAATTAATAAAAATTGTGCATTTAACTAATACTTACACAATGGTGGCGTTATGGTCAATTCACTAAAACTGTTATTTGAATTATTGCTAATGATGCTGGTATTATTATTATTATTATTGAGAAATTTATTATCATTATTATTATAGAACAATTGTTGACCAAACGAATTTGAAGGTTCAAAACCAAATAAATCATTGGTCATTGCTTTGCCACCACTGCCAGTACTATTGCCATCTGTATTCGATTCTTCGGCACGTGGATCAAAATCACTATCCGAATCTGAATTCAATAACAATTCATCCATTTTTTGATTATTATTATTCATTGTTTTTGCCAGTAATTGAGTTGGCATTGAATTACGCGGTGGTACTGCAGGTAAAAATGATGTTGAAGATGCTGATGATGTTGTGGACATTTTCGAAGATGTATTACAGGAATTTGTATCGATTAACAAAGCCCTGTCATTGTTGTCGCTTACACCATTAGTACCATTGGTAAGTGAAGATGAATTAATTGTATTCGTTGTGTTATGCGTTAGAGATGTAGGCACCTCAACAATATCTTTAATGCCTTCTCGGAATAAATAGGTATCCATTTCATTTTTAGGAATCTTTAAAGCCAATTCACGCAGGCGATTTTTATATATAGTAATGATTTTTTCTAAGTCTGTGATTTGTTGTTGAGCTTTGCTCAATTCTGACTTTTCTGTGGTATTAATGTATTTTCTGTAATAAAAAATAAGACAAGCAAGCCAAATTATTTAAAAATACTCATTGAAAATTTATATAAAAAAAAAAAAAATAAATAAATAACTCACCTAAAAGCCAATTCAAAGGCTTGGCCAATAGTCAAAGTTATATCGGCGGCCAATTTATTAGAAATAAAAACAAAACATTCATGTGTTTCTTCCGTCGTAGACTTTGTAGAGCCATCTGGGCTACTGCCTCTACCATTGGACATATTTTCACTGTTTGTCTTAACAGTTTTGGCAATAAAACTGAAAAACTTCTTCACACCCTTTTCATCGGCACAATATGAAATATTATGCAAGGGGAATTGGTGTAGGATTTTTTGTGTTCTAGGCTCCTGCACAGCCACACCATCAACACTAATAGTGATTTCAACTTTTTTGCATTTTTCTTGAGTTCCCGTTTCGGCCTTTTTCATTTGCTGGGCAAATTGTAATTTACGTATGGTGTCCTTAACAACTTCAATACCCTTTGGCTGATCCACTGGTAAATTGCCAAAGAACTAAAATGATTGATAAAAAAAATATTTTAAAAGTTTAATTTAAATTTGCTGAATAATTTTAATACTTTACCTTGACTAGATAGACTACATGACCATTAATTAAGGCTTCCGGCGTATGCAACCAGTTACGTTTACCACCTTTGGTCTCTTCCTTGTTGGTGGTACCATTTTTATTTTCAGAATTCTCGCTTGAATCGGTTTTACTAGTACTATTCTGTTTGTTCCAAAACTTTAGCTGTGACATGGTGTTTGTTGTCTGTCTGTCCTGAATGCGACAATCAATACAACAAAATTACTTTTCAGTTTAGTTTTCAAAGAAATCTGTAAAGAAATTGTTTAAAAAAATTAACGATTATTAATTATGCACTTAAAAAAATAAAGTAATTAATGTTTTAATGAACTGCAACAATATTTATTGCACTCAATTAATTTTAATAGTATCTTTTTATAGTTAAACGTTCAAAAATCAAGTTTCCTTCCTAAGAATTGTAAGAAAAAATCATAAAAAGCTTAGTTTATTCACAATAAAAAAAATAAATAAATAAATAAAAAAAAAAAAAAACAATATACATACATTTGTATGTATGTATTTAATTATGTATTTTTTATTAAGTCACTCGTAAATGTCTACATTGGAACAACTTGTTTACTTATTTGGTAGTTAACTAGGAAAGTTATTTTTAGAATAACATCACAATTTTATACAAAAAACCCTAATGTAAGGAAAATACAAATTAAAGTCGTTTTCCAGTTTTCAACGAAATGATAGAATCTTTATTTATATCTTGCATACTTAATTGTATTTAAGTTGACCTCGTAACAGACACTTAAATTTAGAGTTGAATTAAGCCAGTCTCCCAATTAATTAAAAGATATTTTTTGACCATGACAGGTCACATATTCTGTACAAAACGGTTTTTCGAGTTTCTGCTTTTTCATATTCCATTCAAATTTGTAAATTCAAAATAATTATACGGAGCTACAAAATAAAAAATAAAATAATACACTTAGAATGTGTAGTTTGTAGGTATGATTGAGTTGATTATTATACCATTTTTAGAATTTTCAATATAATCCTAAAATTCGGACTTTCAACTTCGTCCTGACATTATCCTTTCTTGAGCTGGATTCATATGGAAAAAAGGTCTTTTTCGTTTTTTTGTATGATTTTATTAATATATCTGCCAAAGGAGCAATATGAAAGGCCTTTGGGACGCGCATTTAATGGCGTAAAAAAATAATTGGAACCAGATCCAAATTAGTCCGAAATTTTGCAAAAAAAAAAAAATAATAAAAAAAATAGATTTTTTTACATAAACATTCCAAAAAAATATGACAGAAATAATATAATATAATATAATTCTCTAGCAGATATCGAAACGGGGTTTTTCGTTTTTTTTTTTTATAAATTCGGACTTTTTTGAATTTAATTCGAAATATATTGTTATTCATATACAAATGTTTCTATGTGAGAAGGAATTACATGAAAATACCCATATTTTTGTAAATAGAATTTTTTTAATTTAGAATAAAAAATTATTCGATGAATTTTTAACGATTAATCGAATAATGAAATAATTTTTTAATACTAATTATTGTTAAATTATTATATTACAAAAATACTTTTTTGAAATTATAAAATATTTTGCTTAGTTGGACATCCCTATCAAACATGATTGAAAATTGCATATCAAACACCGAAAATGCAAAACAGCGTAACATCACAATTTTCAAATTTGTGTTTTTGATGAAATATGTTTTTTTCCAAAATACTTGTGATCACAAATTTTAGGACTTGTAGTTGAAAAAATAACGATTATGTTTACGAAGGCAATGACTTTCTTAAGTCAAAATAATGTAACATCACATTTGTTTTCTTTTGGCTTGAGAAAATTTAAATCTTGAATAGTTTTAATATACGGCATTTGAAAAAAAACTGTTTCAAATTTCTAAATTTTAGAAAAACCGGTTACTAGATTTTTTGCTGATAATTTTGGAAAGCAACATATTGTAGAGCACTTTAGTTAAATAGTTAAAAAAAAACAAATATTTAAAATTTACAAACAAATCATGATTTTCTGTTAACATTGGAACTTAAGGTAATGTAGACTATTCATCTAATGTGATTACTGCAATTTTATGATCAATTGGTAGAAACCATAGAACAAGTGAATCGTCTAACTGGAGAGATAAGGAAATGTTTCGAATTAAAGAAGTATTCTTCTATTTTCTTAGATGTCGCATAAGCATTCGACAAAGTTTGGCACAAGGGCCAAATCTATAAAATTAAATGTTTACTACCACCATGTACCAACAAATTGCTGAAGTCCTATCTATCTGATCGCATATTTAGGGTAAAATATAATGACTTTGTGACAGAATGAAATAAAAGCCGGTGTTCCGCAGGGAAGTGTCCTTGGACCTACCTTATATCTAATTTACACCTCTGATTTGCCTATATGTGATGAACTGACTATTTCAACGTTTGCTGATGACACTGCAATACTCAGTTCTCATGAAAACCCACAAATAGCATCTAGCCAACTAGATATTTATCACCGACGTGTTGGAGACATGGTTGAAAAACTGGCGTATTCGAGTAAATGAAGTGAAAAGTATCCATGTTACATTCACCCTGAGAAGAGGAAACTGTCCTCCAGTTACACTTAATGATATAAATATACCCCCAGTCAGATCATGTTACATACATTGGTATTCACTTAGATAGGCGACTAACTTGGCGTCGTCATATAGAAGCCAAGAGACTTCATATGAATTTAAAAGCTTCTAGTCTTCACTGGTTAATTAACAGTCATTCAAAACTAAGCCTTGACAATAAAGTCATCCTGTATAAAACCGTTTTAAAGCTAATTTGGACATACGGTATCCAACTATAGGGAACAGCCAGTAATACGAGTATCGATATTATACAGAGGGCCCAATCAAAGATTCTTAGGACCATGACGGGTGCACCATGGTACATAAGAATTGAGAATATCCATAGGAATTTAGAAGTACCATTTGTAAGAGATGAGTTTAGGAAGCTCAGTGAAAAATACATACTTAAACTACAGACTCAGTCCAACCCACTCGCAAGATTTCTTGCTGAAGTTCAGTCTGTTACAAGGCTTCGCAGAGCCGACTTTCCACCCCGTTAATAGTAGGACCATGGAATAACCAATCTCGATAGAAATCGAATAGTAAAAATTTAGTTTTTAAGATTTTAATATATATTGTGAGGTTTAAAATAAGACAGATTCAATATACAAATAAAACGAAAAGAAAAAAATTGGTAGAAACAAATATTAAACAAAGGTTTATATATCATATACCACCATATGTGGTTCTGATATTATGCATTTGTGCAAATTATTGTAACGCGCAGAAAAAATCTTCGGATCCCCAAATTAAACTGTTAAACTTGTTCTACACAAATTAATTTCCTTAGTCCGAAAAATTCACAGATCTTTTCTATACCTAAAAATAATGCAATATCTAATGAAAAATAAAGAATCTTTCATTCGTTTCTTTTTAATACACACTTCAGTAAATGAAATATGAAAGAAAATAAAGAAATATTACATTCAGTCGGACTGACCGACAACGAACGATTTACCAAAATTAAATATCATTCCCAACTCTAAGCTAAGCTAGTAATTATGATGTAATTATAAACTTTTGAAAATTTATTAATTTTTAAAGCAAAACTTCTAAATATAATAAAAAGCGAGTATTCGACGCAAAAAAAAAACAGTTTATTTGATATTCGAAAAGCTAACATTTAAAACAAAACCGAACGAAAATTAAAAAAAATAATAAATAAATAAAAAACCGTTTAAAACCGGTTCGATTTTCCTAGTAATAACACAAAAATCTTGTTTGTATGACAAATTGTCTGAAAAGTTTGAAAAAAATGATAATAGCTTTTCTAAACATTTAATCATTTCTAAGGATTTTGCGTTATTCTTAAATTCCAGAATATTTGCATTTATTTAATACCCAGCAAAAAAGGAACTGAAAAAAAGCTGAAAAAGTCATGAATTAAACATTGTGTGGTCATTGAAAGGAAGTACATAGTGGTGAAAAAGAGCTGCAGAAGTTCTTTTTTTAACACATGGTTGTCATTGGTAGGATGTTCTTCATTTATACTTCTTGTTCATTTCTTCTGAAGTACTTCCCTTAAAACATTTTTTAACAAAAAAAAAAATAATTTTTGGTCTTATTTAAAGATAATAAACATGCTTTAAAAAGTATAAAATTTTAATTTACTTAGAAATTATTAACCTTTTTCCCGCTAAAAATTTATTTATTTTCACTTTTTTGGTAGTAATTATTAAGAATTTCCAAAAAAGTTCGAAATATTCACTTTGTTCCTCTTTTGAAGTTGTGAAAATTTGTTTTTTTTTTTTTTTTTTTGGAAGCTTTTGATCGTTTTTTTGCTGGGTAAAGTTGAAAAATATAAAAAATACATTCAAAAATCAATTCCACTTTGAAAACTGAAAGTGGTTTCGTTCTGGAATCTTTCTTCATTTTACTTTGTCATTTCAGATTTGTAGTATTATCAATTTTATCGTATAATAATTTGTAACTTTACTTGTAAAGTTTTGTGTTCTGCACTTACGAAATTTTCTCGGTTAGGGTTAGATTTGGGTCCTAATTTTTTTAATATTCATTGAATTCTTTACAAAATTATAACAAAATAAATCGTTTTGATCGGTCTTTCCGCAAGCCCTATCCAAATTATAAGGCTTAATTAATTAAATATTTCCAAACATAGACCAGAGGTTTGAAATTTTAGTTCAAATTCAAAAAAGAGATACATTTGAGAATAAACGTTTGATAAATGATACTTGCCTAAAACTAAATTTATATTTACGAGAAATGATTTGAATTCTCAGTTTGATATTGAATGTTTTTCTCAAATCATTGCCAAACCTAAATGTTTGGCCGAATCTATTATACCCAACATCTTCAAATTGTTTTTGCGATAATAATTTAGGATTCCACTTTACATGGGATGTGGGCGAATCCCACCCATTTTTGGTTTCCGTCTAAGAATTTCCTGAAGATCCAGAATATGAAGTCTCAATAAACGTCCATTTGTTTGAATGGTGGGTGTAAAAAATTAAAAATAATGTAAGTGCATTTCAATAATATAATTTGTTTATATATGTATTTTAAATAGAAATATTTAATTATATGTATTTATGAGGAATATGTAGTAGCAATCCATATTTTGAATACATTTAAGAATTAACTATGAGAACGATTTTTTAATAAATATATTTCTCAATCGACAGTCTCCTGTTTGTTACGTAGACTAACGAATTGAGCCATTGCAGTACTATATGAATTTGTTAAATATTTACTAGTAATGAGTTATTCAGCTACACAAAATAATGAGAAAAATAATAACACATTACTAGGTAATGAGAGTGGTAACTAGTGGTCTAGTGAAAGTGGTAGTTTTACTATATGGTTCGACGTCCTAATTTGTTGCAGGAATAAAAAACATTGGAACTATTTTATGGGTATAGCATTTTTCAAAATGACAAAATAAAACTGCTTTGTTTAAACAAGAATCTATGATAATTAATGTGCAATTCTATTAACAATGACTAGTATATTTTCTAGAAGATTTTAGCGATTAATTAAATATAGTTTTTGTATACAGCTTATAAAAAAAAAAACGAAAAAAAAGAACAATAAATAACTAAGATTTGAAAAAAAAAAAAAAAATGATTAATTATACTGAAAAAGTTGTTTGATTATGTATTCGGTAATTTGAAAATGCTTAATACATACGAGTGCTACTTAATAACGTGATAATTCTGGCACGGTAACGTAAAGTCTATTGTCATCAAAACTGTCAACAAATAAAGTTGATGATGATGATGACCCTGTTTTATTATAATTATTTTTTTTACAAGTAAATTGTGCATAAATAAATTACATATTAGAAAAACTAACTGAATAAATAACTAATGAACAAAATCATCTAAGCTACTATTCAATTCATTTAATTTTATTTAATATTTATAATTTTGTTTACATATGTTATAAAAGAGATTAAATAAATTATTAAGGAAGCGTGATAAAACAAATTTTTTATTTTAATTTGTAATATAATGAAAATACTACAAAGCAGACTCGACTAAATGACGGTCTGTGTTATTTATTTATTATTTTTAATTTATTTTTTTATTTTATCTTTTTTTGTTTCTGTATATGCACAATTATTTTAATTTGTTAATTATGGTAGTAGTTAGCTACGTGCATAGATTTCATTATAAATTTAATTAAAACAATTTATTCCCAGTCTGCGACTTGATGAAACTTTCCCACAAACTTATGTAATTACAATTACAAAAGTATCCAGTAAAAACAACATTGAACTGTCGTAATTTTAAATATTATTAATTTCCTTTCTGCGACCTCACGAATAAGACAAAAAGTCAGGCGTTATAATAAGACTAAATTAATATGAGTTTTAAATTAAAATGGATACTTGAAGACATGTCAGTAGATAGTAAGTATGTAAAATCTTAATTGTTTTAATTGTAATTTGTTTTAATCAAAATTATTTCCTAAAATTTTTACCAGTTAATTTTTAAAATATCAATATGGGTATCTGGTGAAATAACAAAAGCCCAATATTTAGGATTAAAAATTCCATTTAAGGAGTGCGTTCGAAAAAATCTTAACATATATAATATTAAATAACTTGAAAACGGTTGATCTTAGAGTTTTCATTCTTTTTTTTTATTTAATTGATTATTTATTACAAATTACTACTTATGAACTTGTGGACCATTTTTGGTAACCCTTCCGTTAGAGATTTGATAGTTACTTCAGTCACTTTTTTGGAACAGTGTGCACATATTCTTTTAAAATCTTCGGTACTTCGGGACACCTTTTTTGTGCTCTTCAATTAATTTTTCACAAAAGATCAATATCTCTCCACTGGTCTAAGCTATGGACAATTTGGAAAATTTACCTCTCTTGGTACAAAAACTATGTTATTGTTTTGGTACCACTCCAGAGCTTTCTTACCGTAGTTACATGATACCGAATCGGGCCAAAAATGTGTGTACACGTTGTGCTCTTTTATGAAAAGAAGAAGTATTTTTTGCAAATATTCCTTGATGTATATTTTGGTATTTATAGATCTGAATGTATCAAATGACTTTCCTGTTTTGCCGCAACTGCAAAAAGCTTGTTATACCAGGAATTTCGTAAGAAATTTTTTCTGCTTTTGGGTCTTAAACTTATCTTTAACATTGCCTCGAGCATTAGCAATATAAAAATTTTAACATAGAAGCTGAGAAAATTCTGCCAGCACCTACGTTTCTTCGTCAATTATACAGCTTGAGTATTTTTGTATGAAATTTGGTTTTAATTTCCGTGTCCTATTCTTGGCTGCTAAATTTTTGACAGCATTTTTGTTTGGAACTTTTTGGACTTTATATGTTATCAACTCTGCATTAGCTTTAAATTTTCGCACTAAAGAGTCAAAGTACTGAGCTAACTGGGCTGCTTTTCTACCAGATGTGTTTGGAGTTCCTTTCAATATTCTTTCAATTTTGTGGCCTTCCCAATATCACGTGGACCTTTTTTTTCTTTCCAAACTGGGTTTCCTATCAATGGTCAAATTCTCCTGATATTTCTTAATAACATTAGAAATAGTTTGACGGCAGAAATTTAATTCGGTGGCCAATTATTTGTAGAACCTATTTGGATCTTTTTTTTAATAATTTGTAGCACGTACATCTTTTTTGTCACTCATTTTGATGAAAACCACGACAAATCAACATGGTTGTTACTAAAAATAATAACTGACGTATATTTCTATGATAACTAGATCAAAAAAAAAAAATTAATATTGATTCCGAAAAAAGTTATGAGGTAAAACGCGTGTTAAGCACTCCTTAAACTAATTTATCTTTATAATTTCATTCTCTGGACATAAATTATTTTTAATAGTAAATGCTATTTAATGAAAAAAATATTGTTTTGTTTTAATAAATAAATAAACTTGAGGGTCCATAAAAGATACTAATACTAATCCGAATGTTACTTTTTTTATAAAAAATATTTCCCATCGACTTTTTTTTTAACTATTTTGATATTTATTAAGATTTATTATTTATCTACCTCCTAATATCCAATTTTATCATTCTCTACTTTTAAATTTTTTATTCAACCACTAAATTAAACCAAATCTATATTTTCATTAAAATTCATAAAGAAACCGTAAATATTTTTTTGTATTCATTGCACTTATAAAAAACAACAATAATAATAAACACACTTTTCAAAATTGATCTTAAAACTAACTAAATTAAGAAATCGTGAAAGGAAATACAAAAAATATGTACATAAAAATTAAAAAAAAAAAATAATAATCTTAACGCACTAGAATTTGAGAGCTAAATACCAAGATAAATTCAATTTCCGGTTAATTTAAACAAAACTGATTACACTTAAAAAAAAAAGATAAATCTTTTTTGTTTAGCAAGTGTTAAGAGCATTTATAAATATTTGAGAGGAAGTTATAAAAAATATTTAAAAACAATTTATCATAAAGAAAAAGAATAATAATAATTAAAAACAAATTACGAATTTAAGTTTAAATTTTATAATATTTAAAGAGAATGATATCTTGGGATATTTCCACTTTAGTCTTTAATCCCTACAAAAGTAGTAGATATCATTACCTAATCATTTTGACATTCAGTTTCAAATATTACTGACTCTAATTCATAGCCCAAACACAAGCAAGCGGAATTGGATGTTGTTTTCCGCTCTAAGAGAGAAATGCAAATTAAATGAAGACGGAATCCAGCAGCGGATTTCATATATATTTTGTTTTTGTTTCTTTATATTTTTTATGTTTGGCAACAACAAAACTATATATATAAAAAAATATTTATCATTCTCTCTTAAATTCTATACATAAAAAATAAAAGGCAATTCTATCTATCTCTTTCTTTCTTATATAAATTTAATGTAAACTTATGTGATTCATTTTGCAACAACGGCAACACTGACAGAGAGGGAGAGTGAGAAAATGAGAGCTTTTGAGAATCCGTTGAGAAATTAAAATAGATTTTAATTTCCAGCGGATTCCGCTGTGTTGTTTTAGTTGTCAAATCTTCATATAAAAAAAAAAAAAAAAAAAAAAATAAATAATTCGCTAGGTTGTGTTTGGGCTCTAAAATAAATTTTAATTTTCAGCGGATTCCGCTGTGTTGTTTTATAGTGGAAGGCCAATGTACGCGGCACGCGGAACACGCGGCCATCAGCTGATCATGTTTTCACGCTGAATGATCAGCTGTTCATTCAAATTTGACGCGTTGCCGCGTGTAACAGCATTGCCAGATTAAATTTATGACAGTGTTCTCAAATTTTCCTTTGTCACTTTTTTGTAAACAATTGATTAATTTTTAAGCTGGTAATAATGCTAATCCGCTTGGTTGTGTTTGGGCTCTCAGAGTTAGTCGAAAGAATTAATTCTGTTGTGAGTATTCAGAATTAAAGTACAAAATTTTGATATAGTCTTGAATACAAAATTATGTTATGTTACAAAGAATACTAAGAATTGAAGGCTTGTCAAAAAAACCTAACTATGTTGTCAAAAAAACCTAACTTTAAGATTGTGTTAGTCAAATTTTATTTATATGTATTAGTGCTGAAACCACTTTCACCACACATCATAAACACACATAGTTGCACAAAATAGTATTAAAAAATTATTAAATATAATTCATCACAATTATATTCGCAGATTTTCATCTTTTGATGCGGATTACATCCACTAATAGTAATATAATTACATTTTTTTTGGCTTTTTGTTGATGAATATGAAAATAATTTAAAATTATTTTAAATTCTGTTTTATTTTTAAGCAGCATCTTTGTTCGTTCAATTTAAATTTCAACATACAAAAAATTAATGTCAAAAATAAAATAAAAAAATATTTTTTCAGTTTGTGGAAAATATTCGTATAACGGGAGTCAAAATACAATAAATGTGCGTGAAAAAATATTAAAAATATCGTGTGCTAGTGGAAAAATGTGTCGCGTGTGTAATTTTCCTTAAATTTAAAGGAACAAATTTGAACAAATTTGTTGAATTCACACAGAACTTGTATGTGAGGAGAGAGAAATGTTGTTGTTGTTGTACGAAATTGAACCATTTTCCATTCTTAGTATTCTTTGTTATGTTATTTAATATTCAGTGTTCCAAAAAAATTATTGTTGAACGAAAATACAACATTTTTGAAGAAAACATTTCTAAAATCCTCAAACAAATTGTTACTCTCCACAGAAACATTGGCGTCTCAATACTGAGCTACACATTATCGGTGACTGTAGTAGGTGGCCATTATCGTTTTTCGTTTCTCAACATTATATTGTGCACAAAAACTTGTTTAAAATCACCGTCGTCGATTTGACGAAGTGTAGCCTCTTCATGATAAAAATAAGTGTAGCCTTTTACGGTTAAAGGAAATAAATCGTTCAATTTAATTTAATTTTTTGTGTTAAGTATTCAAAATTCCATAGAGTAGTTTAATTTAATTTTATTCCAAATTATGGTAACATTTTAGTATTGTACTAAATATGTATATTTAATTGAAGAGTTATAGAACAAGTTCATTAGTCACCATTTATGTAAATTTCTCGGGTAATCTGTTGGAAATAGTTTTATTTAAATTTAGGATAATTTTTTCGTTCATTTTATCCTTTAAGAAAATAAAGTGTTTATCTTAAATTCGTATATCACAGAAGGATTCGAAATAAATAGGCAAATCTCACAACAAGGATCATAAGAAAATAAAAATTTTCAATTTCAGTTCTAAGAAGAACGATCAATGAATGCATTTTTATGTCCTCTATTTGTGTCTATCAAAAGTTTAGGTACACGTGAACATGAAATTCTAAATGTCTAGAACATTTTATAAAAAAAAATAATAATAATAATAAAAATATTGAGTTATGTCTTGAAATGGGTATCAAAAAATTCTTAATTTTGAACCAGTTATAAAAAATATTTAAAAATGTTTCGCCAAAAATTTGATCAATTAACCGTCATTTTAGTACATCATGATAAATAAAAAGCTCGATATTCTTTCTTGCATTGAAGTAAGTATTGCTGATAATACATAATTTTAAAAAATTTGTTCATCAAAATTTTAATTTAATCTAGTTCTAGAGATAAGCTTTTGTATAGTTATATAATAAGGTTCCAACATATCCCGATAACAAATTTTCTGACGGTTTTATAAAATAAAAAATCCAACTAAAATTACCTTCAGTTTATAACTATCATCTTTTAATCAGCTTTATTGTTTAGGAGATACATAAGGAGTGCGATCGAAAAAATCTTAACACACGTTTTGCCCCATAACTTTTTTCGGAATCAATATTAAACTTTTTTTTTATCTAGTTATCATGGAAAAATACGTCAGTTATTATTTTTAATAATAACCATGTTGATTTGTCGTGATTTTCATCAAAATGAGTGACAAAAAAAGACGTACGTGCTACAAATTAATACAAAATTTAAAAAAAAAAAAAATCCAAATAGGTCCTACAAATAATTGGCCAAAGTATTAAATTTTTGCTGTCAAACTGTTTCTAATGTTATTAAACATTATCAGGAGAATTTGACCATTAATAGGAAACCTGGTTTGAATAGAAAAAAAGGTCCACATGATATTGGGAAGGCCAGAAAATTGAAAGCATATTGAAAGGAACTCCAAACACATCTGGTAGAAAATCAGCCCAGTTAGCTCAGTGCTTTGACTATTTGGTGCGAAAATTAAAAACTAATGTATAGTTGATAATATATGCTGGCAGAATTTTCGCAGCTTCTGTGTAAAAACTTTTATATTGTTAATGCTCGAGGAAGTATTAAAGATAAGTTTAGGATCCAAAAGCAGAAAAAATTTCTTACGAAATTCCTGGTACAAGCTTTTTGCAGTTGCGGCAAAACAGGAAAGTCATTTGATACATTCAGATCTATAAATACCAAAATATACATCAAGGAATATTTGCAAAAAAGACCTCTTCCTTTCATGAGAGAGCACAACGTGTCCACACATTTTTGGGCCGATTTGGTATCATGTCACTACGGTAAGAAAGCTCTGGAGTGGTACCAAATCAATAACATAGTTTTAGTACCAAGAGAGGTAAATTTTCAAAATTGTCCATAGCTTAGACCAGTGGAGAGATATTGAGCTCTTGTGAAAAGTGAATTGAAGAGCACAAAAAATAGCGAAGATTTTAAAAGAAGATGTGCGCACCGTTCCAAAAAGTGACTGAAGCAACTATCAAATCTCTAACGGAAGGATTACCAAAAATGGTCCACAAGTTCATAAGTAGTGGTTAGAACTATAAAAGTTATATTTTTCTGTGATCTGTAATAAATTATCAATTAAATAAAAAAATAATGAAAACTAAGATCAACCGTTTCCAAGTTATTGAATATTATATATGTTAACATTTTTTCGAACGCACTATTTATTAAAAAATTTTGTAAACAAAAATATAATTTTTTAAAAAATTTAAAAATTTTTGACTCATCATTGATCTGACCAGATTAATTAATTAATGACAAATTAAGTCTAAAACATTTAGCCAGTATAAAACAATTTCCACATTATTCTTAAGACCAAATTAGTCCACAAATTTTCATCGTATCGTAATCAGATGATTCAAATTATCTTATGGAAGATGTACATATTTTTTGCCTTAGTTGCAAACATACATCGAGTCGTGTATAATTTTATTAAAATTTGTTTTCTAAATAAATCGTAAGAGTTGACTAATTCGGTCTATAAGTTTCAAAATTCTTATATTAAAGCCTTAGTTAGTAGATTCGTAAGTATTTTTTCGTAAATACAAAAAGTCTTCACATTACAAATCTAATAACTGATCATTAAGAGTCTTATAAATTTCAATGCAAATATATTATTTTAGTGTTAGAAAAGTACTAAATACTTAAAATATCCTAATATTTAAAAAAACGTATGTACATTAGGAGTATAACTTTTTGCTATTTTTGGGAATATCAATAGGGTATAGCGTTGTATAAAAAAATAGTAAGACAAATTTAACAAAAGCTGAGAAAAATTCTGACCAATATGACTTAACCTTTTAATTTTTAGTGGTTATTAAGGAATTAATTAAGAACCATTTGGTACTGAGCCGAATTTTTAGTATAGTGCAAATTTTCATAACCAATATGAAAAATATACTTACTATAATTTAATAAAAAAATCCCAAATAGTTTTGAAATTGCTTTCGGTCGGAAGTTTTTTTCACCGAAATAACTTTTGAAAAAGGTTTTTAGTAACAATTTAACATGCGCTATGACGTAGTACCCTGTGTTTAAAAAAAATTATATCCCTAATGTAGATATGTAGTAATATTTTTTTGTAAAGCGCATATGTATAGAAATTCTTAATCTTAATCATAATATTCTACTGCTACGAGTTTCTTTCCATTTTAAGACTTTGTTTCAAAAAAAAAAAAAAAAAAAAAAAAAAAAAAAATACTAAAGCTCAAAAGACACACCCGCTTACCTGTCTTCTAAGATAATAATAACCCTTACAGTATAAAAACACCAGGTCTTAAGTGTCAAAATCCACAAATTGTTCAAGCTTAGCATTTAAGATCGGTTTTTTTCCATATTCATTTATTTGACACGCTCATTCTATCAAGATTTTTAGCAATAAATTTTAAAGTCATTGTATGGTTTTTTTCTTTCGGCACTTAAAAAAATACCCAAATAAATAATAAAGTTTGCAAAACAATCCCTAAATCAAGATAAAAACCAATAAAATCCAATCCAACGTAAAGGTAAAACAAACCGCAAGTAAAACTAAATAACAATAAATTACAAATATTAACTTAAATGTTATTGCAAAATGCTCCAAGTATAAGCGAAAGTAAAAACAAATTAAATTAAACAAAACAATAATACAACAACAACAAAATAAAAGACATTCATAACCAAAAATATAAAAAAAGTAAAAAAATAACAATAGTAAAATTATTATGTACTCGTACCCCCTAGTACATACTAGTGTGTGTACTTTAATCATTTAATAGAGTACACAAACATTGCTACATACATACATACATTTTCAGACAGACATTGTAGCATACTTGTACTTAATCGTAATGTATGTTATAATATATATGTATTTACACATACATATGTATGTATTCATGTATTCATATATAAGTATATAATATTGTTTAAACATTTCTGGCGAAACACCCTGTATATGGAGATATTTACACATAGATGAATGATGTATGAAATGCGCGTAATAGCGTTCCATTTCAGTCCAACTACACAACATTCAGTGCTATTAAAGAATCGATTCAACCGCAATGCAAGGGAAAACAACCACAACAATTACAGTTGGCTGTGTGTAAATAATAATCACTTAAAATTAAATTATAGTTAATTTACAAATGAAACTATGCTATTAAATATTTTTTTAAAGCTTACTTCAAAAATGGTTTTATTCACTTTTTATGAGTAAAGTAAAGAGTGAATTAGTTTATGTGACGTTTCCTTCCGCGAAGGAAACAGCTGATCGTTTAAATTGCTTGTATTGTAATGCTAACAATTATTGAAACTTGACGTTGATGTAATATTATGTCTGATTCTGTTGAAAACAGAATTTTCTTGCGTTGTTCCGTGATAGTTGTTTGCAGTGTTGCCAAACAATCACTTTTTTCTTAAAATTAAATAAATATTTAACGAAATAAGAAGGAAAAGCCACTAAATAAACAAAGAAATAAATTAACAAAAATAATTAAATACACAAACAATTAAATAGATAAATGTTTGGCATGTTTAATTTCAATCAGAGTTGCATTTTAGGTTTTTTCTAGTAAATAATTTATGGTAACTCTGTGTTTTTTCTAGCAAATGCCAAAAACATATGTCACGTTATTAATTTTGGATAATTGCACAAAATTCTTCCCGTAAATAAACGGGACATCAACATCACATAAACAACCAACTAACCCGGCCTTAAGAGTTACCTTACGTAAACGTAACGTAAGAATGCACAGTTGGACAGGTCAATTTAAACAGACGTAAAATTAATGTCAAAATTTAGAAATTGGCCAAATGAAAAAAAAAAAAAAACATTTTTGTTTTCATACTATTTTACCAAACACTTTTATTTAATTTTTAAAAATATGGAACCTTCTTATAAGGCGATTTCATATGAAACAAAAGTCAAAAATATAATTTTTATCCAAAAATTCAAATCCTAGATCTAAGTAGATCCACGAGATATTTTCATACTAATAATACCGGTGGATTTCCTGAATTGTTTTCTATCTAGCTTAGGTTAGGTTATTTTTTAGTTAGCTTTTCAACTTAAAAAGGTCCTTCAAACATAACTCATTTATAACTTCGAGTCTATATTAGAGAATTTTTTATTAAGACATGCGTCAAATTTTTGTTTGAATTGCATATAATTTTTTATCTCTATCAATTATAGGGGAAAACGTATGTCATAATAAACCGTTCAAAAAGTACCAACAACAATCAAGATGGCGCCTTTTACCAAGCATTATCAAGACAACGTTGTCAGAGTTCGAGCGTTGACAATTTTCTTTTAACACTGCAATAATACTGACAAATTCAGTCTACATTAGACAAATCTTTATCTTGATAAAATTTTGACGTTTGTCTTAATAAAAACTTGTAGACTCGAAGTAATAAACCATGTAAAAAGTACCAAAAACAATCAAGATGACATCTTCTACCAAGCAACGTCAAGACAAAATTGTCAGAACTCGAGCGCTGACAATTTTGTTTTAACGCTGCAATAATACTTACAAATTCAGTCTACATTAGACAATTTTTTATCACGATAAAAATTTTACGTTTGTCTTGATAAAAATATGTCTAATATAGACTCGGCGTAAGATACGTGAAACAATTTTTTTTTTTTTTTATAAAAATACGAAAATAGATTGTTAATTTTTTTTTTTTTTTTTTTGAGCTATAATAATTAAAAATGGCGTAGCTTCTAGACTAACAGAATACCAGGGTGTTCATTTCAAAGAAGCCTCCTCCGCAAAACTTCCATTCGATCTACACCTTCGTGCAGAAAGCTAGAAATCCGAATTCAGTTTCCCGAGTTTAATGGTCTCCACCAATATCAATGTTGAGTTTTTTAAATGGTACTCCACCAGATAACAAAAACTGGAAAAAATCTATTATTTTTCAAAGTTCAAATTCAAATGCATATAACTTTTGATGTTTTTACAGTACTCGTATAAATGAATGAAGTTTAAAAAACATTTTTTGTTAAAAGGTTATAGATTACGAATCTTATTATTTGAAAATTAAAAATTTTAGAGAAAGAAATGTTTTACAAAAAATTACTACTTCCGAACACGATACATCAAAGAAAGGACAATGTCATCTATCAATCTATTAATTAAAATCTATCAATTAAATTAAAAATAATCTATCAATTAAAATCCGACTAGATTGGCAACGAAAAGTGAATCGGAAACAAGGTAAATAAGGATAAAAATCAGTTAAAAAATTTTACACCCACGGTTGACATAGTGTCAAAAAAATTGTAAACATTTATTATATGTTTTATGAAATTTACAAAAGTTTAAAAATGGTGTGAAAAGAGTGTCTAAAAAATTTTTTTAAACAGAAATAACAGGCATATTTATATTCTTTGGAGTCTAGTTTTTTAAAAGTACAACATTTTTGAGATACTTAAATATTTACATTTGAAAATGAAAATTTTCGTTTACATGCTTTATAAATAGGTTAAACGAAGCTTAAGCCATCAATGAATTTGTTCAACAATTAATTACACTGGTCGACAAAAAAATTTTTTTCATGCTCCTTCAAAAAAAAAAAAAATATATGTGGACTAAATGAAATTCCGCATGCTAAATTCAAATCTGCTTTCAGTTTTTTTTCATCAGGTCGAGATTTTTTTTTATGGGCGTGTCTAATATTGCGTCCTAATTTCACTATAACTCGAGAACGGTATGCACGATTTATATAAGTAATACACCAAAATATGTCGAATAAAATTGTTCAACAGATATTTCGAAATAAGTGTCCGAAAAAAGTTTTTTCATGCTAAATTCAAGATTTCTTTTTTTTTTACTACAAAATTTTTTTAAAAGTGAAAACATCAAACATCTTTATCTCAAAGCTGGCAAAACTTCTAGTAAATAAAGCCACGTATCATAAAAATTTATGCACAAATCTTGATTGTATTCACAGTTAAGGTACCCATGCATACCTACAGTTAAGTGGAAATACACTAGTCGGCAAAAAAAATGGTGGATTAGATGGAATTTAATGTGCTAAATAAGAATCAGCTTTTACTTTTTTTCTATCACGTATCACACAGTCACACTTGTATAACTCGGGAACAGATTGTCCTATTAAAATAAATTAAACTCTAGTATATTTTGAGTTTAATTATCTTTGAGCTGAATTTACATAACTTTTTGCCCAATTAATATTTCCGTAGTTATTAGCGAAAAAATTAAAACAACTTTTTTGGAAAAATGGTGAAAATTTTGATCCATAACTCTGAAATTCTTGA
This sequence comes from Protophormia terraenovae, assembly GCA_951394005.1. Lineage (NCBI taxonomy): Eukaryota > Metazoa > Arthropoda > Insecta > Diptera > Calliphoridae > Protophormia > Protophormia terraenovae. The sequence goes on along the minus strand of OX596077.1, from coordinate 60,012,069 downwards.
GCGAATAAAAAATATTGTTCACATACCTTAAAGACAATTTTTGTATGCATCTTTTGGTGCATCATTAATCAAAATCGTGTAAACGGTTCTTGAGTTATAGTCTAAATTTGACGCACCATTCTCGAATTTTACAGTGTGACCGCTGAATATTAGTCATGCACCTAAAAAAAATCAGTACGTGATAGAAAAAAAGTGAATGCAGTCAGTCCACCTATTTTTGTTTAAAAAAAATTAAAAAAAAAAATAATTGTTTTTGCCCACCACTGTATTTCTTCTCAATTGTATATATACATGGGAATTTTTACTTAACTGTGAATAAAATCAAGATTTGTAGATCAATTTTGAAAACACATGCCTTATTTTATTCACAGCATTACCAGCTTTAAGATAAAGATGATAAACTGAAACATTTTTTAGTAACAAAAAAATCCAAAATTTTGCATGAAAGTTTTTTTTTTTCGGACACTTATTTCAAAATAACTCCGAAACTATTGAGCACATAAAAAATTAAGTTTATGTGGTTTGAAGATATTTTTAGTTCGCATCTTTTGGTGTATCATATATGTCAATCGTACCCACTGTTCTTGAGTTATGAGGAAAAATACTAGAACTATGGGCGAAATATTAGACATGCCCATAAAAAAATCCAGACCTGATGGAAAAAAACTGATAGCAGATTCGTGTTTAGCACAAAATCAAAATACACCAAGTCTAACTATTCGTCTTTGGTGGAGGATTTTTTTGTCGACCAGTGTTATCTGATATATAACCTAGGTTTAACTCATCGACATTAACCAGCTAAAATTAAATTCGTACTTTCTTAATATGCAAAGCTGAACTAATAAACAAATTGTAAGATAAATAAATTAATTGCAATAATTTTAACTACATATTTTTTATTTTTGTTTATAAGTTTTAAAAGATTTCCGTTCATTTAACAATTCAAAATTTATAAAACTAGCACTAAAAAACGACATCGTTAGTTAATTATCAGTTAAATTTGTTTGTGGATTAACTTAATAACTCGTTTAACTAAATTTAACTAACAAGCAAAAAACTAGCTTTAAAAACTTAAAATAACTGGCTCTTTTTTTAGTTTTTATGCGGCAAAATTGTCATAATACAGTCGAACACGGTTATTACGAACTCGAAGGGACCGACTTATATAGTATTCCATAATATCAATATAATTCGAAAAAAAATTTTTTTTTAAAAAATACGCAATACTAATATTTGGTATTAAAGCGTTTTTTTTTTTTATATTAATGATTAATATATCAGGAATAATATTTTTTTGCATTTATCATTCGTTTCACAAATGGCAAATTGAGATTAATTATACTTTTTATACTAATTTAATGTTTTTTTTTATTACCGATGTTTTAAATTGGCATGTTTTGAGATATTTACTTTTTGAGGAATAGCGATTTTCTAATAATTTTAGTTTTATTATTAGCTATTTTCGATAATTGTATGTTAAAAAGGTTAACAACTTTAAATATAAAATTCATCTTATTTGCCGATAATTTCAATTGAAATGAAAAGTATTTCCATTTATCCAATAATTTAAATGAAAATAAACAAAAGTTATTTCTGTTAGTTTTTATACCCACCATCAAAAAGATGGGGGGTATATTGATTTTGTCATTCCGTATGTAACATGTCGAAGGAATCATCTAAGACCCCACAAAGTATATATTTTCTGGGTCCTGGTTAGATTCTGAGTCGATCTAGCTATGAAAGCAGGATAGGGCTCGAACGGGACAACTTAGGGGGACGAAATTTGGCTCAAATATTTTTCTTATATAAGGTTTGTTTGGGATTGAAAATGGACAAAATCGGTTAATAAACAAAAAAGTTATGGGCTAAAAACTAGAAACACAGGGTGTCCGTTTTATACTTTTTTTTGTTGATATTTCTTCAATAAAAGCAGCGAAATTTTGTATGTACAGTTCGGGGGTCGATATAAACTCGGAAACCAAAAATGGGCGTGGTCCGCCCACTTTACCGCCCCCTCTCATATAACGTAAAATTTGAAAAAGTTGATGGTGGGTATATAGATTCGGCCGGGCCGAATATAACATTCGGGCTTGTTAAATTTTTTGAAACATTTTTAAATGTGTAATTTTATTTACCTAAAACAAGTATATGTGGCAGTTCGTTATAAACGTAGTTTTTTGTATGAAAAATTCTTCTTGGGACCATAAAAATGTGTTCGTTATAAAAAAAAACTTCGCTATAACCGTGTTCGTTATAAACGTAGTTATTTGTATGGAAAGTGTTGGTAAAATCAATGGGACCGAAGAAAAGTGTTCGCTATAGCCATAATTCGTTATAACCGTGTTCGACTGTACACACAAAAAGATATTGTACATGTATGCAAAAAACAATTTATATGTGGTATGTACTATATATCATTTGACCTTGAATATGTCAAGTATTTATCCCATTATTAAGAATCTTAAAATTTGAAATAGTTATTTTTAACTTAAAATACATACAATAAATAGTTAACCATTTAATTGTTTGGCACACTTTTTTTTAATTATATTAATTAAATCATAGTGTTCAAGGTAAATACGGCGGAATAAAAACTGTATTAATATTCCATTTATAAAAACGACAAGAAATAAATTTATTATTATAAAATGAAAAAAAAAAAAAAAAAAAATATATGAATTAACCCTAGAATACTAACATTATTTTGACTACTTTTTTATTTACCTCTATTCTTAGCATATGAACGACTGAAAATACTTTATTTTTGCATTTATATATAAAAAACCATCTGATGAAAAGTTCTCTGAAATTTGGTCGCATAAAATCTTCGGATGTCTAAGTTATAAGGTTTTAAAAAACGTTGGTATACGTAAAATTTACGTACATTAGTATTGCAGGGTTAATAATTATATATACATAGTTCTGTATAAATCAATTTATACACACACATATTGTGTAGAGTACCCTCTTGTTAAATGTACGGAAGTCATTGTCGGCCGACACATCTTGTCCGTTCACTTGTCTGTTCCTATGACTATTACTTGTAGCTACAAGAAAAACTACAAAATACAATTATTAATTTTTTATTCTTTGTAAAATATGTATTTAATCTTTTTTTTTACTTATTTTTTTAATATTCAAATTGTGTCTTGAATGTTACAGATTTAAAAAAACAGACAAATATGTATATTTAAGAAAGAGTTTGAGAAAATTTTATAAAAAAAAAAAACAAATCACGATTAAAAATAATTAGAGAAAAAGGCTAACGATAATAATCGCACAATTAATAGGGAAAAATTTCTTTTTTTACACATGAATAAATTTAAATTTATCATTAAATTTATAAAATTTTACTAAGCAAATTATTTTTTGTTTGTTTAAAAAATATCGTACAATATCTATTAAGCAAAATTTGTTTTGTTTAATATTATATACTACTTAATAGTATTCTTAGAAATTTTAATATTTACTTGGAAATGTCTGTTTATTTAAATTTATTTATGTACTCAATTGAAATATTAAGTTTATTTTAAAATTCTACGTAAATATATTTTTTTAAGTCATAATTAAAGTCTAAATAAAAGTTTTAGCGAGGGAGTTCAGATATATTTGGATAATTAAAAAATCTTATTTAAATGGGAAACAAAGCAACTACAAAGAGTTAAATATGGTTACAGATTGCTAAGACGTATTTTTCTCGTATACATATGACTTTTTAGCCGTATACATATGTTTATATTTAAGTCAAATTACAAAATCAAATTTTTTAATCAAAAAGTAATAAAATTTTTCAATTAATTATAAATTTTTCTTTAAAACTATGCTATTAATTTTAACGATTTGCTTTTAAAAAATTAAACAAAAACCATGGTGAATTTATCTATAAGGTAGTGTTAAAAAAACAGCTGATAACACTGGTCGACAAAAAAAAGTTTTCTTTCATGATTAATTCAAGATTTCTTTTTTACTAAAACTTCTTTTTAAAAGTGAAAACATCAAAAATGTTTCAGTTTATCATCTTTATCTCAAAGCTGGTAAAACTACGAGTAAATAAAGCTACGTGTCATAAAAATTGATGCACAAATCTTGATTACATTCACAGTTAAGTTAGGATACCTATGCACACCTACAGTTAAGTGGATTTACACTAGTGGACAAAAAAAAAAAAAAAAAATTTTTCGCCTTAAATAAAAAAAATAGGTGGAATAGATGGAATGTGCTAAATAAGAATCAGCTTTTAGTTTTTTTCTATCACGTTTCGATTTTTTTTATGGGCATGACTACTATGACACCACCTTTAGACAGTCACACTCGTATAACTCGGGAACGGATTGTCCTATTAAGATAAATTAAACTCTAATATATAGCGACTTAAGTTGTCTTTGAGCTGAATTTACATAATTTTTTGTTCAGTTAATATTTCCGTAGTTATTCGGTAATTAGTAGCAAAAAAATTTAAAAATAAATTTGAAAAATCGTGAAAATTTTGATCCATAACTCTGAAATTCTTTAATTAATAAAAAATTATGTTGACAAACTTAGAAGACAATTTTCGTGTGCATCTTTTGGTGTATCATTTATCAAAATCTTGTAAACGGTTCTTGAGTTATAGTCCAAATTGTACAAACCATACTCGAGTTTAAAGTGTGACCGCTGAATAAGGTGATGACATTAGTCATGCCCATAAAAAAAATCAGCACGTGATAGAAAAAAAGTGAATGCAGATCCATCTAGTCCACATATTTTTGTTTCAAGAAAAAATAAAAAAATAAAAAAATTTGTTTGTCCACCACTGTATTTCTACTCAATTGTATGTACATGGGTATTTTTACTTAACTGTGAATAAAATCAAGATTTGAGCCTCAATTTGAAGACACATACCCTATTTTATTCGTAGCATTATCAGCTTTAAGATAAAGATGATAAACTGAAACATTTTTGATGCTTTCACTTTTAAAAAGAAATTTTGGTAACAAAAAAATCTAAAATTTTGTATAAAAAAGTTTTTTTTTCGGACATTTATTTCAAAATATCTCCGAAACTATTGAGCACATAAAAAAATTAAGTTTGGGGTATTTGAAGATAATTTTAGTCAATCGTACACACTATTCTTGAGTTATGATGAAATATACTAATGGGCGAAATATTAGACACGCCTATAAAAAAAATCCAGACCTGATGGAAAAAAAACTGATAGCAGATTTGTGTTTAGCATATCAAAATGCGTCAAGTTCAACTATTCGCACAAATAGTATGCGTAACTAATATCAATCTTTAGCTGTAAGCGTCGGAAAATTATAATTTCTAGACAATTGTGCTCTGAGATAAGTATAATACTTTTCAATATCTTTAAAGAACATAGTTTAAAGTACATTAATATATATATTTTTTTTTCATTTAAAAATATTGACCAGTTCTCAGATTATACCCTTTGAAAAACGTTGTTTATTTGTTTTATAAGATATATTTTTTGAATTCATTTTAAAATATTTCCTAAACTGCGTAATGTAGAAATAAAAAATATTTTTTTGAAAAAGACTTATTATGTTTTAAACTACATAAAATCAATTTAAGAAAAATTTAATGAAAATTGTGGCCGTAAGATTTTCTTGAATGTTTGTATCTTTAAAGATACTAGGGGCATTTAAGGGTTAAAATAGGTTTACGAAGAATTTTTAAATTTTGAAAATGTTTAATAACTTTTTCAATTATTTTAAAGATTGACATCTCGTTATATCTACATAAATATGATTAGTCTTAAGGAAAAAGCCAAAATTTTTAAAAAGAAAAGGAAAATAAATATACAAATTAGAGTATATACATTTTAAAGGTTCAAAACACATCAGAGTTTCCAAAGCTGCATTTTGTTTGTAGATTCATGCTTTGGGATCGATAATCCGGATTGGGGTCTGCAATCAATTATCTGGACTTTAGAGTTTATACTGTATTAATATTTATTATTTTTTACACATAAGAATTTTTGTAAAAGTTCTTAAAAAAAGGTGTTCAAAAAATTCTATTCAGGACTTTTACAATATTTTTATCTTTTTATTGAAAACTTTGTATATAATTTCCAATAATCAGATTGTATACTAATATTACCTCAATAATCGAGTAATGGAAAAAAAAGACACATAAATAAATTTATAAAAAACTTACTTATATAAAACTATTAAAAACTATGTCATTCGTGTTTTCTCCTTATGAGAATGTAGTTTAACTCAAAACTTTTTTAGACATGTTTCATCAATATTATTACCTCATAAATCGTGTAAAACCGTATAATACCTATATATATCACATATACATACACACACAATACTAACTTTTTGTAAATAAATTCAAATTGAAATATATATGTATGTATATACATAATTAAAGTATGCACTATTTTCCAAGCTGATCACAATAAATTTTGAAACGTTTCTATTTTTAAAACTAAATACGATTTTCACACGAAATACAAAAATGGCAAGTTGATGGATGGTTGCATGGAAGGACGGACAGAAGGAAGGACAGACAGACGGATAGCAAACAAGTACTAGTATATTTCACTTACGTTTTTCCGAAGTGTTGTATAATGACGTTTCTTTCTTTTTGTTTAAGACACTGTATAAACCAAATTTATATATATAAAAAAAATAGCTTAAGACAATATTTTAAAAACTGTATTACATATACATATATATTTTATTTTTTGGTTGTGTTGTTTTATTTTTTTAATTTAGAAAATCATATGATATTTAGCACAATTAATTATACACAGAAACATATAAATATATTTTAACTTTTTCTTTTTTTTTTGTTTGCTGATTAACTAATTTATTTTTTTATATAAAAATCGAATTTATTTTTTATTTAATTATTTAAACATTTGCTTTGTATAATTATTTATAAAACAAAACTCCGAAAAAACAACAGCGGCTTAAAAATTCAAAAATAAAATAAAAAAATAAACAAACAGCAATTGTGGTATTCGCAGCCCCAAACATACAGAGTACTAAATCAGTTGCTGGCTGACTAACAAACAGACAGACTGGTTTGGATGGGTTACTTGCTTGGTCTGTTCGCTCGTTTGTGGTGGAGTCTACTCGAAAAAAAAAAAAAAAAAAAAAAAAAAAAACACTGAAAACATCAACTTGTGTATTTATTTTTATTTTTTATTCTCCAATACTTGTTTTTTTTAACAACAACAACACTAAAACAACGACGACGTCGCAACGTACTTTGATGACGAACAGCTGCTAACTAGTAGAGACTTAACAAAAGCTTAGCTTTGATATTAAAAATGAACACACACACACCTATACATATAAACAGCAAAAATAATAAAGAAAAACTTGATTGGCAAGCTAGAGCTGGGCTGACGGAATGGATGGCTGGCTGGTTGACTGGCAAAACTGGCACCGATCGACACTGTCATTACAAAAACTGCAACAACAAAGAAAATATATAAATGCAAAAAAATAATAAACATTTACACAAAAAATTTATAATCAATAAGAGAACTTATGATAAGAAAATTTGCTCTTTGTTGTGTTCTCTTCAGCATGCAATGGAGAATTTTCGATAATCTTTCATTATACCTTTGTTCATTTTTTATAAAAATTTCTCAATTAAGTAATCATAAACGGAAAAAATAATACAAAAATAGATAGTTCTAGTTATATAGTAGCCTTTTTCAATATTTTCAAATAATAGATTATAAATATAATTGAATGTGTTTGAATATCCCAGGTCTAATGTCTGAATCACTCCAACGTGGTACAGATTTTAAACACTTGTAACAATTTCTGTAAGGTTAACTTAAAATACCCAATTTTTATTTTGCACGCATTTAAGTTTTCATTTAGAAACTTGCAACAATTTCGTTTGAGCCGAAATAAATATGAAGCTCAACAAGGATCGTCAATAGCAATTGACGATGTTGCCATAAGAGTGCTTTATAAATTATTTTTTCTTAAATTCGTGAAATATAGATATAGAATTCATACCTTACGTTTTTATCGCTTTTTATATTATTCTACTTGGACTGTTTTAACTTTTTAACATCAGTTGTTTTAATTGTGATTCAAGAATATTGATTACTTCTTCAGTAGTAGGTCAAAACTTGTTCATTGCATAAAATTTATAAAAATAATAAAAAGTAGAAAACATTCGTATGAATATTTATAGGAAATCTGTATCATTAATAACGAGGAGATGAGTAAAGTGTGGTCCGCACACATTGCTTCAATTTCCTCTCTATATGCTCCAAATTCATTCAGTCTCAACAGACTCATAGTTTTATCCTCATTTCGGTCTCCACATAGTATTTTGGTTATTCTGCCCACTGCATAATTATTTCACAGTGTTTTATTGTCCAGTTTTAGCCCACTATTTCAACTCGGTTCTTATTGCCTAAAAAGGTTTGGAGTTTTCCAAGTTTATTTCCCGTAATGGAAAAGAAAGTTAGAGATCTTTTCCAGAACAATTCGGCCTTTTCATTTCCAACCATTCCATGGTTATGCAGTCTTAAACAGTCTGGTACTTGGAGTTTTCGGATATTACTGCTCATTTGATTATCCGTTAAAATGTTTATATTCATTTCACCTAAATATTCATCCAGTTTGTAAATTTTTTGATCGCACGCACTTCCGCTTGAAAACCTGTATTATTGTTAGGCAGTCGGAAGCAAAGTCTGGTTTCTGGTTCTTCTATATAGAGGCCCAGTCCACTTCTATCCCATAATTTAGAATCATTTGTGTAGCAACTAGTTCCCACAGTCATCTGGGTCGGGGTGTCTTAGACCAGGATTGATGATCTGATATAAGTATAATGCAATTGGCAGCAATAGTTACATTAGACATCCTATCTGATATTTCCCCGTTCTGCGTACATCCGTCCAATGTCCCGATTATGTATTGCTGATACAATTTGTAGTCTTGGTTGACATTTTCCCCCATCGTTTGGACGAAATTTCCGTAAAGACAGCTATATATCGTACTCGAATCCCTATAGATTCGACAAATAGAATTGTTTCTAAAGCCCTTGTAGGTGTTATGCTAATGACTTTTCTACTTATTGTCCAACATCTGTAGACTTTTCTGTCCCTATCTTCTAAGTGTTGCTTCCATCTTACCATAGGCTTTATTTTGTAATCATGATTGTTGTTCAAAGTTCCGAATTTTGCATTATATCTTATTGATATGCAGTAAATAGTCTTCAAGTTTGGAAATAAGATCGAGGTACATTCACAAAGGTGCATTTAAAAATAACTTAGATGCGAACCTCATTGTTTATATGCTCAAATTGAAACCGCCATAACTTTAGCGCCTTTTTGTGAAATGATTATCGCGAACAAATTCTGCATACATTTGAGTCCTTTATATTTGTACAAATGGATTTTAATATGCCATAAAAAACCCCAAAAATTAAAAATTTTTGATAATAGCCAATACACATATTGTATTTTCTATAATCCCCGGGTAAAGTATAAATTTGTATGTTTAGTGTGAAAGAAAATACCGATATACGAGTATCCAACCTTTCAAAATAAAACAATACGAGTACAAAAAATAAAAACAGCCAAAGCCTAAAGATGAAAGACTGGCTATACACGCCTTTACTATACACCATAAAATAGTAAATTTCCATGGAAATATCACCATGGAAGTGCGTGGCAGAACCCTGTAAAATATTAGATGGGTAAATCAACCGCTATAATAAAACTCTTCCCCGTATTTATACGGACAGTCTATCGGTTGTTAAAACCCTAAGAAATGATAAAGATACAGTTCGAAATGATTCAAAAATAAAGAGTGAAATAAAATCGTATTTCGAATGTGGGATCATTCAGATAATATGGGTTACAAGAAATAATAGTTCTGTCGTATAAGCTATTCAAGATGGTTACAAGCTTGAATACCATCACAATGGAAAATGTAAAACAGAATGAATAGGCATAAGATAAACACCACAGAGTCTGGCATAATTCCAACGACTAACATCTTATGTAACAACTCAAACATCGAGAATACCCAACACTCAGAAGACTAATAAATTTAATAACTGGTCACATGGTACTAAAAGCTCACATAGCAAGCATTAGTTTAACGAAGTGTACAGTCCGTAGTACACCCAGAGAAATATCAATCACATACGTGTTGAAAACGATACCATTCTGTGTCAGTAGTGAATCTACACCGTATGTGTTTAAATTAAACACTGCGTGTTCAATTCTTATTGAAAATCGATACCTAATTGGCACCAAGTTGAAACCATTTCGGTATCAAATTGTTAAATTACATATGTTTTCTATTAAATTTGTTAACGAAAGGTATTAAAAAGCTGTTACCGTAAATTACCAATGTGACCACAACCGTTATTGATTTTGAATCGAATTTTTTCCCTTAGTGTACGTGTGAAGAAAAAGACAAGTCACTATGTATGGAGCCCACATCGCAGGAGCGGTAAAACATTGAATTCGAAGTCAAAATTTTACCACTTCGGACTGGCCACCATACTCTCTCGACCTTAATATAATATGAAATGTATGGAAATTTCTGTCACGTAATGTTTATGAGTCGGACAGACAATCCGGGACAAAAATTCATTATTGAAGATATTGGAAAAAGTTAGAGCAAACCTTCATTGTTACAAGTTGAAAATCCCTTCACCTTACTTTGAACAAATTTTCATACAAACTTTTGAAAAACAAAAAAAATGTACATGAAAAATTTTCAAAGTGAGGGGAAGTGTTTTACAAAATTAGGCCCTAAATAAAACACATTTCTCATCCTATTGAAAGAGTAATACCCTCCCCTTTTATACAAAAGGAAAAGAATTTTTAAATAAGCTTTCGTTTGTATTTTATCATGTACCATATCATATGCGTTTATGCTTAAAAATCCGCTTAAAGTGCCCATTCAATTGAGAATTACTTATTAACAACAGTTCATAACAGTGGCAATCAAGGATCTACTCTCTGGTACAACGGTTCTCAAATGGGGGTCCGCGACCCACAAGGGGTCCGTAATGACATTCGTAGGGGGTCGCGAAGAGTCCCGAATGTCACTTCACGAATGTCATTTTAAAATTTTTTCCGTGGGATTTTCTTTCGCTAGAAGAAGACTTTGATTTTGATGAAAATTTTTTTGGAAAAATTTAGAAAATCATATATTATCAACAGTACCTATTACTTACTACAATGCAAATTTTTAATATTTTAGCCAAAATTATAAAAAATTCTTATCCATTTTTTAAGAAAAACATCGATTTTTTTTTTGCATGATGTTACTAAATTTACGGTTTATTGACCAAAATTTGTTGATACCCTTTTCAAGGCACAACTCAATATTATTTTTTGGACGAAATGTTCTAGACCCGTGACTTTCAATCGCTGGTAGGGAACTGAAGATCAATTTTAATTTTTTTTTTTTTATATTTTTCCCATATTAAGCTAATTTTTACGCATCGTTCGAGGGGTCTTCCTACAAAATTTTTGTCTATAGGACACTACTATCCAATGACACAGTATAAAGAAAACTTTTCGATATGGCAGGGAAAACAGTTAATTAAATTTGATAAAATTTAAAATTTGATGAATTTCTAATTTTATTTTATAAAAATATTAATAAAAATATATTATGCCAAGAACGATTTATATCGTTTTCAGTACACAAAACTTTTATTTCATCGATAAGTTTCCCGGCTATATAAAGAAAATTTGCTTAAGCAACTTTATAATTTAAAGACAGAAAGTCCTTTCAATGTTAATATTAAGAAAGTACTAGGTTCATTTCAAAAAGAGTTGAAATTCGTTGAATTTAATTTTGAATCAACAGATTTAAAAGCATTTCAAATAGTTGAAATACAGCAAAGTTTATTCGCTTGTTTGTCTCCGAAGCCCTAAAAATATTAAAAAATTTTTCTTCAACATATATTTTTATGTAAAAAAATCTTTTTTCACTCTTTTGTCCCTCAAAACAGAGATTCGATCTTTTGTGGACGCAGAGAATAATATTAGATTTATTATACGAAAAAGTCTCTTAATATTCAAATTTTCTAAAATTACTTTATCTTTACATTTTTTCTGATATTTAAATTAGTCAGAGTTGTAGTGGGTCGTGCTTCCATTACAATGTCAAAAGGGGGTCGCGAAGCGAGGTCTTGTGAGAACTCCTGCTCTAGTATTTTACAACCATCTTAAATTCTTTGCAATTTGTCAAAAAAACCATTATTCGAAGAAAAAATAATTTGTTTAAGAATTTTAATTTTGCAAATCATTTTTTTTATTCTTTTCACTTTTGTTGTTATAAGATAACTAAATTATGTTTTAACGCTAAAAAGTGAAAATATAGACTTTAAAATAAATCTTTTAAAGTATATTTTACTAGTAAAATATATTCGCGATTTTACGAATTGGTCTGACAATATATCATTCGTTAAACAGGAAAACCACTGTATAATTTTTTAGGTTAAATTGAATAAGAAAGGCTATTTTCATTATCATTAATTCCCTAATAATATAATAAAACAAAAAAGCATATTAATTAATACATGTTGTTTTATTGAATAAATAATGTTTAATCTATTCTGATGACCCAAAATATTTACCTAAAAAGTCATTAATAACACATTAATGCGGCACGGGGTTTCTCAGTCAATTCGGATACACGGTATTAATATGTACAAAGCCTCTAATCCACTTTTTTTGAATTGACTCCAGTACTCGCTATAAATCGCGATAAGTAAAATTAAGGAGGCTGCACTATATGTATATTGAAGCATATCTCGAAAATGACTTACTTGATTTTGTTCAAAAAAATTAAAATAAAATTATCTTCAAGTCGTTCTTACATTTCTTTTTAATACGGCCAACAGTTATGAAGATATTAAGCCCATCTTTTGAGAAAGAATGAAATTTTGTTCCCGGAAGTGGGTTTATATAGGAGCTATGGTAAATTATGGATCGATTCTCATAAATTTTGGCAATGATGTTTCTACTTGTATAAAACTTATTTGTGTCGAATATTAACTTGATACTATCATTCGTATGGGATTTATGCACGTTAAAGTGATTTTGGGAAGAGGGGATTATATGGGAGCTATGGTCAATTGTGGACCGATCTTGATACAGAACTCCTTTGTATCGAGTTTCATTGAAATAGTGCTATATTTAAGGCATTCATGATCGTTAAACCCCTATTCCGGGAGGACATTTGTATGGGGGCTAGGTGAAATAATGGACCGATCATAACCAATTTCAATAGGCTTCCTTGTGTCAAAATGATGATTCGATTATAAATAATGGACCGATCATAACCAATTTCAATAGGCTTCATTGTGTCAAAGTGATTATTCGTGCCAAATTTCATCAAAATATCTTTAAAATTGCGACCTGTACTTTGTTCACAAGGTTTACATGGACAGGCAGCTAGAAGGACGGACGGATATCGTTAAATCGACTCAGAATGTGATTCTGAGGTGTATTAATAGAAAAAACTCTTATCAGACAGCGCACAGGAATGGTTTTGATTAATGCTCTTTCGGGAAATGTTTAAATAAATTATACTGCCAAGTACATATGTACATATTAATATTATAGTCTATTAATCTGCATGAACGTTTTTTTTTTTTTTTTAATTTCAAATTTTTATTAAGCTGTTTATTTTAGTACAATTTAGCTTAATAGTCATCAGGTTATATTTGTATAAAACTTAGCTCGAATTTGGTGCACAATTACATCTTATAATAAAACAGTACCCAATTAACATAACTCCACTATGTCTTTTTCAAAAAAATAAAATAAATAGATTCTTATTTAACAGTTTTTGATATTCTCTTAACTAAATTGTACTTACACTCTCTTCTTTTTTTTCGCACACACACAAACACACTTGAATACTCTCTTATTTTTCTGTCAGTGTAATTATTATTAAATTGGTTTTGGTTCAAGTTAACTGATCGTAATAATGATGATGTTGTTGTTGTAGTTGGTTTTCATTAATTTAAAATTATACAAATTATTTTCTGAAAATTACTTTTTAAAAACAATTATAAACCTTGTAATTTTTCAATTATAATTTTTTTTCTTAATTATATTTTTGTTTTAAATAAATATTTAATTTTTTTAATGAATAATATTTTCCAATCACACTTTTTCTATATACACTTCTTTTTCTTCTTTTTGTTATTGTGTTTAGTAGAGCTCTTTTGCACTTATTTTTCTTTTATTTTTCAAATATATAAAACCAGTTATTTTGTTGTAGTTTTATATTTTGTTTTAATTTTATGGTCTTTGCACTTTTTTTTACAACACAAAAGTGCTTTATGAATCACAGTAATACAAAAACAAATAATATAAAAATTAAAAATAAAGAAGAAAACAATTTATATAAAACGAAAAACAAGTCTGCAAGAGTTGCGCTGCGCTATGAGTGTTGGAAACTAAACCAGAACTATGAATGATCACCGCCGTAAACCGTCAAAACGAGACTGAATGAAGTCTTGAAAAATTGTTGTTCATGTTTGTGGTCTGGCGTTTTTAATTTTTTTTCGTCAAAGATGCTGGTGTATTCGTGTTTATTGTGTGATTTTTGGTGTTTATTTTTTTCTCCCCATATGAGAGTAAGATATACGGTCAGCAACGGAGGAGAGTAAATTATAATTGAGTTTATTATTTGAACTTCAAATTGAAAATCGATCCTGAATCGATATGTATCCAGTTTTTAGTAGGTTTGTATTCTTTTTTTATCCTTTTTTAGGACCTGTTTTAGAGATGCTATAACGTTAATACTCCGCAGATAATATGTAATTTAACTTAACAGTGAGAGCTAAATAATAGATAATATATATTGTCTCTCTTTCTCTGTATTATGTAGATACTAATAGTTGCCATACTAATCAAAAATATGTCCAGCTCATCAGAGTTCTTTAACGACTTTCAATTTTGATATGGGCTAATTGAGGCATAATAAGGATATAATAGGTACTTCGTTGTTTTAGCAATAATTCTCCTCTACAAAACATCATTGTCATTTTTATTCTAACTCTTACCAATACAATGGTCGTCAAAGGGTTAATTTTGATACGTGAGCGAATGAAACAAAAATTTTTCTGGTAATTGGAATGAATATTCCTACGAAACGCATTTTCCACGATATTGTTTTTAGTGTTGACCTGAGTAATTTATGACAGTAAATAAAATGCAGTCTAATTATTATATTACACAAAAAACTTAAAGTTTCAATTTTTTTTAGTGAAGGACATAAAACGCAGGAGCTGAATTCGAAATTATAATATTCTATACGAAAATATAGATCGGTGGAAGTGTTTGGATACCCTGGCGATATAACTGAAAATCTTAAAAAATAATATGTATATTAAGGTATGTTCAGACTAGTCAAATATTCGAACAAAATGACGTAACAATTACATTAAATATTTTCGAACTTCTCCATTTTAAAGGGAAAATATTTTTTACTTGTTTGACGCTGTTTTCTCTTACAAAAAATTTGCAAGATCAAACAACGGCAAAAAATTTCTTTATAGAATTAGTGGTCATGCAAAATTGGTGAAGTATTTGACAAATGTAAACATAGCTTTAGGGTTATAACTTTTTGCAAATATCGAAAATAACATAGCAAAGCCTTGAAGATCATTGAAAATAATAAAAGAATGTGATATTATATTGATGTTATTGCTTTGGGATCAAAAATATAATTTTCACCAATTTATATACATACGTTTTTGCCGTTTTGCTGTGTCATCTTTGATATAAAATAATTTTTCAGTGCAATATCTATTAAAAATATAAACGAAGTATTTAATTCTTTCACTTTTAACGGTATTTTTCCTCCAACTATGAAATTTCTCGACATTTTATGATGCTTATCAATCATTTCGAACCAATTTGTCACAGAATATGTTCCAAAATGCGATAAATTAGAAAATAGTAAAACATTTATATTTAATTCGATATTCGCAAAGTTTTATGTAATTTTCTTTCAAATAATTGACCATATCAATGCAATGTGTTTGTTATTTAAGTAGAGGAAGACATAAAATAAAGTATTTTTATCCATACGATATTTCTAAGTTGTACCATTTAAATATTTTGAACTGTATACAAAAGACACAAACAGAATAAAAATACAAAAAAATTGTTCAAAAGCATTTTAGAAATCACGATCGGTACGAGAAGTTTTTTGTTCAAAATGCTTTAAAAAACTGGTTTTTATTATCAGAACAATATTTACCATCAGGTAGTGCTATGATAGTTAGTTATAACTCGAATGTATATGTTATTTTGAAAATTATCGTCAGATCTACTTATTTAAATTTTGAGCAAAGGCGTTTAGAGTCATATATTACGATTATACGCATGATTATTGCAAATAAATAATATACTAATCACTATTAGTATTCGTGAGTTACTAACTAGTAAATAAAATATTAATTCACCGTTTATGCGGCAAAATTTTCATATCACAACATTTTAATTGCGAGTAAGAGGTGCGTATATGTATGCTATAATATATATTGCTGAAATATTTCATTATAAGAAACTCTAGATCAATTTTATGTTTATTATCATAACAAATTATGCAAATATTAAAAGGGCATTTTATAAAGTTAAAGTCTTTGTTCGTATAATAACAAATCTTAATATGTATAAATAAAAATAAGTTTTCAAACTTCTAATCCTTTAACCCTCTAAAGGTAGAAGACAAATTTTATAAAATCAATTTATAGATTTTAATCCAATTAAAAACATAATTAGTGTAAAATATTTAAATGATGTAGGATCTAGATATTTATTTATATATTTATTTAACCAAATAAATACAAAACAGATGTCCTCAGGCAGCCTTGATTTTTAATCTTTTAAAATAGAATAAAAAGTTTGACGATTAACTTATTGGGTGTATCCAGTAATTCTATCGTTTTGATTAGATTTCGTTAATAGTATTTTTTCCAAGCGGTTTATTTTGACAACTACATCACGTAAAAATACTGTTAGTTGAATGTAACAACAGTGTTTTTTATTAAGTTTTGAATATGGTGAGTTTGGTACAAATTGCATATGCGGGAAGTTTTACTTCGTTATTATTTTTGAAAAAGTACCCAGACGTCTGAAAGAATTTGGATACATTAAAAGGATGGATATTGGGCGCCACTCGAACTGAAGCAAAGAGACGTCGAGTGACAATTTCGCATGTCTGAATCCATCTTCAACGAAATAATAATATCGTTTCCGCATCGAATTGTTAAGTGCGATGTCATGAAGTAAAATTCTTCGAAGCCTTAGTGTTTGACTTCACCCGCTGTTTAGCTCAAACATTTCCCTTTTTAACCACTCTTTGCTTCGTTCGATTCGGAATACTTCAGTACAAGGTACCAAAAATTACTACCGTGAAATAACTCCCAAAAGAAATAATTCCCAGTTTATTTAGCGAAGTCGGTGTTTTAAATACCATAGAGGCCTGTCCAAAGACCAGGGAACTTAACTTAGCGAAGCCGATGTTTGAAATACCACAGAGGAGAAAGTCCTTTCGCCCGGCCGAAGGCCCGCTATGCAGAAAAACTTTATTTATCAAAATGGCTTTCTGGCATTTAAAAAATCAGCTCACGCAATTCCGAAACTGAAACTTACTATTTTATTTGATAATTTTAAATTTGGGAATTATTTCTTTGTATGGGGACTTATTTCATTTATTTTGGAACTTATTTCATTTGGGAGATACCTCATGGTACCTCAAAAATTGGCTTGATTCGTTTCTGGCCTCAAATATCCAGGTAATTTTGGTTTGGGATGGAATCAATAAATTGTACTCAAATGGTGTTTCATAAATTTTTGTTGTATTTTTGGGGATATTTCAGTTTCTTGGTAGACAGCAAAACAAGAATATGGCATTACCATCTATGTGATAAATCATTTCTCATTTATTTAAAGTGTACATTCTCATCAATTTAAAATGCTTATAATTTAATTTAAAATAAGAAAAAATAAATCCCTACTTAATAGAAATAAATTTAATTAATAAATTCATGATCTATTTATAAATTTGGGATTTGAATCATATGTTACATACATGTGGGGAAGTTATGTAGAATTTAAAATTTTACAAAGACACACTTCTGGGTGTTTTCTTTCCATTTTAATTATGAAATGAAAAAATATACCTTTAACTAAACATTGGAGAATATTTAGTAATAGAATTTCTACCCAATTATAATAAATATGTAAATTGATTTGTTTAGAAATTAAACAAAAAGAAAAAAATAATAAAAAAAGAAACAAAACACTTGTTGATAGATAATAATGCAATTGCCGAACATACAGAGATAGAGATTGCTATTTAACAGATTAATGTTAAAGATTAAAAGAAAGTGAAGAAAAGAGTGTGTCTGTGTTTATGCGTTCATTATAAAGAGAGTGAGGGAAGAGGATTAAACAAAGATTTCATAAAGAAAATGTTATTGTTGGAAAGAAATTTTCAAAAAATAATTGACTCAAAATGCGTAACAATTTCCTTTGCTTGCTGGTAACAAATTTTTCTTGTTTTTTACAGTTAAAATCATATTTGTAAGTAAAAAAAATAAAATTGTTAGTAAATGTTTTTTTTTTTTTTTTTTTAACTTGAGTTTTATTGTTATTTTCTTAGTGCACTTAAATGCATGTACATATGTATATGTATGTAAGTTTAAATATTTCTATGTAAGTATGTTTATGATGTTGTAAGAAATAATGTCATTTTTTTGTTTCTTGAGGTTTTATTTTTTTTTTTTTTTTTTTGTTGGAACTAAAAATGGTTTGCATTGTGTTTAGCAGTTGTAACACACTTGCATGTTGTAAACAATTTATAATCTTGTGAATTATTTTATTTTTAACAATTTAAAAAAAAATATATACATACTTATGTATTTTCAGTTTGAGTTATGATGTGAATTAGCCTTTTTATTTAAATTTTTTTATTTTTTGATTTTTGTTTTGTGATATTTATTTATTACCATTGACGCCTGTATTTTATTGTTTTGTAGTTGCTTTTACAATTTGTATTTTTTACCATTTTACCCGTCCCAAATATTTTAATCAGCAAAACAGAAATAAGCAGAAAAAAAAAAAAATAAATAAACTCGCCCAATTGATATTCTTTGTTAGTCCCAAAAGTTCATTGAATTTTGTGTTGAATCCAATAAAAAAAAATCTTTTATTTGTGATTTTTTGCGTTTTTGGGAATTTATTTTGTTGTTTTAGATTTTTCTGAAGTCGTTAAACATGTCAAAAACCCCTTTTTTAATGCACATTTTATGATTATTTCTTATATTTAATCAGTAGCGTGTTCATTAACCCTTCAAGTGGAATATGCATGTCTGGAGTTTTTATTATTATTATTATTTTTAAATTAGCTCGACGCCCCTTCCTCTAGCCTTATCCGTTCTGTTTTTATTTCATTAATGCTATATGATAAGAAATAATTTACTACAAAATTTGAGGCCTTTATATGTGGGGTACCAATATGTTAATACTTTTTTTGTATTGGTTCCAAACATATGCGGTATTTAACATTTTCGTTGTATGGGGGTTTACCATTTCCCTTGGTCCTATCCGTCATATTTTCATTCTAGGTTTTGACGTATGTGAGAAATGTATTCCACAAACAACACAAATGCTGTAACAGTATTTAAATTATCCGTTAATTACTATTTTCTTTGTATGAAGGTCACCACACCCCTAGACCTACGCATCTTATTTTCATCTCAATTTTTTAATTTGATAACAGAATTATACCTAACTTTAAAACTTTTGTTATATTAGTTCTTAATATACACAGAAAATATCAAATTAATCACCAAATATGTAAGCAAATAATTCATTTAATTAACACCTAAATTTGCATCTCTCTCAAAAATTATCATATCAATTACAAAAAAACTGTAAATTCTATTCTTAGTATTCTTTGATCACATACTTACAAAGAAACAAATTATTGCCATATATTTTTCAATTAACACAGTTGTTTAATTTTTCATCCACATTTAATAAACATATTCAAATGAACTCAAATGAGAATAAAATTGAAGTAATATTTTAATTCTCATTCACATTTTTAATTCATTCAATCATCCATTTAATTGATTTAATTAATTTTTTAATTGTAAATTTTTTTCTGTTTTTAATTTTTTACAGTTTTTTTGTAATTGATATGATAATTTTTGAGAGAGATGCAAATTTAGAAGGTGTTAATTAAATGAATTATTTGCTTACATATTTGGTGATTAATTTGATATTTTCTGTGTATATTAAGAACTAATATAACAAAAGTTATAAGAAAAAAATTTACAATTAAAAAATTAATTAAATCAATTAAATGGATGATTGAATGAATTAAAAATGTGAATGAGAATTAAAATATTACTTCAATTTTATTCTCATTTGAGTTCATTTGAATATGTTTATTAAATGTGGATGAAAAATTAAACAACTGTGTTAATTGAAAAATATATGGCAATAATTTTTTTCTTTGTAAGTATGTGATCAAAGCATAATATAATAACAGAAGGTAGAATCACTAGAGAGAGTTGTCAATTTTATTTCTTGTTAAGTCAAAAAACTGAAAAATGGAAAGCAGAAAACAAAAATCAAGAATGAAAAAAAAAAATATTTTGTTTACATACATAAGTAAATCATTAAAACTGTTTCTTGAAATGCAGAATGTGAGCCCAGTGTGAACTTTTAATACAAACATTTGTCCAATAGGACATTTAGAAACCATATATCTGTTAATATTTGTTTTTTATAATAAAATTTTGTTGCATAAATTTGTTTTTAGAAGTTTTTGTTTTATATTTAAAATATTTTTTTTTCTAGTTTGAAGTTTTATTTTAATTTTTTTACATTTTCTTTTGATTCATATGTGTTTGACTTTTCAGGGTAAATAAAAATGAGAACAAACTTTCTAGTGATTTTACCTTTAGTAATTCTATCATGTGATCAAAGAATACTAAGCATGATATAAAGAAAACAAGGTAGTTCCACTTCTCTCTCACAAAAAATTCTTTGAAGTTTATTAGGATTTTTGAAGTTTTATTTTTGTAAACAATTTTAAAAAATATTGCCAGAAATATAATATTGGAAAATAACTTTTTGGAAATTTTATTAAAAAGTGAGAGGAAAATGGCAAAATAAGAAAACCTATGGACAGAAAATTGTATTGTATTTGTAAATTACATAATTTATTAAGCAAATTAAAAATTATAGCCTCTTATTTCATACTCTACAGTACTAAACGGTTATGCTGATGATTTTATCACAAAAAAAAAAAGCTTTATTTGGCCACCTGTGCTTAAAGGTTCGACCTTTCGACTTTCTGAGTCAGAACGAATAATATGACGAAGCCTCCTGAAATGGGTTGTGATTGGATTTTATTATCACTTAATTACGATTTCAGTAAGATACGCGAAAAAAGTCGTAATTCGGGACTTTACAGGGTGAAGATCCATTTTATACCGGCACATTAAGGTATTGTCTGTAGTGAATCCATTTACGCTCTTATCGTTGACGTTAGGGTAAACGTCAGTTGACTCCTTTCGAAAGCAATGAGGATTATTCAATTCCAAAGAAATTTATCAGCTTCTCATAGTTGATACTATTCATTTAAAGCGACATCTGGAGCTTGACTCGAACAAAATTTGTATTAGTTTATTGTACATATTTAGAAAGCCATATAATTCATCTGCATTTGCCTCCTTTTGCAGTTCCGGCATTAAAAGGTAACTTAAATGCACAACAAACAAATTTGTCCGCTTTTAGCAAAATACCAACGTTAGTCTTTAAAATTCCTCTTAGGTTTCCATTTGATGTTTGTGGTAACATTAAATCATGCTTGCAATTTGCTTTTTTCCTTTGCGTTTCAAAATGTAAAATATCTTTTATATTTTTTGTGTTGTCTAAAAATTTTAAAATGAAATAAATAAAATATAAAGAAAATAGTTGGATTTTTAAAATTAATATGGTAGCTCGATTTGTCATAATCGCGATAAACGTCAGAACGTTAATATGGCGACAAAAAGAGAAAGTGAAACTACCTTGTTTTCTTTATATCATGATACTAAGAATAGAAAATAGTACTATTTCCTACAACAACAACATTTCTCTCTCTTCACATACAAGTTCTGTGTGAATTCAACACACTTGTGAAAGAGAGAGAAACAACACAAAATAAACAAATATTTTCCTCAAAATTTAAGGAAAATTACACACGCGACACATTTTTCCACTAACACACGATTTTTTAATAATTTTTTCACACACGTTTATTATACTTTCACGCCCGCTACACGAATATTTTCCACAAACTGAAAAAATATTTTTTTATTTTATTTTTGACATTCCTTTTTTATGTTGAAATTTAAATTGAACGAACAATATTGCTACTTTTGGTATTAAAAATAAAATAGAATTCAAAATAATTTTAAATTATTTTCATATTTATCAACAAAAAGCAAAAAAAAAAAATGTAATTATATTACTATTTGTGGATGTAACCCGCATCAAGAGATAAAAATCTGGGAATATAATTGTGATGAATTATATTTAATAATTTCTAACTACTCTTTTGTGCAACTATGTATGATTATGATGTGTGGTGAAAGTGGTTTCAGCACTAATACATATAAATAAAATTTTACTAACACAATCTTAAAGTTAGGTTTTTTTTGACAACAGAGTTAGGTTTTTTTGACAAGCCTTCTTTTCTTAGTATTCTTTGTATGTGATAATAAATATTTTCTTTATAGGATGGGAACATTTCTCTCTAAATAAAGCAGCCTATTATTCTTTCTGGGCCTTTACACAGCTCATGGAGAATTATCCAAGTAATAGGGTTTATTCGTTTGAATGTAGATATATATATGATGTGTTTTTATACCCACCATCAAAAAGATTCGAGGTATATTGATTTTGTCATTCCATGTGTAACATGTCGAAAAAAATCATTTAAGACCCCATAAAATATATATTTTCTGGATCCTGGTTAGATTCTGAGTCGATCTAGCTATGTCTGTCCGTCTGTTGAAAGCAGAATAGGGCTCGAACGGAACAACCTAGGGGGACGAAATTTGGCTCAAATATTTATATTATATAAGGTTTGTTTGGTATTGAAAAACGGTTAAAAACACAGAGGTCCGTTGTAGCTCCCATATAAGGTAAAACGTCAACGAAATTTTGTACAAATAGTTCTAGGACCAATGTAAACTCGGAAACAAAAAATGGGTGTGGTCTATCCACTTTTCCGTCCACCTCTCATATAACATAAAATTTGAAAAACTTGATGGTGGGTACATAGATATAGATATGGCTGAGCCGAATAAAACATTCGCGCTTGTTAATTTTATTTTTATACGGCAATAGAAAAACTAACAGAAATTTATATTTTAAATTGAATTTTATCTAAAGAAAATTAAATAAATAATGCAAGATCCAAAATCGGTGCATTGCGAAAATCAATACATTTTTTGTTCAAATTTAACATATAGTATTCTACGAGGTACTGATTGTGACATTCCTGGATAATAAGTTGGATCCGGTTAAAAGCAGTCTTGCGAATGCTCGCCAGGAGGAGCTATATTTAAACAGGTGTTTTAATTCTTGTTTATAACACGGACCAAAATCTTTATTATATACCAAAAATTGAGAAAGTTATAACAGAAAATACAAACAGCGATATTTGTGAGAGTATTGACAATACAATTAATCACGTGTACCTCCGATCAAATGTAAATTGAAAATATAAAAAATTTTTGATTTTAGCCCTTCAGAAAAAAATATATATATATATTTTTTTTTGACGGCACATAAAAACCATTTGTACAAATATAAAGTGAATGCATATAGAATCAGTTTGCGTTTATCATTTTGTGCAGGGGGCTCGAAAGTTATAACGGTTTTAAGTTTAACATATACAAATTTTTACAAACTAGAAGTTTATGTATAAATCTGGTTAAAATTACACTTAGTATCAAAACTTACTGAGTTATTCAAATTAAATGATGCGCCTCCGCATTTTCGTTAAGCATTACAAACACCGCCTAATTATGCCAATTATAATTATTTTCGTGCTGTCACGCGATGTGCTTAAGCAAAAGGTATTTTGACAAAAGTGTCCCAATTTTAACTATCAAGGACTTAAATTTTTGTTACCAATCAATTATATTCGTCTCCATTCTTATATCCATGATTTGTAGAAATTGCAATTTGCTATATAAAAATACAAAAACAAAAAGTGTAATTTCTGCGTAATTTTCAAAAAGTCCATAAAATGTTTGTATTAAATTTATTTTTAACGCTCCACTGATATTATTGTGTAAAGTTACAAAAAACCAAGTTCACGCAGTAATCCCAACTATTCCATATAAAATGTGCCCCGCGAAAAACTGACTTTTTGAAAAATGTTCGCTCCTGGTTTCCAATCTTTGGGACTATCTACTACGTTGACTATTTCGGGCACATCAACGAGATATAGCACAAAAAACGCATAATTACAACAGAAATAAATCCTTGTCCCAAATTTTGTATTCCATTTTTTGACTCATCCCAAAAAATCCAAATATTTTAAAAAATTAAAAAAGTCATCAAAACTCGGTTACCCTGTATTTAATTGCTGAAAGTCTACCGGCCCATATATGTATCTTTTAAATATGATTAATAATACTGCTTAATAGAGTCCGACCGAACGCACTTTTTCAAACCGAACCAGAACTTCGGTCAATTTTAAAAGGTTCGGCCCGAACCCGAACTTTTTGTTATAGGACCCAAAAGGTGCAAACAAATAATTATTATTAACAAAAATACCGGGAAGTACTTTTTAGACGCTGTTTTTAAATAAAATAGAATTTGAAAATGTATAGATATTTGTATTTTGAGAAGTTATAGTCAAATAAATTATATTTTCTTTATTAAACTCATTTTCATTCTTTTCTTTGTGTTTTTTCGTACTTTTGATTATTGTAATTGAAATTTTACTGTTTTTATGCAAAAACATGTTAAATTAAGATTTAATAAAAATTCGGTGTTCGGTAAAGATCGGCGGAAAAAATTTCCGAACATCACTTTTTACCGAACACCGTAGCCGAACCCGAACGTTCGGTCGGACACTACTGCTTAATATAGTGTCGATATCCACAAAACTCTTTCCAGACATACATATATGGCAGCCTTCACTAGAGTAGATTAGTTAGTAGATCTGCTAAAGCAAAAATTTATCCTATTTGGGTCTCAGCTGTTGAACTGAGAGTGTAATAAATAGAGAATACTAGTGGATCCCAGGAAGTCAAAAAATTTCGAAAAGTCTGGGAAATTGCGATGCCTTATTATAATTATACTTTGTCGAAATACTAGCATTTAAGCTGCTACTGCGTTAGTGGACTTGTGGTTCTCCTTAATAGAGCAAATATTAACTTGGTAACTTTATTTATTTAGTAAAATCAAATTGTACTGCCAAAGTGAAAAAAGCGAAAAAATTAAACTATAAACTCTAAATCACATGAGAACTGTTATAATAGTGGTATTTTCAGGAAATAGGTTTCGTTGAAACCTAAACATGGAGTCCGCCTTGCACTGGGTGCAATTTTGAGGGACTCAGCTAGGGTTTGGGGTTTCCCGTGATATTTTGTTTCCCGGGAAACGGGAATAAAAAAATCGATTTCCCGGGAATTCCCGGGAAATTTAAATTTTAAGAAAAAAGCAATGATTTCTTATACAAAATGTAATTTTTTCTATTCAATACTATAAAACAACAATATAAATCAAATTTATGATTAGTTAAGGTGGTTTTACACTATAATAATTTGTATTAATATTAGAGTTTCATTTTCTGTAATTCATATCAAAAAATGTATTAAAGAAAGCATTATTAAATGTCATATTTTTAATTTTCTTTATTAAAATATTTTTTAATAAGTTAAAAACGAAATATTAAATATTATACATATATTATTATTAAAAAGCAAAATATGATGAATTCAATAAAAGAAAAAAATATGTGTAAAATATTTAAAATATTTTATACATTGAATTAACAAAAACTCATTGATTTCTTTATAAATTAATTCAGTAGAAGTATGCTTTTGTGAATGGTGTTATGGAATAAAAAATTAGTATTTATAATATTTAATTAAGAACTGAATACTTCAGATTTCTAGATTAAATAGTTCAGTTATCGTTCCAGCAAAAAAAAAAAAAAAAAAAAAACTGAAAAAGAGCTGAGAAAGTCATGAATTTGACATTATTTTGTCATTGGCAGAAATTACTTAGTGGTGAAAAAGAGATGCAGAACTTCTTTTTTAACACATGGTTGTCATTGGTGTGGTGTTCTTCTTTTTTACTTCTTGTTCATTTCTTTTAAAGTACTTCCCTTAAAACTATGTTTCTTAAATTAAAAAAAAAAATCTATAAAGTTTATTAAAATATAATAAAAATGCTTTAAAATTTTTAAAATTTTAATTTTCTTAGAAATTATTAACCTTTTTTCACGCTAAAAATTCATTTATTTTCACTTTTTTGGAAGTAATTATTAAGAACTTCCAAGAAAGTCTAAAATGTACACTTTGTTCGACTTTTGAAGTGGTGAAAATGTTCCTTTTTGGAAACTCTTAATAGTTTTTATACCCACCATCAAAAAGATGGGGGGTATATTGATTTTGTCATTCCGTGTGTAACATGTCGAAGGAATCATCTAAGACCCCACAAAGTATATATATTCTGGGTCCTGGTTAGATTCTGAGTCGATCTAGCTATGTCCGTCCGTCTGTCCGTCTGCTGAAAGCAGGATAGGGCTCGAACGGAGCAACGTAGGGGGACGAAATTTGGCACAAATGTTTGTCTTATATAAGGTTTGTTTGGGATTGAAAATGGGCAAAATCGGTTAATAAACAAAAAGTTATGAGCTTAAAACTAGAAACACAGGGTGTCCATTTTACACTTTTCTGCCGATATTTCTGCAACAAAAGCATGTACGACAGCGAAATTTTGTATGTATAGTTTGGGGATCGATGTAAATTCGAAAATAAAAAAGTGGGCGTGGTCCGCCCATTTTACCGCCCACCTCCCATATAAGGTGAAAATCAACAAAATTGTTTTCAAATAGTTCAAAGACCAATGTAAACTCGGAAACAAAAAATGGGCGTGGTCCGCCCACTTTACTTCCCACTTTACCACCCTCTTCATTATAACGCAAAATTTGAAAAAGTTGATGGTGGGTATTTAGATTCGGCCGGGCCGAATATTTGCGCTTGTTTTAAAATTGGTTCTCAACTATATTTTTTTGTCCAATGATATATACATTTTAAAGTTATTGTTAATCATTTTAAGACGAATACTTTTGACATTTTGGAAAGCAGAATTGTAATAGTTTTTGAAAAAGTAGCGGTATTTATTTCTGATGTTAAAAGAAAAGTTCTTATTCATTTTTCATATAAAAAATATTTACATATTTATTTTTTATACATATTTCAACATTATTTACAAAGCTTCAAAAGATTAATTATTTACGTTTATTATTGCTAAAGATGCTCCATAATCATTTCTTTAAGATAGTGTAAAATCATTTGATACAAATTCAACATTAATATGTCGAAAAAAAATCTGAAGATATTGACAAAAAATATGAAAAAACCTTTCAGAGCCAAGATGAGATTAAAATGGTTTAAAAGATTATAGGAATATGTTAGTAAAAACTCATTTATTCGCAATGCGAATGGACAAAATTTTTTTCCTAGTGAAAAGTAGTCAAATAGGACATTTCATCACCGATGAAATGCTTTTCAATAATATAAAATATCACTTGTATCGAATTTTATTTATATTTTGTATTAATAAAATTATATTAATGCAAAATTTTAAATTTCCCGGGAAAATTTGAAAAAATTCCCGGGAATTCCCAATGAAAAATTTCCGGGAATTCCCGGGATTTTCCGCCCGGGAATTCCCGGACCCCAAACCCTAGACTCAGCAGCACCAGGCGTTTGGGGCAAGTAAAAAAGAGGTTGAACCTAACGTCGTAAACTCTGTTGAAGATGTGGTTACATAGTGTCGTAAGCCGACATCCGGCTCGAAGGACCATAAACAAGCTTGCATTCATAAATTTCCTTGTTGTCTCTGTTTAGCGGTACCAAAGCAGAGTTTGTGGACTATAATTAGACACCAGCAGAATGGAATAAGTATTTTCTGTTCTGCGTATTTTCATTTTGGTTTCGTTGAAACCTAAAAACAAGAAGTACCATTAAAAGAACGAAAAATTACTTGTAAGTTCCGTTTTGCTGTGGATTCATAGTCAAAATATTATAAAAAAAAGCACTTTTACCTTTGGTTCCATTGGAAAAAAAATATAACATTAAGCACAACTCTGATTTTTAATTCATTTAGAACTATATAAACCATTTTCCGCCCTAGAACAGATCCGGTCAATTTGAATTTAAAAATTAAATTGAACCTCTCTGTGTATAAATTCGCAAGTCACATAAATGACTCAAAAGATACAAATTTGCATTCAATCCTTAAGAAAATTTACAAAAAGTACCAAACTATTTGCCCGAATTTGGTACGATCTATTTCTTATAGGACTAAATGAACCAATCAATCCCTCAAATTTTATTAAAATTGTCTCAATGGGTTTGAACAAAATGTAATTTCTCCTTTTCACTTTTTACCTCCATAAATGTAGCAAAAATTGTATCCAATAAATTCATAATTATGGTACTCATAATAAAATATCTATATCTATATGTCAATAAATAGAAAAAAATATTTTATGAAGAAAGTACCAAAAATATGTATGATTTTTACCCTTAAACGTTGGAATTTTATCGAATTTACACCCTAAGAAATCGAATTCTTAAAGACCCCGCCTTAGTAAATCTACATGGCAGTAGTCTATAGTTTCATATTTCTATCTTCAGGCGTTTAGGCTGTAGCTATGATCGAATTGCGTAGCTATGATTTGGATTTGCATCGTTATTAGCATCTATATATATAATTTGCTAAACATTTTTCACTTTCCAGAGGTTTCTGCAGCTCCCAGAAGACGTAGAAAATAAAAATTTGGTTTACTTAAGTAACTTTTCATCCTATGAATCCTAAAGGAGCCGGATTTTTAAATTTCTATCAGGGAGCGGAAATAAACGGATTTATGTGTCGTTTTTTAAGAATTTTTTCTCTTTCCAGAGCTTTCTAAAGCTCCCAGATGTGATAGAAAATCACTTATAAAGCTTTTTGTCCTACAAATCCTAACGGAGCCAGATTTTAAAATTTGTATCAGGGAGCGGAGATACGAGCGTAAAAGCTTGGCAATGCTTACTTTACTTTAATAAAAAATATATATTTTTTATTAAAGTAACTTAAATAACTGTATGTGAAAACTTTATTGATTCGTTGATTTTCTTATTAATTTTACTGTTCGTATTTAGAAAATTAAAATTTTATTTATATGAGTATTTTAAATTAACTTCTTTGTAAAAAAAGTATGTACTTATTTCATTTTGCGTCGCAATTCTCCGTCCTCTATTAACAACGCAAACCAGGTCCTCAGTGTATAG
Source organism: Protophormia terraenovae (assembly GCA_951394005.1). Classification (NCBI taxonomy): domain Eukaryota; kingdom Metazoa; phylum Arthropoda; class Insecta; order Diptera; family Calliphoridae; genus Protophormia; species Protophormia terraenovae. The sequence continues at coordinate 59,982,492 of OX596077.1, read as the reverse complement.
ATAGAATAGATGAAGTATAGAATTTAAATTTACAGAACATTGCTTTCTAAGTCGCCAGTAGATTTAGGCTTATGAACACCGATCGATTTCATCATAGTTCACAATTCACATGTCCAAAGCGAAAATTAAAAATAAAAACGAAATCGATCTAAAAGAGCCAGACAGGTAAACTGAAACGAAGTATTGTTCACAAACTGCTAAAATTTCCATTCACCGTAAATTAAAATACTGTGGCCTTCAAGGCAGATCCGAATATCTGAGATTAGGTTTTAACCGGTAAGGGAGCCACACACTTCCTGGACTTATTGGTGGCCAAACTGCTAAATAACCATCAGTCTTTGGTGAAGTTTAAGAACAACTGTTTAAAATCCTCTATATTTAAATTAGGTGCTCTTTAGGGTGGGGTCCTATCAGTTATTTCCGCCCAGTTTTAGTAATACCTTAACATCGTGTGACATATAAACTACCAATGGGTTAATATTTACGAATAATGGTGCACACTTTCCGAATGTTTACTCACAACTTTCAAAACTGTTCGATTGGAATAGTTACTAACCAATACTCAGGGAAAAACCGCTAAATATCTTCTCTCTCAGAGACAGGTACACATACATACATCTGTATATATAAGTATTTAGTAAGTAGTAGAAGCAGAAGTTGTAACAATTGTAGATGGGTAAATCAATAAGTAAGTAAGCAATCAAGTAAGTGACTAAGTGAGTAAGTAAGATTGTAAGTAATAAAACGTGTTGGCATTTTTAATGCAAGTTTTAAATAAGTATTTCTTAAGTTTTTGTTTGTAATTTTTGTTGTAGCTGCTGATGTTTTGTTTTCCAATCGTTTTATTTAAATTCAAATTAAACAAAAAACCAACAACAGAAAGCAAAAAAATAAATAAATAACAATTTACGTGACTATTTAAAAGGCGCAGCAAAGTCACGTTTTTTCTATTCCAAAAAAAAAAAAAAAACAACCAAAAAATACACTTGTTGATGAGAATTTTATTGCACGCGTCGTCCCCATTAAACAAACTGCCCCTGGATTCATCACCCCCTATTAAATAGATACAAAATATTCAACTAAAGTGCATACAGCATCTTTGTATTTGACGTCTTACAAAATGAAATAAAACAAGTACTTAATGCCTGCAAAACTGCAATACCAGATAAGAACGTTTAAATTGCAACAGCAACAACAACGACGAAAACGAAATGCTTATCTAATGAAATACTGGAAAAATTTATTTAAATATTTATAAATGTCAACGACAACAAAACAAAAATTCAACCAATATCGTCAGTTGATACAAAATGCTACGTAAAAATAAAATTATTGTAAAAATACCATAAAACGCCTTTAATTTTTTTGTTGGCTTTTGGAAAAAAAAAACACAAAAATAGATTTTATAATAAATATATGTAAAATACACCCACTTTATTTAAATTAAGTACATTGTACATACATACTTACTTACTACTTAGTCATACATATTAGTACTTGGCCCAACATTTATTAGTTAAATCATAATTACGCCGCTGAATATGATAAACGATAAAAAGCACTTGTTCTAAAAAAAACTTCTTTCTATTTTCATTTAATTTAAATTTATTTAAACTATTCAAATTTAACCAACTAACATCATCATCTAACAAATACTCATACACAACATGCTCATTTAATCTATCTAACGAATGAATGAGCGTAAAATATAATAACCGAACTAGAATCACACACATTAAGACAGACGGACAGACAGACTTAAAATCTTTAAATGCATTATCAAACTTCATGTGACCAACTTTTTACATTAGCGTCTTTCTGAAATATATATTTCTGGGAATGGATATTCAATAATATATATATTTATATTCCTTGCAAGAGCGTCCACAGTGGTTCCGATTTTTTTTTAATAATTCTGTAACTTATTATGCGTTAAACATGAATAATACCAATTTTACATCTACGAAAAAACCTAGTTTTTTCATTTAACTAGTTATTTTTTATGGTTTTTAACTTGTTTTTTCATACAAATAATTTAACTAGTTAAATGAACAAAAAAAAAAGTTATTTAACTGGTTTTTACCGTTACAACTCTGATTTATACACTTGGATGGCAACTCTATTTATGAAATTATAAGAAAAAGAAAATGTCAAAACGAATAATTTATTTTAAAATACAAAAATATTATCTTAAAACTGAAGAAACTTAATATTTATATAATTTTATGAAAAAAAAAAAAAAAAAATGAATAGACTGCAAAGTAGATTACCCATAAAATGTATGGATTTTACAAAAGTTTTAATTTTGCTTGCTCCACCGGCAGTTTCTGGTAGATGGGGCTAAAAAAATAATATGTGTGAAAAAATTGGGTCGATCGGTCGTAAACCGGCCAGTCGACTATGACCTTTGTCCTAAAACAAGGCTTAAAAGTAACTAATATCTTTATTGCGCTATAACTCTTTAATTCAACATTTTCCGATAAAATATTATATAATCTTTTTTATTCAGAATAAATTTTTTATGGTAGTTTTTTCAAATTTAACTCGTTAAATTGTGCAAATGTAAATGGGGTATAAACTTGTCTTAAAATTAAGGAATTATAAAGACTCCCACTTTTTAATATCAAAATGTCCAAACTTTCAATCTGGGAAAAACATCTTTTAAAAACTGACTTGTTTTATTGTCCGTTACGTTATAAAAGTCTTCCATCAGAAAATACTCCTTTTGTGTTTTCTAAACATATGGAAGTATTGAATTAATGTATTTTCTTTTATACTAGCTTTGCGATTTGAGAAATTTACAACCGAATTAAAAAAAAACCATATACAGTATGTCAAGAAAATATTTTTACATTAAAAGAAAACATGAATTTATCGAAGTTTGGCTTTAAAAAACTATATAATTTTTTGCTAATGTAAAATTTTTTAATACGAGTTTGTTAATTAATATTTTTATTACTAAGGAGTGCGATCGAAAAAATCTTAACACACGTTTGGTCTCATAACTTTTTTCGGAAGCAATATTTAATTTTTTTTTTCCAAAGTTAATAGGAAAGTTAATTGATAGGAAATATGTTTTGGGAAGAAAAAAGGTCCACATGATATTGGGAACGCCAAGAAAATTGAAAGCATATTGAAAAGAACTCCAAACACATCTGGTAGAAAAGAAGTCCAAGCCAAGAATAGGGCACGGAAATTAAAACCAAATTTCATACAAAAATATTCATGTTGTATAAAGAACGACGAAACGTATGTACTGGCAGATTTTTCGCAGCTTCCGGCTTAAAACTTCTATGTTGCTGATGCTAGAGGAAATGTTGAAGATAAGTTTAATACCGAAAAGATGACGAAATTTCCTAAAGAATTCGTGGTGTGATTTAGCAGTTGAGGCAAAAGAAGCAAGTCATTTGTTACAATGAGCTCTATAAATACCGAAAAATACATCAAAGAATGTTTCCAAAAAAATATTTTTCCTTTAATAAGAAAGCACAATGTGTCCACGTATTTTTGGCCCGATTCGGTATCTTTTCACTACGTAATAAAGTTCTGGAGTGGTACCAAAGCCACAACATAGTTTTTGTACCAAGAGAGGTCAATCATCTAAACTGTCCGTAGCTAAGACCAGTAAAGAGATATTTGACTTTTGTGAAAAGAGAATCGAAAAGAACAAAAGAGGTGTCCAAAAATATCAAAGATTTTAAAAGGAGAAGGGCAGACTCTTCCAAACAAGTGACTGAAACAACTATCGAATCTCTAATGGAAGGGTTACCAAAAAAAGGTCTACGAATTCATAAGTAGTGGTTAGAAGTATAAATATTTTTCTGTTATCTGTAATATAATATCAATTAAATAAAAAAACAATCAAAACTCTAAGATTAACCGTTTCCAAATTATTGAATTTTATATATGTTAAGATTTTTTCGATCGCACTCCTTATATAACTCACAGAAACTTAATATTTAGTGATTTGAACTATTAGAAATGGAACAAAAACTGAAAAATCAAGAAATTATTTTTACATTTATAAAATTGCTTAAGAAAATCACAAAATTTCGGAATTTTAAATTTAAAATGGTAACAGCTGGTATGTATAACTGCTTGTGGAACCTTTTCCATCAAATAAAATTATTAATGAATGTCACAGTCAATTGGAATTTTGTATATTCCAACATTAGTGCGTTTTTTTTTTAGTTCATTATGGTCCTGTAATACCTTTTAGTCACTTTCTTCTTCAAATAAAGAGAAAAAAATATGTGGGATTAAAGTGTGGACTCTATGCTGGTATATTTAAAACTTTTTGCAAATAAACATTGCCGCATTATCACTCTTTCATAGACTGATATTTATTAACACTTTTTATTAAATGAGCTTTAAAAACCTAGAAATGTTACTGCACATCTATTATATTTCATAATAAAACCGATTTTCCAACTATTTTTAATAAAATATCTTTTAAATACGAAAGTATGAATATAATTTTTTTATTTTCTAAATGCTTTCTAAAGACTTTTGAAGGTTTCCAGCGTACTCTGACCGGATTAAATTCTACTTTTATATAGTATAAACATTCCTGTACAACATATAATTCACCCCATAACTTTTAAAGCTTATCAACTTAAATCATTGGAAATGATAATAATTATTGAATATTTCGTCGTCATAAGAGTGTTTCTTTCCATGTAGCTTTCCATCTGTAATTGTATTCTATATGTGTTTTTTTCATTGTTTCTTGGAAGATAAAATTGACATACTCTTTCCACAAACCATTAACATAAGCCCTAGTGGATATTTTCCAATTTTCCTTAATTTTTCTAGGTTTGACTCTGCCGAATATTTGAAGTAGACGGATATTAAGAGATATAAACTACAATATTACGGCAATTTTTGGAGCGATTTAATATTCTATTAAGTATATACTATCTTAATAAGAAACACATTTGTGTAATATCTCTTAACACTTTTCCCGAATTGGGGGTTATAAGAAACCCCAAATGGGTTTATGATCTGGAGTTTTTTCTCTTGATATACTTAATATATAATTTATGAATTACTCGTAATATACATATATTATGGATTTGAACGTAGTATATTCTTGTACTATGTGATTATAATTATCACACTGACGCCTTACTGACAATAATACATCCCAAAGTTCCAAGAATTGTTTCACATAGCGACAAAAACGCAAATTGAAAAACATTTTCTTGACAGGTAGATTAAAGGGTATGTGTAGTTTTGTTGTTGTACTTTCGTAATTACAGTCATAATGATTTTTTTTGGTAAAACCCGTTAAAGAAATATACCTAAAATAAAATGCAACAATAAAAATTTGCAATGTTATAAACATTTGCAAATATTGTAAAATAAAGTTGAAATAATAATTTTTTCTTCAATGAAAAAACACTTTCTTGATATACTGTATTTTCATTAAAATTTCTATTGAAAGCATTCAAAAAAATTCTGTATTCCGGAACAAAAAAATATATTTTAAAAGTGAAAGATTTTAACCCCTTTTTAGAAAAATATTCTAAAAATATGGATTTTTGTAATCTTATGATTTTTTTTATTTACATATATAATTCTTGCATCAATATTATTTAAAATTATATAAAAATTCTAGTGTATATTTAAAAAAAAATTGAACCCAAATTAAGCTCAAGTTTAAAAGAATATAAAAAAGCATGCGCAAAAATGAGGAAATAAATTATTTCGATATAGAGATTTACAAGAACTATCTACGTTTAAAATTTCTTTACAAAAAAATCATGGTGGAAGGCCAATGTAGGCGTCACGCGGCAACGAGCGGCAGCATTATTACCAGCTTAAAAATCAATCAATTATTTACAAAAACCTGACAAAGGAAAATTATAAAACATTGTCATAAATTTAATCTTGTAATATTTTGAAACACGGCCGCCCTTTAAAGTTGAATTAGTTTCAACTTTTTTTTATATGGACCGCGCGAGCTCGTGAGAAAATATGATTAGCTGATTGCCGCTCGTCGCCGCGTATATTGGCATTCCTTTTTCCATTTCCATCTGTAAACCTCCAATAAAAGTTGCTACACACTATGTCATTCGTAAAGCTTGTTAGCCTAGAAGACAATATTAACTGTAAACAAATATTTCCACGAACATCGATTTGTGGTTTTAACCACAACCTGTAATACTAATTTTTGAGTTGTTTAAAATAGATATAACACATATAGGGATCGCAATTTTCTGGGATCCCGGACTAAAAACTATAATTATCATTACTGTCATTAGTTGACAATAGTGAAAGAGTTTTATGGGTATCAACATAATATTAAGCAATTGTTGAACTCGTTTTTCTTGAAGATTGCACCTGGCTGTTCCTTTAATGTAATTATTGTTGTTGTTCTTATCACCACTGTATTTCTTTTTGTTTATGCAGTAAGAACCACTTTGTCTTATTTTATTTAAAACACTTAGTTTAAATGTATGTATTAAAATTGATTTATTTTAACTTTAATCAATTCTTTTTCACTTTTATAATATTTCCAATTAGAAGTTGATTGCTGTTGATGCTGTGGCGTCTTTTTTATAATAAATAAAAAAAGTATACATAAAAACTTCAGTTCGACGTGAAGTTGGTTGCAGTTTATTGTATAATAAACATTGTTTACAAAATTAGTAATTATAAACAGTAGTAGTTTACAATAGAGCCCTGCAAACTGTGTCTTATAAGGCTGTACAAGCCACTTGATATTTTTCAAGTGTTGTTATCAGTGTGTGTGCGGAGTAATAAATACTGTTCTGCAGGCACTTAAAACCATACAAATACTGCGTGTGTGCTTCAACTTTATGAACAAATCATGAGTGTGCTATGATAGCGACCAAACAAGCCTCTCAAAGGCTTGTATAAAAAAATACAAGCCTTTTGACCACTTGTTTGCTTCAATAAGGAAAAAAATTGTGTTTTCTTTTTTATTAAAATTATATGTGTGTGTGTGCGTTCATGACTGTATAAAGTAATTTCGTAAGTAAAACAGTCGTTTAAAAGTATTGTTTATAAACTTATTGTTATTTACGATCAAATAAATTATTAATGTTACTAGTTATAACAATTTAAAGAAACATGCAGATGTTCCATCGTATTCTTAACATTTGGGAAAATTTATTAGTCAAGGAGTAAACGTATATGGAAACGAATTTGAAAAATGAAAAGACATTGTTCTATATTATTTCCTTTTAGTTTTAAAATAGAATGATTACTTAGTAAATATAAATTAAATGCAATAAAATCTATCATAATATAAATAAGTACAATTTTAAAATTTTTTATAAACATACAATTAATTATAAGACTAACTTTATTTAAAATATAAATAAATACTAAAGATAAAAATTTTCTAACTTACATATGTAACTGACAGTTTCAAATGTCAACTTTAATTTTTTTACTTTTTTAACTCTTAATAAAGAGTATTTTTTAATAACTTTATGAATTCACCCTTTTACATTTATTTAGAAAAGAAGAACCAACAATAAAATATAGACATACTGTATATATGTGTGTGTATGCAAGAATATTTATAAACAACCACTTTTTACACATTATGAAGATTTTTTGCCACACACAGCAACTACGTATTACAAAAAACAAACAAATCATTAAGCCCACTTGAAATCTTTAAATCATTTCTCAACGTCTTGTATGATTTGCTTTTTTTTGCCACACCACTTGCACCACTTGTTTACGATAAATTATTTGAACGCACGGATTTGCAGTCGCTCATACACAGTACACACTTGCTTTGCTTCGGGCAGCGAACAGTACGAACAGTATTTATTGTTGTTTTTGCACATGTTGGCTATGAAACACACACTTGAAATTCAAGTGTGTTTGCTTTTCAAATCATCTTGCGCAGGAGACTAGTTTACAATACTAGTCGCAAAGAGATGGCGTTCTAGTTAACCACTGTTATTAATGTTATGACATTAACATATTATTACGGGTAGTCTCCATTAGAGATGAAATGATGTTAAAACATCATGTTAAAATTATATGCTCAAATTTCGATATTTTTAATATGGCGTACATGCATTCATGTTAATTTCTTGTTTTCTCATTGTTTTGTTGTTGCATTCTACGCACATGCAATAATTTCTTTGTGTGAGTAAAAAATATTGTGTGTGATGCTTAGTGTTTAAACATGGTTCTTTTAACATTTGCTTTAACCGTGTTTAAACATTCAAAAAATTAACATTAACATCAACTTGAACGGTTTAAATTTGCTATTAATATCATGTTAGAGTTAATGTTAAATATTTTATATTAGGTGAGGTTCACACTAGAGACCTGCAAACTGTGTCTTATAAGGCATTTAAAGCCACTTGATATTTTTCATGTGCTGTTATCAGTGTGTGTGCGGAGCAATAAATACTGTTCTGCAGGCACTTAAAACCATACAAATATTGCGTGTGTGCTTCAACTTTATGAACAAATCATGAGTGTGTTATGATAGCGACCAAACAAGACTTGAGAGTGCGACGCTAAAAAAAATACAAGCCTTTTGACCACTTGATTGCTTCAACAAGAAAAAAAAAAGTAAGATTTTTTCTGTTTTCTTTGCATGTTTTACTAAAAAAACATATGTATGTATGTGACAAAGAAAAACCAACAATAAAATGTAGACATAAATATATATGTGTGTATGCAAGAACATTTGCACACATTTTTTGCTACACACAGCAACTACGTATTACAAAAAACAAACAAATCATCAAGACCACTTGAATGCTTTAAATCATTTCTCAACGTTTTGTATGATTTGCTTTTTTTTGCCACACCACTTGCACCACTTGTTTACGATAAATGATTTGAACGCACGGATTTGCAGTCGCTCATACACAGTACACACTTGCTTTGCTTCGGGCAGCGAACAGTACGAACAGTATTTATTGTTGTTTTTGCACATGTTGGCTATGAAACACACACTTGAAATTCAAGTGTACTTGCTTTTCAAATCATCTTACGCAGGAGACTAGTTCACACGTTATTTCCTATTTAAAAGATATAAACCATAAAATAATGTCGTGTTTACAACAGAAAATAGAGTTATTAAAAATTTAATAAAAAAATATTTACTCAGACATTGATATTATTTTTATTAAGATGCTTAATTCAATGAATGACATAAAGTCATCCCAAATAATCCGTTTAATAATGGAATTGTCGTTAAAATTTAGTTCCTAGTTGAATTTTGAGTTTAATTATTAAAATGTATAAATTTTATCTTAAACTCAAAAAGTTTTCTTCTATTTAAATGCTTTTGTCCTGGGAAAGCGGGATATGAAAAATTGTAAATTTCCCGGGAAATCCTGGGATGCAATCCATAAACACATATCATTTGTATGTGATCAGTCCAGTGCCTCAATTATTGCATTTCTATCGATTGGACAACTAGGACAACTTGTGGATGTTGTAGGTGTCTGATCTTGCTGCGTATTCCCAGCCAGTATTATCGCTGATCATTTTTTAATATTTTTGCATTACATAATACTTTTAACATCAAATCACAATGAAAATCTAGAAATCGAATAAAACTTTTTATGGAATATTTTCAATAATTATAATTTTTACATAGTGTAATGTAAACAAATTGTCTAAATAATTCCAATTCAACGCAGTTCGAATTTCGGTGTTGTGGCTCTTGTATTTCGAATCTTTTGGAACCTTTAATTTCTTCAGAGGATGCACGATATATGCAAAATATCAGTTAAATCGGTTAAATGACGTGACAACTCATAGATTGCATATAATAATAATAAAGTGGTCGTAAAAAGGGACGGGCATTTAATAAAAAATTTACATAATAGTTGTTTTATTATTTTCTATTATAGAACAATATTATTATTACTAATTCACGATTTTATCAAAAATCAGAACGATTTGTTTATTTCATTTCGAAATGAAAAATATACCTTTAGAATAATACTATTTATTTTAGGAATTGCCTTTTTATTAGTACAAAATATCGTTAATGCTTCATATTATATAGCAGGTAGTTTTGGTTTCTGGGTTTATATCGAACCCCGAACTATCTGTAAAAAAATTTGTGTTAGAGTTGGCCCATAAAGTGTTTGTTATATAATAAAATAGCTTTTTTAGGAAAAAAATTTAACTGATCAAATCAAAGGTTTTTCATTAAAATAAAACTTTTATGGTTTTAAATTTTTGAATCTTGAATTTTAAATGTAGGGTAGAAGGGGAAGCATTGGTAATTTTTTTTTTTGGTTTAGAATGCTGTATTTTCAAAACCATAAACGATATCAGTAAAATTTCTTCAGTAATAAAAACCTAGATAAGTTGGCTAATATTTCAGCTCTTTTCATTCTGACTATCTCCCAGTTATGTTAATTTTTTTATGAATTTCTGAAGTGATTAAAAACGGCAAATCGTTTTCCCATATATGATAATTTTTTACTTCATTTTAATACGGCAATTGAAAAAACAATCAAATATTAATGTGTTTTATTAAATTTTATGTTAAAAAAAATAAAAATTAACAATGCCGACCTAAAATATTTGTATAGGAAAATTCCTAAAATATTTTAGTTGATAGCGTATATATGACATGTATACTATATATTTCACGATTTTCAACTCCTTGCATATCCCCAATTTAGAGTTATGAACTTAAAATGTCATTTTCTTTAAAAATAGTGGTCTCACTACGCCACACACAACAACAATTGCTTTTCAAATAAAATGTGTATAACAACAACTACAGTAAGAAAATCTGTGTAATCTAACTCTACAACAATACAAAACACATTGCATACAGAGTAAATGCGATTACAAAGAAAAAACAAACAGCAACAACAAAAATAATAAGATAAATTTGTTTGTATAAAATAATAAAAAGAAAAAAAATATATTTCACACTGGCACCGACTGGTACCCTCACAATATAACAACAAATACAACTAAAACATAAATATAATAATAATAACAACAACAACAAAACAGTAATCCAGTATTTATATTTATTTAAGCTCATTTTTACTCATTTATTTACTCTTTCTACTTACTTATACATATGTGTACTATTTTACTATTTTCCTAATGGGAGTGAGTACACTCCCATTACAATAAGCAAAGATCAGCTCAGTACTCATATTTCAATGCATTTACCCACTATTTATTAGAGAGCAAAGTTGTGGAAAGTTCATAACGGAGAAGATTTATCACTGAAAATTGTATAAAAATTTAAACGATAAATTTTAATTGATTATTATTTCGTTTTATTTACTTAAGTTTTTTTCTAATTGTTTAGAGATTACTTATTTATTTAAAACTGAAATTCTTTTACTTCCCAACCAAAAACTTTACTTACCCAATACAATATTGGGATTGAAGTTTTCATTTCCCGGAATACCGGAAAGTCTCACCAAAAATATATAATTAAAAATGTTTAAATATTTATAAGATAATTTAGTTAAACGAAGCATAAACAAGTGATAATGTTATATTATGGGTACATATATATATTTATGTACCCATAATCTGAAACTTTTTAAAATTAACCTTACATTGATGGTGGGCGGACCATGCCAATTTTTTTTGTTTACGAGATTACATTGGCCCTTTAAATATTAGTACAAAATATCGTTGATGCTTCACCTTATATGGGAGGTAGTTTTGGTTTCTGAGATTATATCGAACCCCGAACTATCTGTAAAAACATTGTTTTAGAGTTATCTGCAGAAAATTATGAACTGAACTTACAACGGACACCCTGTGTTCTAGTATTTGGCCCATAAAATGTTTCAATACCAAGCAAACCTTAATTAAGATAAATATTTGAGACAAATTTCGTCCCCGAGGTTGTTCCCTCCGAGCCCTATACTGCTTTCAACAGACAGACGGACGGACATAGCTGGATTGACACAGAATCTTACTAGGACCCAGGAAATGTATACTTTATGGGGTCTTCAATGATTTTTTTTTTTTGAGATGTGAAACACGGAGTGAAAACCTCAATATACCCCATCTTATGATATTATAAGAATAATTTAATAACACATTATATGTATAATAAAATAACCATAGAAAATATAAATCTGCGGCCAAAAAGGAAAAACTACATAACTTATGTCATTTTCCGTTTTTTTAATTTTTAGAGTTATTGTATTTCCAGCCAATTTTCAAGTCGTTCGCAAAATCTCTCTCATCAAAATACAGGCATTTAAAACTAAAAAATGTAAAAAAAACTGAGTTGAAACTTTCGAGGATTTTTGGATTCATTTTAGTTGTGAACTTACAATTTGCAACTTTTTGACTTAAACCATTAACCAGTCGAAAGATAAGACTTAGGAAATTCATAATAAGTATACGGTTTACTATCCGTTAAAAAGTAATGCGGTGATATAAAATTAAACCAAAAATTTACGATTTTTGAAATTTGGCAGTTTTTATACCCACCATCAAAAAGATGGGGGGTATATTGATTTTCTCATTCCGTGTGTAACATGTCGAAGGAATCATCTAAGACCCCATAAAGTATATATTTTCTGGGTCCTGGTCCGTCTGTCTGTTTAAAGCAGGATAGTGCTCGAACGGTACAACCTAGGGGGACGAAATTTGGCACAAATATTTATCTTATATAAGGTTTGTTTGTTATTGAAAATGAGCAAAATCAGTTAATAAACAAAGTTATGGACAAAATACTACAAAACACAGGGTGTCCGTTGTAGCCTCATTTCATACTTTTCTGCTGATATCTCTTAAACAAAAGCATGTACGATGACGAAATTTTGTACAGATAGTTCGAGGGTCGATATAAACTTGGAAACCAAAAATGGGTGTGGTCCGCTCACTTTACCGCCCACCTCCCATATAAGGTGAAACGTGAACGAAATTTTGTACAAATAGTTCAAGTAAAGTGGGCGCAGTCCGCAAACTTTACCGCTTACCTCTCATATAACGTAAAATTTGAGAAAGTTGATGGTGGTATATAGATTCGGCCGAGCCGAATATAACATTCGCGCTTGTTTTGATTTAAATTTTGCGGCATTATGTGAATTTAATTTTAGAGGGCATAATTTTAAAGACGAAGTGATTACCTATAGTTTAATGTACATATATCTCGTTGATGTCAGGCGTTAAAAATTTTGCAATACAAAAATTGTATTAATTTTAAAGATTTTCACCAAATTTTGTTCTGAATTTTTTCAGTGTAAGATATGATTTTAGATCATCGAAAAATATCTGTAATATTTATTTTGCTTGCTGACAACTATCGCGAAGTGTAAATGATGTTAATATTGATGTAGGGTATTTTAATGAGAACGCCTTTTTATTATATTAAATTATAAATTTATTTAAAAATTCAGGCTTAAGGTCTAATAATTAAATTAATGTTTAACTTAAGTGTTAATTGTCATACGTCCGTTACTACCCGTCCCCACATTGATGTCAAATGAAAGCTTTTTATTTGCTTAATACTAAAATTCAGATGGCATCAAAATATTTGAAGGACTTATAATTGTATGGACCAAAAAACATATTCTTAACCTCAATGTGTTGCATTGTAGCTCAAATTTTGAAATAATAAAATAAATTTTCATTGTAAAATTTATCACATGTAAACAGGTAAAAAATTTTTCTAAAATTCACTTCTAAAACAAATTAAAATCGATATTCACTTAATTTGTTTAGCAAACGATCTCAAGATAAGGACATTTGTCATTATGCTCACTAGCCATGTGCTAAGTTTCATGGTTATAACGAAACTAGTTTTTTTTTAAATGGAAATTGAACAAAAAACACCGAAACATATAGTTGAAAATTTTCATGAAATCTTACATCGGTCATATAAAACAATTGCTAGGAAGGCAGTTGTGTAAAAAAATACAGTTTCTTGGGTCATAATATTATACAAAGAAGTCATGGTCACTGAATGGAAACCTGGTAGTGGAAAAAAATAGTATGTTCAGGCTGTAGGACTCAGATAAAGTAGAAAGGATTTTTAGAGAAAATCCCCTCATCTCTGGATGAAAATTGTCACAAAAAGTTAATTGCTTTGAATTTTTATCAGAAAAGTTGAAAGGAAATCTAGCCTGAAGATGTATAAAGTACAAATAAATTCTAATAGAAACGCAAAACAAGAATTTGGATGTGAAAAAAATTACGTGAAAGTTTTCAGACGAATTTTTTCATAATTATGATCAGGGTATAATAGACGATGAAACGTTCGTATAGGCTAGCTTTTTTCAACTTCCTGGCCAGGAATTCTATATTGCAGATGCTAGAGGAAATATGGCAGCAAAATATCGTGTATCAAAAAAATCCAAATTCCCAAGAAAGTTTTTGTTTTGTTTTGGGAAGCCATATGCATATGCGGAAAAGAAATTGTTAGTGTTTGTACCGAAAGTCGCTAATCCATAAAATTGTCCGGAACTCCGAGCAATTGAAAGATATTGGGCTCTAGTAAAAAATAATTTAATGAAAATTAAAAGTTCAGCTTAAAATGAAACGGAGTTTAAAAAAAAAGTGACACAAAAAACAAATTGGAAGAATTTTGGAAAATATCAGATATTTCCTTAAAAACCAACAGAAAATAATTTATTTTTTTATGTTTAGAACTTGAATATAACAGTCATTAATAAAAATATAATTTTAAAAAATTTAAAAAATTCGCCCATTGCACAGTGTCACATTTGGCAGTTTTAGAACGACAAAAATCAAGTTTTGGAAATATTGGTCTAAAATTTTATATTCTGTTAGTAGATAACGCAGTGAACATTCCCACCTTAAATGGGCGGTTAGAATCACTGCCACTCCCATACTGGAAAAATTATTTTATTTGTATGAATTTCGAACATATTTTTGTCAATTTTATTAAAATAAGGGATATCTAAAAAGTAGGCGTGGAAAGATCTAATCACACCAATCTTTGTGTAATATTTGCATAACAAATTTTTAGTCATTACCTTAAAATTTTTAAATAATTCTTAAAAAATTGCAAATTTTTTTCTAATATTTTAAAAGATCGCGAAAAGTCGCAGCTAATATTCTCAAATGTAATTTTATAGATGTTCTTTTATGTAACAATTGTGTTTTTAAATTGGAACTCGTGGGAACTTTTTAGTTCCATTCCATTAAAAATAGAATTTCCTAAACAATA
Source organism: Protophormia terraenovae (assembly GCA_951394005.1). NCBI lineage: Eukaryota > Metazoa > Arthropoda > Insecta > Diptera > Calliphoridae > Protophormia > Protophormia terraenovae. The sequence goes on along the minus strand of OX596077.1, from coordinate 59,967,338 downwards.
TATTTTTTGATATTATGATTTCTTTTAAATAAAAAACAATGTTTTCATTATTGATTTTTTAACTTAGAAAATTGTAATAGAATAATTTGAATACATTTATTATTTTATGCAAAAAAAAATTGTAACAATATCTGCAATATTTATTGAGATATATGAAGTTGAAGTTAACATACTTCTTTACAAAAGTTGTAAAAAAATTAAAATATTTTCAAAAGTTGCAACTTTGAAAATCCATAATATAGACACTTTCCAACATTTTAAGTATTTTGTCCATAATATATGATATGTTTACTAATAAATGCCAAAACAAAAAAAAAAAAAAAAAAATACTTTAATTAATACGCTTTTATTTTCGTATTTTTGTCGTTCTAATTTGGATAAATGTGACACTGTGCATTGGTTTAGTTCCTATAAGCAGATTTGTATGCACGGATTTTTTCGTGATATTTTTACTCATAAATATTATTACTCATAAATATTGAATAAATATTGAAGATTATTTAATAATTTTGACATGTGCTGATAGTATTTTAGAAGTTCTATAAATCGTGTTGTTTGGATTTTGATAAAGCCAAAGCTCTATTTTTAACAATTTTTTGAAAGTTTTAAATTAAAAAGTCTACAGCTTTTGCGCGCATTGATAAAAATGATAAGCGCGAACATATTTCGCATACATACATAGTAGAGTGATCGACGCGCTTTTCCAACCGGTTTTAAAACCGGTTTTTTTTCGAATGTCGAATAGACCGGTTTTTTTAAACACAAAAAACCGGTTTTAAAAATAGCATTTTATTTCAGAAAACATGTACTAAATAGTGATATTTGAGTCGAAATTTAAAAATAATTTTTTAAATATTCATAACTGATTTCTTATGTTTTAAAAATATAGTTTAAGTCTAAATTGGAATTTATTCTGTAATATTAAACAAATAAATAATTAATAATTTTTATACCCTACACGACCAAAGGTGGTTGGGGTATTATGTATTTGTGCAGAAGTTGTAACGCAGAGAAAAAATCTTCGGACCCCCACTTTAAAATATATCGTTCGACTCAGAATCACTTTCTGAGTCGATTTAACGATGTCCGTCCGTCCGTCTGGTCGGCTGGCTGGCTGTCTATGTAAAGCTTGTGCGCAAAGTACAGGTCGCAATTTTGAAGATAATTTGATGAAATTTGGTACATATGCTTTTTTCAACACAAGGACGAATTGAACACAATTGAATTTGGTTATGATCGACCCATTATATCACCTAGCCCCCATACATATGTCCTCCCGGAATACAGTTTTAACACTTATAGATGCCTTAAAAATAGGAATATTTTAATGAAATTTAGTACAAATAAGTTTTATATCAGCATAAATCTGTCTGCCAAATTTCGGTCGGTCCATAACTGACCATAGCTCCCATATAAACTCCTCTCCCGAAAATCACTAACGTGCAAACATCCCATACAAATGTTAGTATTATGTTAATATTTAACTCAAGTAAGTTGTACATAAGTAAAAGCTAAATTATGTAAATTGAAATGGTGTAGGGTATCATATAGTCGGGCTTGACCGGCTATATCTTCTTCTCTCGTTTAATCTATTGTTATATCTGTAATATTTTTACACCCAATTTAATTTTTTTTATCCAATATTTCCTTTATTTTTTAAAGGTGCAGAATCGTTTCAATTGAGACAGGCTTCCATATTAAGCCATGGATTCTGTTTATGCTAACTAAAATTTAGATGACTTTTTTCAACAATTTTGAAACATAATTATCTTCTAGTCATTTAGATATATAATTTGCTTAGCATTTTTTCTCTTTCCAGAGCTTTCTGAAGCTACCAAACGACGTAGAAAATTAAAATTTGGCTTAATTATAAAACTTTTCGTCCAACATATCCTAATGGAGCCATATTTTGAAATTTTTATCAGGGAGCGGATATAAGTGGATTTATGTGTCTTTTTCTAATACTTTTTTCTCTTTCCAGAGCTTTCTAAAGCTCGCAGAAGACGAAAAAAATTAAAATTCGGCTTACTTATAACCCTATTCGTCCTACAAATCCTAACGGAGCCAGATTTTGAAATCTCTATCAGGGAGTGAAAATACGTGGATCTATATATATGGATTTATATATATCTTTCTAAAGCATTGTTTCCTTTCCAGAGCTTTTTGAAGCTCCCAGACGATGTAAGAAACTAAAAATCGGCTTACTTATAAAACTATTCGTTCTACAAATTCTAACAGAGCCAGATGTTTCTATCACGGACCGAAAAGTCTGTTTTGGTATTAAAAACTTTTGAGTTGCTATACTTATTGTTTGCTCTCCAAATCCTATCAAAAACTGATTCTGTATTTCGCCCAGGGAGCGCATTTACGACGATATTTTTATTTTGAAAGATTTACGAATTTAAAAATTTAATTAATATTATCCCAATAAATTCTAACGGCTTCAAATAATTGACTTCGATTGGGGAAGGGAAGGTGTCTAAATATTGTTCATATTTTTTCTTTTAATTTTCGGATTTGTTTGTGCATATTTTCATTATTATATTATTTTTCCTGACATTGTCAGGCTTTTACGCTTGTATTTAATAAATTTTAACTTGATTATAAAAATTATTGATTTTTTTAAAGAAATGTAGTCTTTTGATATAAATATTAACTTCCGCAAAAAAACGGTTAACCGGTTTTTTCTGAATTTCAAAAAGTGCAACCGGTTTTTTTAAAATACCAACTATTCGAACTATTCGAAAACCGGTTTCTCAAAAAAGTCGAATAATCGATCACCCTAATACATAGTCGTCAATAAAACCACAAATCAACTTTAGTGTCAGAAAAAAATTATTTTAAATATATTTACTTATAATTTTAAAATTTTTGGATTTTCCTCTTATATTTTTTCTTTTATTCAATATTTTATATATTTTTTATTTTTTTGTTTTAATATATTACAAAATGAATTAAAAAATATTTTTTAAAGCTAATCTATCTATATATATGTAGGAACTGGGGAAAGAGGGAGGAGCTATTCGACGTTGTTACAGGACAGAGACATAGACTTTAGGGTTGGGTTTGGACAAATAGGTACGTTAATGAATGGGAACATGGGTATAAAGGAACGACCATTTGTGACAAAGGACAGAGTTAGATGGTGAGTCGTATAGAGTCGACATCACAGAGCTAGTGTTTGTAATTGAACAAGAGTTGATGTTCAGTATTGTTTTTGAATTATTTTGAATTAATGTTAAGTTTTATTTTTTGAATTGTGTAAATATTTAAATGTTTGTGTAAATAAATTAATATTATAATGAATTGAGATCGATGCTGTGTTTTTAATTGAAGAGGAGAGTTGCAGAGTAAAAGCAACAAAAATCAAAAGTAGCTGAAGTGTTCAATAAAATATTTCAAAATCTACATATATATATATATATATATATATATATATATATATATATATATATATATATATATATATATATATACATTAGGGTAGCCATCTTTTGTATGGAAGAAAATAAAGGTATTTAAATTTTCAGTCTCACCTCCTAGAAATGTTCAAATACCCCAAAACCATATAATACAAAGTTTTAGATTGATTGTAACAAATTTAGAGGTGGCTCAAAGCGAATGAAATACTAACAATTTTAGTTTTTTTATTCTGTCCAACCATAAATCATTCATTAGAACTTAAATTTTTCTCGGTTTCATCTTTTTGAATTCTTTAGTTTATTACCTTTCTAAAATGACCAAAATGAAGAAAATTGAACAACTAATAATATCGTAGTTATTAAAATCAATTTACGTAAAGTGCGTAATTTTCGACCAAATACACAACAGTAAAATAAGATTTCATATACAAATTTACGGAGAGAAACGAAACTTGACATATAGTTTTGTCTTGGTATCTTATACATCATATCAAAATTTTTCGGTAATCACTTGTGGTCTGCGTAAGATATTCACGATCAAAATTCACAAAAATCGCTTGTTTTGTATATATCTCTCCTACGTATTTTTTGCTATTACAACAATTTTGTATAATAAAATTATTTACAGGATATATAAAATGTTAATACATGCCAAGTTCCGTTTCTCTCCTTCAAATACTGGTTGAAATTTTATTTTTCGGTGGTCTATTTTCCCGAAAATCACGTATTTTACGGTAATTTTATTTTATTTAAGAATTAAACGTTTCGAGTCTTTTACAATAGGCATTTATTTTTATGAAATATTTTAAACTGTTTAAAATTTAAATTGGAAGTCATTAATATTAATATTATTATTATTATTATTTTTTTTTTGTAAATTAATTATGATTTATAATGTTTTGTTATATTATTGAATTATTGAATAGAAAAAATAATATTCTTTATGAGTCATTCCATTTAAAACCAACCAGCTGATTTTCTCACCTCTTCCGAATTTGATAATATTTGGTACAATTATTATTCTTATCAAAACTAAGACTAATTCAAAATTTCAGATAATTTCATCAAGTGGTTCGCGAAATATCGCGATTTGAAAGTGTAAAATAGCTCAAAATATCTACAAAGTTGTATACATAAAATTACAGATATCTTTTAAAGTATTTATGATATAAGATTTATTAAGATGTCTTATTAAAGCTATCAAAATTATCTTTAATATGACGTATAACATGACTTTTTTCTCAACATCAAAATGGTCCATATCTAGCGATTTTTCGTTCGCGGGTAAATATTTCGAAAAGTGATCTTTTGAAAAATTTTAAAAAAATATATGTTAATGATGAAAATGTTTTCTATAACCGTGGTAAATGGCATTCTGGGACTCGTAATATTTAAACAATTATTGCTACAATCGTCATAATAAATACGAAATATTTATCTCAATTTGTATGGTTTTGTTTGTAATAAAATATAAAAATTCGGCAAGAATATTAACATTGACGTTGATAACGCAAATACCGAGTTTTAGTTTGATTACCGCGATAATTCGCGATTTATAATATCTCAAAAATAAGAAAAAATGTCTTTTTAAAAATACGAATATCTTCCAAAATATTTACGTTAATATTTAAAGGTAATGAAATTACCTTTAAAATGATACCTGAAACATGATTTTATGTTGAATTTTATTGGTGTATAATTCGCGAATTAAATTTCGCGCTCGCGTATCTCCAAAAATGGTATTTTTAAATTCGTGAAAAATATCTTACCTAATATTAAATTCTGAAATTAAAATTGTTTCATTATTTGTGCAATTAAAAGGGGGGACTTAATTTTTTTAATTTTTATAACAACCATGTATTTTAATTTTAATATAATTAATTTTGTAATGTATATAATTAGAATATTGTTGCCAATTGTAATACCGAATTAACTTGGCCTCATTGGCTTATAATTCATTGAAAATAAATAAATAAATAAATAAATAAATAAATAAATAAATATATCTAGAGGATGGAGCCATTTTGAATGTTTTCTGTAAGTATCGTGATGGGACTCTCAATGGCTTCTGAAATTTTGAATTAGTCATAGTTTTTACAAGAATAATGATTGTGCCAAATATCATTAAATTCGGAGAGGTAAAGTAAAAAATTTAAATTTTTCGTGTTGTTTTTAAATGGAATAACTCTTATACAAAATTATTGCTTTTTACTTATAATTCAAGTAAAAAAAAAACCGGGAAATTTAATTTTTATTTCCGTTTCCGGAGAAACAATATTTGTTGAATCTGCCTTTATGTAGGTTTAAAAAAACTGGTTAGTTTTATTATATTTATTACAAAAATATTAAATAATCTTTCTTTTTTTGGATTATTGAAAACTTTATTATATATTTTTAAATTTTATGGAAATGTACTGTTGTTATTCACAGCAAATAAATATTTTTTACCAGTTAACTGCGAAACGCCCTGTTGTAGGTTGATGTCTACACTAACATTTATGCATAAACTTTGTCACATTGCGAAATCACCTCATCATCTGGCATTTCAAAACGTGCTGGCATCACTTTAAACAACCAGCTTTCAGCAGAGATCTGCGTCGACTGGCTGAGATGGGCCGCCGATAATTTATCAAAAGCAGCCGCCGTGAAAATTTCGAATTAAACTTTTAGTAAATTCAAAGCAAAACCTTTATTATTTTTTTTAACATTTTTTCGGAAATTTCCCTATGACCGAGGTATGATCATACTAGCTCCTCATACCCCTAAAAGCGGAGAATTCTTGAATCAAATATTGTCGAGGAAATATCGAGATTTATATAAATTACGAATGTTTGTAACTTGGAACTTTTCTCGTAATTTCTCGATAGTAAACATTCGCATAATTTTCGATAATTTAAAAATATTTCTATCATTATATTCAACTTTTCTAAATAAAATATCGAAACTAAATGTTTCGAGAAATTGTATAATATTTTAAATTTCTCAAAGAATTGTTTTATAAATATAAAAGCAACTTATTTTCTTGTTCATGCATGCAAAATATTTAAAACAATGTCATTCTTGAGTCAAAGTTCATAGAAGTCGGTTGTAAAATATTGGGCTTTAACATTTAAATTATATTTTCATAAATGTTTAATAAAAAAAATATGATATTAAAAAAAAAAAAAAAAATGATAAGTAATCTTTCTACTTGTCTAAATATGTACTTAGACTTGGAATATAGCATACATATTTATTTAAATATCTAATATATTTTCTTTCAGATTAATTCAGAAAATGTTTACTTTAAATGAAGAGGATTTGAACAACAGAAAAATTAATAATATTGGGAGAAAATACAGCTCGCTTTTTTATCATTAACGATGGAACTTATATGGGTATGTATGAGCACATTAATTTCAAGGGTTTGAGCAAATATTCATACACATTTGAATTAAAACATATAAATAAAAACCGTCGCCAAAGAGTAACAAGAGACGAAACTAATTGTCAAAAACCTAAGCCGGTTGTCAAAAACCTAACTCATGCAACAACAAAATACATGTAATCAAATACATTTTGTTGTTGCCAAAAGAAAATAAAAATACATTTTTGTTTACAAAACAATTTTGTTTAAATGTCAATCGAGAATTTCGTCTCTATATGCTACTCTATGACCGTCGCATTCAACGTTTATAATAGAAATACTACTTCTAGTGTAAATTTTAAAAAACAATATGGAGTCCATAAGAAATACAGACGCTTGTGTGATAATACTCTCAAGCGAATCAAAAATCTGGTTGTTGATGAATTTTGAATTCATTTGCAAAAATTGCAATGAATTTTTCGTTGTAAATATGTTATTATTCTGTGGTAAATATTACCATTATTTAAAGAAAGAAGAAGCATAATATTTTTTTCTGGGAACTAAGTTAAGAAGTTATTACAAAATTTTAAACATTTTTAAGTTCAAATTTTACTAATAAATAAGATACTTTTTATTCTACACAATCGTCTTTATAAGAGACACCGAAGGACGTGTATTTGAATTTATAATGCATTATAATATGCATTAGTACCATGGTAGCAGAGTGTTGATATGAAAATGGGCAGAAAGTTAGCAGTGACAGAAAAAATAAACAACAAAAACTGGAAACTTTCAGAAAGAAATATATATACATAAATATAGTTTTTTTCTTAAAATGGAAAGTGAACAAATTCAAAATTTTTAGTAAAAATTCACATTGAATTTATCGTTAACATTTTCATATTATTGGTTGATTCTTTCCAGGAATTGCAAATGCTATAGGGAATGTGACAGAAAATATCGTGTGTCAAAAATCAAAATTCCCAGGAGAAAAGCACATTATTCGTAATAAATGGTTCTTTTAACATCGAAATATACGTGACTGTGTACCTTCGGAAAGGACTTTACACGTTCCTAAAGAAATACAGTGTATCCGCTTTTTCTGATCTGATCTTACTTCTCATTACAGCAACAAAGCAATGAAGTGGCCTCAATGAAATGTGGTACCTCTTTGTGGTTAATCCATTAAACTCCATGCAATTGAAAGGTATTGGGATTAGTCCCCTACGAAAGATGATTTGAAAAGCAAATCCACTTGCTTTTCAAGTGTGAGTTTCATAGCCAACATGTGCAAAAACAACAATAAATACTGTTCGCTACCCGAAGCAAAGTAAGTGCGTAGTGTGTATGAAAGACTGCAAATTCATACGTTCAAAGCATTTGGCGTGAACAAGTGGTGTTAGTGTAAAACTACTGCCCACAATGTCAAAATGCTTTGAACGGAAAAATGAGAGAACGAAAGAGAGCAAGAGAAAAAAAACTCAAAAAAAATTTTACATATGAATACAAAAACAATTTGACAGTACCGCTGGGTTTGCCAATGAAAAAATTGTAAAACAACTGTTCTTACTAGTATACTTTATAATTATACTATGCTAATTACATTATTTATAAAATAGTGTTATCGTTATGGTTTTACGACAGCTATTTTTTTGTAGTTAGCTTACCGAAATTTTTCGTTAACTATCAGTGTGTTTAACGACAAAAGTTGGTAAAATTTTTCTACAGAATAACACTTAACGACAAAATGGGCTAACTAACGAATTTTCAATACTTAAAAAGTTACGGAATTGCGGTATAAGTTTCTTATTATATATAATAATTGAGAGGTAATCCATTTCTATTGGATGTATTCCACGTGTTTAAATTAAAAACACATTTAATTAATGTGGTACGTATAACATAAAAATGTAAAAAAAACATTATTAACTTTTTTCTTACAAAAATATGCAACAGAGCCAAATGTCCTACCATGTATTTATTGCCGTTATTCAAGTAACCCAACCTGTACTGCCAGTGGATGAACTATTCACTTTTTTGACGTTTTTGTAACTTATAAAACAACCAATCGCCACCACCACGCTTTCAAAAAAGTCAATAAATGGTGCTATCGCCACCTCAACGCTTTCAAAAGAGTCAATAAAAGTTACGATAGCTTAACTATTGCTCAGAAAATATGCGAAGTTAGGGTGTATAAAAAAACGTACACATTTGAATGAGTTAGGTGGGTAGTCACAAATGGACTTTTCTGTACTAAAGCGGGTGAATTGACACCGAAAAAACTGCTGGGTTCTATATAAGTAATACACACATGTACAAACACATATATTTAAACTCTTTCTCTCTCTCTGTTTTGGTGGTGGATTTTGTTTTCCCTTGTTACTTATCCCCCTCATCAATGTAAAATGTTGAGAGCGAGAATTAAATGAGAGCGGGTTCTAGATTAGAACCCGCCATAAGAAATGGCGCCTTCTATATATGAATATTCTTTGGTATTATAGAATCGTTATAAAAAAAATGTTTAAAATTAACTATGCTGGTAATCTTGATTTACGCTCAAAAATGTATGTTATAAATCTTTTAGGAAATACTTATAATTTATGTTCAAACAAACGGTCTTCGTCTCCCCTTGCATCTATGGTTGTGACCCCACGTTTGGGAACCAATGTGCTCTATAAGACGATGCAAAAACAAGATATTTGAGCAGCCGTTGACAAATTTTGGTAAAGTCGCCGCCGCCGTAAAAATTCTTCGGCGCAGGCCTCTGGCTGTCAGTTTAATGAAAATTCAATAATTTCCAAAATAAGCTAGCTAGTGCTGTCGTAAATTCGTTTTTAATTAAATTTTTCTCTAAATCAGTTAACAATTTCAGAAGTTTTTGGTTAAAAAGTGCAAGAACAATTCCATCATTACATGCTGCATTCGAAAAGTGTTGGTTTAACGTTAATTTTCACGTGTTTTCATTAGAATTTTTGCACTCTTCAGTTCAGTGAATTTTTTCTTTTGGTTTTTTTTTCTTATTGACCAGAGGCTGCTACTGACAAACGATATTTATTTGTACACGGGTTTGTGTGCTGTTGAAAAATATTGTATTTTGTTTACATTTTTTTCTTCATATTGTTGACCTGAAATAATGAAAAAATCATTTATAAAAATAAGACAAAAAAAGTTTAAAATTAACGTGTACTTGTACAAATAAATAAAATTATTAAAATGTGCTAAATTCTGTTGCAAAATAAGAAAAAAAGTGTTTGTTTACGATTTCATATGGTATGAAAAAAAAAGTATGTGTGTTTTTTGGTATAATTGATTTTGCAAAGAAAACATAAATAAATTTTTGTTTTTGATTGTGGAATAAAGTATAAATTAATTTCCAATTGGATTTATTTATTTATTTCTGGTTGCTGCTAATTGAGGATCAAGGTGTTTGTGAAAAGGTATGTAGTGTTTGTTGCTGTTTTTTATGTTTATTTACTTTTTTCTGATTTTTGTTGACTCTTTATCTCCCACCGTATGAGAATATTTTTGTCACTAAGAGTACAGAGTTGATTTTGTTAAGTTGACGGCGTCAGATATATTTACGTCAATACAATACAAAGTGTTAAGTTATTTGATCTCGATTACTTTTTTAATTTTTGAAACCAGCTGTTTAACTAAAACTATAAGATTTACAATATTATAATTTTTATTACAATTTTTTTATTATTATTGTTATTATTATCATATTATTATTATTATTATTATTATTATTATTATTATTATTATAACTATCATTATTATTTATTATGACATAAATCATTATTAGGTTTTTATAAATCATTATAAAGTTGGCGGGAAACTAATCAAGATTATCAGCTAAGAAAATTCGAGAGCTTCGAAAGAATTCTATTTAGAATTAATTCTTATCTGAATTTAATTCAGCAGAAAAAACAAAAATATAAATCGTTCTTTAAAATCTTACTTTTGAAAATAATTCTTAGGCTTAAATTTTAGGCTTAACTTTGTTTTGGCACCGATCCTCAATATGTAAAAATACAAAATAAATCATACAAATTAAAAATTTTAGTGGATCTCTTTTATTTGCAATTAATTGTTACTTCGTGGAAGGAACACCTTTTGAATGTTGTATGTGTATAATAAATAAGTTTCACGAAATGTTTTAATCGAAGATATAAAAAGTTCTTTAAAAATAAAAACAATAATTAATACACAGTTAAGGATTTACTTGCTTAATTAATGTCAAAAACTTCCAACAAAGCTGCTTAAAAAACGAAGCAAGAATAATTTCTAGTGGTGTTAAAAATTGTTTGATTAAATTAGTTGTTAACAATTCCAGCTTAAACTTTTTATTGAAATAATTCTCTAGAGGATTATTTCCTTATAGAAAGAAAAATCAATTTAGATATTTAATTTTTTCTTTAGTATATAAATTTATAAATTTAATCTAATACAAATTTATTGGTTGAAAATTTTTTAAATCAATTTGCTTGAATTTAAACAAAATTTACTCAAATCAGAGGTATTAAACATTTCCAAAAAATTAATTGAAAAATTAATTAATTCAATAAGACTCAATTATAGATTATGGTTTCTTCCCTAAGGAGAAAATTACAAGCCTAATAAACTACTTTGGACAATATAAATCACCTGGAATGGCTGTAGTTTATTAAATCATGTTGCAAAAGTTAATGAATCTATTGTGAAAGCATATATAACAAATGTTTATACTACATATATGTACCGATAAGTGGGCGCAAGGTTATATTTATATCTAAAGTATGTAACATACAAGATATTGTTAGAAAAAAGTACAAATCTGTCAGCGCAAGTGGCAGTAATCGGCGTCAGATGTTGTTGCAGGAGCTACTAGATCTCACCGAACAACATTCTGCAGGACTATGCACTATGGACACTATGGAAATATAGAGACAGTTCTATATTTTGGAAATGTTTAGATGGATAACAAGTGAAAATATTTTATTTTCTAATTGCAACTGGTATAGCGAGAAAAAAGATGATGCTTTTTACTTTCTCCGTTAGATATTTGCACTGTCACACCACCATTCTAAAGATAGACTTGCTTACTTCTTAGGCAATATTCCAAAGGAAATAAAATAAAAGAGAAATGACATATAACACATCACTAGACCTAACTCATCTGAGAAGAGTGTAATGAAAAAAGAAAAGCAATTTCATAAATGATACATGTTTCCTATAAATACTGGTAGTTTTCATTTTATTGCATTAATTGAAGAGCGCACTTCATCCTACCAAAATTATATCTTCTTTTTTTTCAACTCTCTATCTTTTTGAGGTGAAACTATGGATCAGCATCAATGGTCTTGTGATTTACACACATGTGTCCTTCTTTTAACATAAGATAAACTTTGTGGATTTTTTTCTTATTTCTTAAATCTGATTGGATTAAATATGTCATGCCAGACTATGGTCAATATATTCATAACGATAATAATTCACGTATCACCCTTGGATATGGCTGACACTAAAATTTGTGTTGTCAAATTATACCTCTTAAATTCCCCCTTTATAAATATTTATCATATATCAAAAACTCAAAGTACAAATCTTACGATATTTTATTTAATAAGCTGAATATCATTTGTTAAAAAAAAAAAAATCATCAATAAAAACAAATTGACATTTCTTATTCATATAAGTACAGTGGTATACAGTGTTTAAATTGGTGAACATTTTAAGGGAATGTGATTCATCCCATAAGCTCAAAATTTAAGTTTTAAGGCTCCATTACTCTACCGTAAATGTAAATGTAAAAACGTAAATGTAACTGGAAACGTAAGTGGGTGCTTACTCAAAAAACGTAAATGTAGCCAGTACTTTGTTGTTGTGTTGTTCACATCAACATCAGTGATGTAAATTACACATTTTTTCAGTAAATCAAATTCAGTTTAAAAATCACTAGATTTATTGGATTGACTCTATGCAGGATCCTGAGATTAAATTTTTTTATTATTTTGGTTGGTACAATAAGAACTTTAAAAGTATCGATATGAACTATTTTTTTTAATAACTATCTTTCAACAAATACCTAAACCACTGTAAATTGATAATTATATAAATGATTTATATCTTTTAATATAAATAGTCACCTAAAAGAATTTGTATGTTGCTCCATATGAAGGCTGTTGCTAAAAGATATAAAAAGTATATACACTTTAATATTTATTATATACATTACACATTTTTATATTTTGGAAAAATTCTATATAAATATTTTCCTGCTTTGCCTATATATGTAGGCTTGTATGATGACAATATTGGCCTTTTGCTTTAATACTGTACCATGGTTTCAACCTAGTGTTTTGGTGTTTAAAAAATCTAAACACACTAACACGCAGATATAATCCTTAAATATACTTTGCAACATGTGTGCATTAAAATCTCCAAAAATATAGATGATACATGTACTAGTATCCCTTACCAAAGGGGAAAAAAATCATGGAAAGAGCAACTATATCATATTTGCAAATTATGCCTGTCTAACTGGCAGTTCATGCAATTATGCTGGAATGAGAACTTGTGTATGAATGTTTTGCATGGGTATATGTATGTGTGTACATTAGATTAGATTCCATTTTTTTTGTCCACTATACTTTGGAAACATGGTCATGTGTAAGTTTGTGTATTTGTACGAGTATAATATTTGTCCTTTGCATGAATGCCTTTCAAAAAGAATTCCTTTATATATTTTTTCTATTTTTCTGAGTTCAGTATTCATTGTACAAAAGTACGTTTCATATTCTTTGTTTAATTTTGCGAATAGAAAAAATGACAACAAAGTGAAAAAATATAAATTTAAATAAAGAGTAACAGGAGCTCAGTTTGTGTTCTGGACTCGAATCTAATAACAGAAAGACCCGCACATTTTAGTTTAATTTATTTTTCTCTCTTATTTAAATTGAACTAAAATAAGGAATATTTACATAAACATTTCTTTTTGATATTGTTAAAATATTTAGTTGTAATTTTGTATTAAATCGTAACGGTACAAAATACTAGTAGATTTTATGAGGTGAAATTAAAAAAATTTAAAATTATTAATTAAAAGAATGTGAACCGTATTTAAAATTTATGATTTTTGCTTGAGATCAGTCGCCTCAAACCAATAGAAATGGATTTTAGTTAATCTCTGATTGGCTTGATAAGGAAAATTATCTTTTTCTCATAATCAGTTAATTACGTTCTTGCGTTTTTAGAAGCTTTTCGCAATTTATTCAATATTTACAAGGTTTCGTCATGCCTTGGCTGGTGAAAATATATCAGGCCTGCCTCTTTCGGTCATACGTTCCACGGGAGTGGTCTTTTAGTAAAGTCATGTTTATTCCGAAAAGAGGAAAAACTTCACACACTAAGCCGAAAGACTACAGATATATAAGCCTGTCATCTTTTCTGCTGAAAACACTGGATCGGCTAATTGACCTTCATGTAAGAGCATCAATTAGAGTTAGTCTTTTATCTCCCTCTCAACATGCTCTTCAATCGCTTGTGGGATTTTGCTTTAACGGCCTTTGATATAGAAGGAGCTTCTAACAATGTCGAACCGAAATTGATCAAAGAAGACCGAATGGATCTTGGGCTTGATAACCATCAATTTCATCTCTACTTGAATACAAGATAATCAAATCCACTATTGGCTCAGCCTTAAATTACAGGCTAGCTAAAAGGGGCACACCACAGGGGGGACTTCTATCACCTCTGATATGGAACCTCGTCCTCAAAAAACTGTGAAGATGGACTCCCTAGGTTTTAAAACCGTAGCCTATGCTGATGATGTCGCTGTGGCCATCTCAGGAGTCCATCTCGACACTATTTATACGACGCTATCTATACGATGAAATATAAAATCCCACATTTTAAACCTCCCACCATAAACGGGACGGTATTGTTAATATCCAACAGTGGCAAATACCTGGGCATCATTTTAGATAATAGATTGTCCTGGAAACCCAACTCTATTGTGAAAACAGCAAAAGCTACAATGGCAATATATGTATTCAGAGAATAAACCCTAACAATGTAAATTGCTGAAGTAAGACCTTCAATAAGGCGACAAATTGGCATCCGACATTCAAACATCGCACTGATATGGGTGCGCGGACACGGGACGAGTCAAGGCAATTGTATTGAGGATGAACTGGCAAAGAAGGGCGCTCTACTTCAGGATAACAGTATAGATCTTTTCTGTGGTATCTCTCTCAAAGAGAAAGAAAATATAGTCGACCATATGATTCCCTACACCATTGTGTATGAGCATAAAAATTCGGGAAGGGGACTTATATTAGGACCAATTATAGACAGAATAATTTGTTAATACTAACATTTATATGATTTCATTCCCTTTAGGGCGATTCCCGGAAGTGGGTTTATATAGGAGCTATGGTAAATAATGGACCGATTCTCATAAAATGTGTATTGTTTCCACTTATATAAAACTTATTTGTATATATTATATTAACTTAATAATAACATTCTTTTGGAATTTATGCACCACATATGATAGTGTAGGGTATAATTAAATAAGAAAGAGTACAAATTTAAAAAAAAAAGTACAAAGAATAGCATTGATCTTATAAAACGTGAATTTAACTTTTAAAAAGCAAAATACATTGCATTTCTTAGTCCACAATGGACTGATTTTTTTTTTTTTTAAGAATATATTTTATTTTTTTCTTCATATTTGATAAATATTAGAAAATGAATGCGTTTTTAAATTTTAGGTCCTATTTTGATTTAATGTGCATTAAAAAAAAAATAAATTAAAATATTCATATAAATCAGCCTCTTAGTTATGACCAATAGAGCAGGGGTTCCCACAATAGCTCACATCGCGGACCCTTTCAAGAATTTTTCTTTTTCACGCGGACCTCCAAACATATTTGAATTATTTAATAATACAAATGAAAGGTAAAATTTTGGCAGGGTCGCATTAATTTCTATTGTATTTTAATAAAAAACCAACCACTTTTTAACTGGTTCCACAACATGAAAACGATCATGGTAGTGAAGGAAAGTCTTGGACTAGTGACTGGTCGCATATTTTGGAACTTTTTTCGTTCAAAGATTTTTTCATACTAATCGGCATTGGTGATCTTGTGATCGCTTCACGCTGTTTTAGCAGCACATAATAGATCCCAATAAATTCATAGCATTACTTGAGAGCCATTTGACTTTGGTATCAATATCCCTGGCTGTTTGGCTGGGTGGCTTGATTTTTGATTATCATAGTGGTTTTCCTCTTAATTACCCATAACAATTCGATGCTGTTGAATAAATTCAAGAGCTTTTAAAACCGGGAAATTGTTGCTTGATCTACTACAATTATTATGAAAACATTTATTGTACTTGGCATGATTCATAATCTAGAAAACCTCAAATTCTTCACTTTTAAACTTTTTTCGCATATCGAAATCCCCTGATCCATACACGACCCGTTTTAAATAAAGCACCACATCGTTTTTTTTTTTTTAACTAAATAATAAACAAAAACTTCTCAATCAGGCTCCTATTCCTCGGAAAACACCCACGAGTACTATACAATATACACAAGAATTTTGTGACTATTAGATATTTTAATATCTCAATTATTTGATCGGCTTCGATCTCTTATTTACCCTCTTTTTCCGAAAAAAGGAAGTAAATGAATTTATACCCTATTTTGGGAACCTGCGAAATAGAGGATAATAACGTTTGACCGACCCTAAAGACCTAACGCAATACTTTTTCTGTTTTTTATACCCACCATCAAAAATATGGGGGTATATTGATTTTGATTCTGGGTCCTGGTTAGATTCTGAGTCAATATAGCTATGTCCGTCTGTCTGTCTGTTGAAAGCAAGATAGGGTTCGAACGGGGCAACGTAGGGAGACGAAATTTGACACAAATATTTATCTTTATTTTATTTATTTGTTTGGTATTGAAAATGGGCAAAATCGGATAATAAATAAAAAATTTATGGGCCAAAAAATTAGAAACACAGTGTGTCCGTTTCATACTTTTCTGCTGATATCTCTTAAACAAAAGCATGTACGACAACGAAAATTTGTATAAATAGTTTGAGGGTCGATATAAACTTGTAAACCAAAAATGGGCGTGGTCCGCCCACTTTCCCGTCCATCTCCGATATAAGGTGAAACTTCAACGAAATTGTGTTCAAATAGTTCAAGGACCAATGTAAACTCGGAAACAAAAAATGGTCGTGGTCCGCCCACTTTACCTCCCCCTCCCATATAATGTAAAATTTGAAAAAGTTGATGGTGGGTATATAGTAGGGTGATCGATTATTCGACTTTTTTGAGAAACCGGTTTTCGAATAGTTCGAATAGTTGGTATTTTAAAAAAACCGGTTGCACTTTTTGAAATCCAGAAAAAAACGGTTAACCGGTTTTTTGCAGAAGTTAATATTTATATCAAAAGACTACATTTCTTTAAAAAAATCAATTCTTATAATTAAGTTAAAATTTATTAAATACAAGCGTAAAAGCCTGACAATGTCAGGAAAAATGATATAATAATGAAAATATGCACAAACAAATCCGAAAATTAATAGAAAAAAATATGAACAACATTTAGACACCTTCCTCTCCCTAATCGAAGTCAATTATTTGAAGCCGTTCAAATTTATGGGAATTATATTGATTAAAGTTTTAAATTCGTAAACCTTTCAAAAAAAAAAAAATCGTCGTAAATGCGCTCCCTGGCCGAAATACAGAATCAGTTTTTTATAGGATTTGGAGAGCAAGTATAGCAACTCAAAAGTTCTTAATACCAAAACAGACTTTTTGGTCCCTGATAGAAACATCTGGCACTGATAGAATTTGTTGAACGAATAGTTTTATAAGTATGCCGATTTTTAGTTTCTTACGTCGTCTGGGAGCCACGTATTTTCGCTCCCTGATAAAGATTTCAAAATCTGGCTCCGTTAGGATTTGTAGGACGAATAGGGCTATAATTAAGCTGAATTTTAATTTTCTATGTCTTCTTGGTAGCTTCAGAAAGCTCTGGAAAGAGAAAAAATGCTAAGCAAATTATATATCTAGATGACTAGAAGATAATTATGTTTCAAAATTGTAGAAAAAATCAACTAAATTTTATTTAGCATAAACAGAAACCATGGCTTAATATGGAAGCCTGTCTCAATTGAAACGATTCTGCAGGTGAAACTTTTTTTAACACACCTTTAAAAAATAAAGGAAATATTGGATCAAAAAAAATTAAATTGGGTCATACAGGATAATTATTAATTATTTATTTGTTTAATATTACAGAATAAATTCCAATTTAGACTTAAACTATATTTTAAAAACATAAAAAATCAGTCTTTATGAATATTTAAAAAATTATTCCTAAATTTTCAAATATCACTATCACTATTTAGTACATCTTTTCTGAAATAAAATGCCATTTTTAAAACCGGTTTTTTGTGTTTAAAAAAACCGGTCTATTCGACATTCGAAAAATGAACATTTTGAAAAAACCGACAGCACATTGACTGAAAAAACCGGATTTAAAACCGGTTGGAAAACCGCGTCGATCACCCTAGTATATAGATTCGGCCGAGCCGAATATAACATTCGCGCTTGTTTTTCTTTTTTATTGTGAAATCTTCAAAGGCCTATTAACTGCAGGTGAATTGTATAGAAATCTCCCAAACACTCCATATTCACGTGGAAATGAGGGTGCTATCTATTTCATTTGTTCTCCAAATCTTAAAGACGAGTTGAAATCCTTTTCCCTTTCGAAATCAAAGATTTTAAAACAACATCATTTTAATATTTATTAGACCCTCGTGAAAATATTGGCCTTTAAAATTTAGTCTTTTCACGTTAAGGTCGTCTTGCAAGTGTATTTAATGTCGACACTATTTTTAGTGGCTCATAATTCACACACACTTTTTATTGCGTTTCTCTTATGGTACGTTGTTGCTTTTGTTGTACGTATTGTGGTTGTTGTTGATTGCCGCCTTAGAACTATGCAAAGCGCAATAAATATGTCTTTTTGCACTTGATATAAAGATAGGCCGGCTATTTATTTTACTTTTTTTCAGCTCTTTGTTATTGTTTTTACACTCTCGCTCCAAGCCAGAACGCAAAAGAAAACAAAATTGTGTCTAGTATTCATTCAAAAACTAACACACACACATTTTTCTTTTTTTTTGAACAGTTTTTAAGTAGAGAGTGTGTGAAAGTTTTTCTAGCTTATACTGTTGCTGTTGTTGGTTTATTGTCCTGTTGTTGTCATTTGTTAGTTGCTTGTGGTCGTCGATGTCGTCGTTATTTTTAACATTTGTTGCCATTTGACTTTTTAGGCCGTTTATTTGTTGTCTCCGAGTATAATGTTTAAAAATGTTTATATGTATTTTTAACTGCTGTTAAATTTAAACGCATATGAAGAGGTTATCTAGCTATGGGTCAGTCTGAAAAGTTGTTTAATAGGGTTTAAAATCACAAGTTGCAGTATGAGTAATCCAGAGTATAAGGTAGAAGAGGATTCATAAGAATCCTTAAAAAAGACAAACACAATTTTCTTCGATCCTTTATCATTTACGGATGTGTAGGAGAACATACGTTAAAATGATGCTGTTTTGTTTAATTCTTGACTCTTCGTGTATTTTGGTTGATCCCTGTTTCGAGTAGAACTATTATCTTTTGCAGTTGTGATCAGATTTCTCCTTTAGTTTTTTATCTGCATCTTTTGAGAATGTGAAGTTATAAAATTTTCCGAATTAGCTTTAGTTTTTAACAACCTACGTTTTTAACAAAAACGTTATCAGATTGCCCTCGTATCCAAGAACTTTCTCACACACTTACACCCTTCAAAATAGTCAATGGTCATTTGTAACAAAATAAAATGAAAATAAATCGGGAAAAAAATGAAAATTTCTAACATTAAACAACAAAACATTTCTTCCGTTTCTTGTTTTTCTTTTTGTTTTTTGTTGTTCGTTTGTGTGTTGTTGTGGTTTAGATGTTTTTGGAGAACAAAAACAGTAGAACTAACTAGCAGTAGTCGTAGTAAAACAACGTGTTTTTAAGTTCATGTAATGATTTTTACAGCGTATTAGTTTTAGTATTGTGTGTGAGTGACTAAGTGAGTGAGTGTGTGTGTGTCTTTCTCCCAAACAATGTCCTCGTCGTACATTATCTTGTTAGGCATAACTCAACTATGAAGTGCATTTTGTCGCGTGCTGTCTTTTTGTCAAAAGGCTAAAATCACACACACTTACACACCAAAAAAAAAAAAAATAAAAAAAAAGAGGAAAAACATTATTGTGATTTCCTCCTTATTTACATGGGGTCAATGGACAGTGGGATTGGAGGACATATTTTTGATATACATTCAGTATTTTAATTATTCTATCAAATATATATCTTCTTCCAATATCCACTCCAAATATATCACCTTCGCATTCGTGAGACTTCATTCGTTAAATAAATATATAAAACACGCCCTAAGCTTAACTACCCATAGCATCTTTTGTGCAGCCTTTAAGTTCTTCAAGACTAATGTAGACTTCGAGTGAAGCCAATTAGATTTTTTTATTTGGTAAGAGAGCATATACCTCTTTGGGAGGAACTATATCCCTCCCAAGAAAAAAAGACAGTCACATTTTCCGTATCTGTTCTAGTACTCTAAGTACGCTTTTCTCACCCAACAGCAACTTTTGGGCTTTTACGCGACTTAAGGAAACTAGTCTTTTGGGCCGCATTCGACCACATTCAGCCGCTACCCAGGAGTTAATCTTTTCCCTGGGTATGACTCAAGGATACAAGGGGTACTAGCCATATGAATACGCCTTGAGCTTCTCCATTTTCTAAGCAATCAGCCCGTTCTTTTCCAGAATAGCTAACGCGGTTGGGTACCCCAACCCTAGTTCTTTCAAATATATTATACAGTCCATGACGATTCTGACTGTTCGACATTATAAATGCGTATGCCTCTCGATTTTTTCTTTAAACATTCTATGAAATGGTGTAAAATTCTGACTGTAAAATTAATGGGAGTTTGCCCATTGCTAAAACCCGTGGGAAATTGGGTTTTTGGAACCATCAGTGAACCAAACCTGATTGACATTCTTGTACCACAAAAATTGATCCATCCATATATTCCAATGAGATATTACGACCTGTGTAATACCGAATAGTCTCCAGTCTTTAAATTGACAATAATTGATATTTTAATAGCACGCCTACAAGCCACCTCCATTATTGAAATATGTAATGGTTTAGGTGCAGAAAGGTCAATATTGGCCTAACTATTTTAATAAAAGTCTAAGTATTATCAAAAACCTAAATGTCGATAAACTCATATAAGGCTATTTCTTTAGAAGTTAGAGTTTTCTCTATTAACGTCGTTATAAGATGAACTAAAGTAAACGTAGATTTGTCTAACTGATAGGCAAACTGTAAACGATATGTTGGATTCTTCGAAATATAGGTTTTCCAAATGTGAAGTTCTATCCATCGTTTTTATGAATAACGAACAAAGGTTTATTGGTCTGAAGGGCTTATGCAATTATTTCGACTTATTTTAAACCCGCGCCATTTATCAGGGTCGTGGCAAGTCAGGAGAAGGCTTGAGAGACATGGATGAAGAGAGCGAAACAATATCTCTTTTCTTCAAACGTCTTAGATATAATTTGTTCTATGGTGCTATGTTTTTCTCTAAAAACAAATTGATGTGCTGGAATACAATCGAAACGATTTACTATCTTTTTTTATTAGCTTTTCAAATAGCTTTAATATATTTGACAATAGGCTAATAGGCCTATACGATTCTACTTTAGTGTGATCTTTTCCAGGCTTAGGAATCATTGTGACCAGTGAGACCTTCCATTCTGGTGGATAATATTCAAGGATTAATATACCATTAAAAATAAAAAGTATTCTGCCTGTTTATAGAATCCAATACGGATTGGTTTTACAACATTTTCTCAACAAAACCAATAAATTTGGTTTATGTATTTAATATCTATTTATGAAATCCAAAAATTGGATTTAAAAATTTTAATATTTTCGTCTCCAGTTTATAAGGAGAATTTTTAAAACAACGCTTACAGCCATTCATTTTTTTATTTAAGAACATAAAAATGTAATTTAGAGCGAAAATATCAATAATTTAATAAATTATTTTCGTTACGTTTTCATAAACCCATTTCAAGTTGAAATTGGATTGGAATTTCGTTTCCAATCTAATTTCGATGAGGATTTCATAAACTGTCAGATAATTCTTATTGCTATTTTGTCAATATCAGGTGCTTTTTTGGAGTTTAAATCAATAATAGCCTCGTCGATCTCTCGAATCTCAAAACAAAGGGGTTCAACTGCTCTAAAATTGTTGACAACAGGTAGCAACTCTATTGTGTTATCTGATAAATTAGGGGTAGAAACGTTTTTTAGATGATTAACGAATTTCGCTATCTTTTCTTGGTTAGCCTCCATTTATATTAAGTAAAGGAGGTCCATTTGTAACTGATCTTTTAAGATTTTTCGTAGCTCGCCATAGTGAGTAATTTGAATACGATGTAGCATCTAGATTTTCAGATATTTATTTAGTGATTCAGTTTTTCGGTACTCTAGCAGCTTATTTATTTTTTTTGGCATTCTCTTAGCTTTGATTTGAGATGAGGGGGTCTTTGGAGTTGCCACTCTCTTCGAACTCTTCTTTTTTCAATCAAGAGCCGTTCGACATCCACAAAACAAATTCTATTATATCTGTTTTGTCGGGCAGTTAGGGTAGCATGTTCAGCAGCAAGTTTTAATATTTTTTCAAAATTTTTGAGAGAGAGATCGCTAAATTCTGGTGCTCTCAGCGATATATTTTCCGTGCAATGAGCGCTAATATATTTTTTATATTATATTATTATTATTTTTGTGTTAGATATCACTGAGATACCAGTGCACAGAGGGCCAGGGAGATCGATTTTGGCCAAAACCCTTTATCGTTGTCGGATATGGCAAAAAAATAATATTTCAAGGTTATTGGATTTGTTGATTCCAAAAATGAACTAAAAAATAAAAAATTCAAAATGGCGGAACCAAAATGGCTGCCAAAATTTTTAAAAAATTTTCTGATCCAGCTAAAATTTTGTGTATAGGCAGTTTTAGAGTTACTTAATTAGAAACTGAAATCAGAATTTAAAAAAACAAAATGGCGGACTCAACATGTTTCTTTATGTTATGTTAATTTCTTCAAAAATATTATTTTTTTATAATCGATAAATGTGTCAAAAACCAAATACAATAAAACTTTGAAATTTCTTTTCTATAAAATTATCGAAAATATTAAAAAAATGCAAAATGGCGGAAACAATATGGCGTCTAAAATTTTTTTGTTACCGTATCTTTTTAAAATTAAGTTTTCTGTTTGTTTTTGTTGTTACTGAATTTAAGAGCATACATAAAAATCAAGTAAGAAAGCTATAGTCGGTCTATCCCGACAACATAACACCCTACACCATTACTTTTGTGCATTAAAATAATTTCCGAAATTTTCGGAAATCGTTTTCGGAAATCATTTTCGGAAATCATTTAAGAAATTAGTTTATATGATTTTTACTGATTTTAAATTTATTTGTGTCAAATATTACCATGATACTGTAATTTTTGTTAGATTTTGGGAGTTAAATTGATTTTCGAAAGTGGACTTTATATGGGAGCTATGCCTAATTGTGGACCCATCTTCCTGATATTTTGCACTCCGATTTAATATTGCATAAAACTTATTTGTACTGAATTATATTGAAATAGTGATATAAATAAGGCATTTCTATGCGTTAAAACCCTATTCGTGGGGTATTTGTATGGGAGCTAGTTGAAATAATTGACGAATCATGACCAATTTCCGTATTGTTTTTCTTCTTTGAAATAGAGATAGAAAATTAACTGCATCTATAATTATATCGAAAGTATCAATTTTTGTGTAAATACACTGGATAATTATTTGTATGAAAAAATATCTAAATGTTTTCTTAAAATTTATGTTATTTTTTAAATGAAGGAACACTATTATAAATTGGTGCGATATGGTCATTTATCATTTGGAGCAAGTTTGGGCAACTTTTTTCAAAAACTAACATTCCATTAGATATAAAAATAGAAAAAAATTGCTTTTATCGGACTGAGGATTTGTGTGGATTTCTTTGGAAGAATGTTAATATCCAAAAATTTTTAACTTATTTTATTAAAATTTAAAAAAATATACTATATGTAAATAATTTAAATTCGGGTTATTTTTTTTATAATTGCCGATTAAAATGTCAATTGATGCGAAAAAAAATTTCAGCTTTTGTCATAAAAATATGTAACAAAAAAACAAAAAAATTTTCCTTCAATAAAATTAATTTTTAACAACTTTTTTAACTTTGGATCGATACAGAAGGAAAGTAAGTATTTTATTTGGGTCAGTAGGCCAGTATGTTGGTTCGAAATAACATTCTAACTCATTTTAGAAATTGTATTAAACAATATAGAACTTTAG
This sequence comes from Protophormia terraenovae, assembly GCA_951394005.1. Lineage (NCBI taxonomy): Eukaryota > Metazoa > Arthropoda > Insecta > Diptera > Calliphoridae > Protophormia > Protophormia terraenovae. The sequence goes on along the minus strand of OX596077.1, from coordinate 59,943,055 downwards.
GGGTTATAAGTCGTGATCCCCAGAATGTATGCTTAGCGTTATAATCGCCAGCTGCCAGGTGATTTATAAAAATTTTCATATTGATTTTCTGAAATTGAAAATCTGGGGGTGAATATATCGATGAAATCACAATCATCAATACAGATTGTTTTAGCTTGAAGATTGGATCTTTAGTGTCATAAAGAGCATATCCATTTATCCTAAATAAGCTTTTGGACGTCAAATGGGTTTCCTAGACTAACATTATATCTAGATAATGACTTCTAAGAAAATATTCGAGTTCATTTATATGTTGGCGTTCCAAAAACTTATTTTAAGGCAGTTCATGGTTTGTTCAGCATGGTCTGCAATAACAGCATTTTAAGCATTTCTTGTACTATATAATTTACCTTGAGGATATTTAATGGTTGAACGGGGGAAATTCTGGATTTCTGGCTTATTGATTTTTGAACGATAGAGTATACGTTACCGCCTCTGTAGTTTGCAGTATGGTTTCCTCCACAATTATTAAATTTTTTCCATTTAGAGTCATCTTTAGATTTATTACATTGAGATGAATTGTGTAACTCTCTACAAACAACACATTTGGGTGGCAATCTACAATAAGCCTTGGTATTACCATATTTTTGACAATTTATACATTGGACTGGTCTTGATGGTTTATGTGGTTCTTCTACAGTGATTTTGCGTTGTAAAAAATATTTTATGTTCTTTTCAGTTACATATCATATTTTTTTTTGTCCGGCAAAATTTAAGTTACAGCGTAATAAATTGTTTGAGGATTTTTTAGATTAGATTCCTAGAGAAGTTTCAGGAGAAGTTAATATTAATATTGTTATTTAAGCAACTTGACTTATTTACTGCTAAAACACTGTTCCAACATAAAGTATATATTGAACAATATCAAATTAATTTGGATTTAAACTTGGCACATACACTCATTTCTTTCTATACGCTTTTAAAAATTTCATTGATATATTTGTTTTTTGTTACTTTATACTGTTTGTTTTTCTTACATGTTTTTTTTTTTTAAATTTCGGTTAAAAATAAAAACTTTGTAAATGTTTTTTTTTTCATGGAAAGAGGAAAATGTGTTTACAATAGATGTCATTGTCAAACCATATTCTGGTCTCTCTAAAAACTCAATAAATGAACAACTTCTAACTTGTATGTAAAACATTCCTAATAATAGGGAATGAAAGAGAGAAAAAGAGGAAGAGGATGAAATGTATCTACGCGAAATATCGTAAAAGTGACGGTATTTTAAACGCAAAAATATATTTACAACAAACAAACTACACGAATACATGACAATATGAAGTAATAAATTTCCGGTTAGTTTACCCTTTAGATGGTTTATCTTTCTTTTCTTTCTTCAATGAGTCGCTGCTACTCGTTTTACGTGGTGGCGTTTGATTGTGTTTTGAATTTGAATTAAAAATGGCCTGAAGGCCAAGCCCGGCCACCACATATTGACCAGTAAACAAATAAAAACAAATACAAACATACTCCCTGTTTTATTGCAACTAACTACAAGTATTGTAAACACAAACAAATAGTCCAACCAACTAGTACTTTAAATATAGAAATAAAAAAAAATAAAAAATAAATAAAAAATCGGTTACAAAAAAATATGAAAAGAACGACATGTTGACTTATTCGTTCGTTCGCTCACTTTAAAATGTTATAAAGTTGATGACAATAAATAGTTTGCATACCGACAACAATGTGCACGACAATATCAATTGAAGTTGTTGATAGTTGACAAAAAGGAGGGACAGCATAATCAACTTAACTCAGCTACTCGTACTACTTGTGTTCCACTCCTCCAGAAGTGACAAGTTGTAAGTTTGTTTAACAAAAAAATTCGACACGAGACAAGTTGTTGAAAGTTGATTGTTGAAATGTTTGAACATGCCACTAAATAAATTAATTCGTTTGCTTATTTTTGGCAAACAAAAATGAAAGTTAATCGAAATTATTTGTAAAAAGTTAAAGTGTCTTTACAAAGTCTGCATCTGTAGTTTACTGAACTCAAGAGCTACCGAACTCCTCTTGTATGCGAAGTAGTTCATCCGGTTGCATACTTATTTTGCTTACAAGTTAGCTGAACTTAAGAGCTCCTGAATTCTTATTAGTTTCTCAGTAGTTAGTTTCTTAAATTCGTATTTGACATCCGTA